>JBAMJR010000063.1:112500-659825 GCA_038501785.1 Myoxocephalus aenaeus | reverse complement strand
CGTGATGAGAGCATCAGGTACTCTTACATTATAATAGAACATGAAAGTCTGGTGGTCTGAGATACTTTAACTGAAGGAAATCATGGAATCTAAGTATTCTAGAAGAGAATCCACTTGTGGACTCTGTCTAGGCTGAAAAGTCGTTTTTTGACAAAAAAGTTGGAAATGCAGCTTAAGGTAGTAAAACGTGATGAGAGCATCAGGTACTCTTACATTATAATAGAACATGAAAGTCCGGTGGTCTGTGATACTTTAACTGAAGGAAATCATGGAATCTAAGTATTCTAGAAGAGAATCCACTTGTGGACTCTGTCTAGGCTGAAAAGTCGTTTTTTGACATAAAAGTTGGAAACGCAGCTTTGGACTCTGTCTAGGCTGAAAAGTCGTTTTTTGACATAAAAGTTGGAAATGCAGCTTAAGGTAGTAAAACGTGATGAGAGCATCAGGTACTCTTACATTATAATAGAACATGAAAGTCTGGTGGTCTGTGATACTTTAACTGAAGGAAATCATGGAATCTAAGTATTGTAGAAGAGAATCCACTTGTGGACTCTGTCTAGGCTGAAAAGTCGTTTTTTGACATAAAAGTTGGAAACGCAGCTTTGGACTCTGTCTAGGCTGAAAAGTCGTTTTTTGACATAAAAGTTGGAAATGCAGCTTAAGGTAGTAAAACATGATGAGAGCATCAGGTACTCTTACATTATAATAGAACATGAAAGTCTGGTGGTCTGAGATACTTTAACTGAAGGAAATCATGGAATCTAAGTATTCTAGAAGAGAATCCACTTGTGGACTCTATCTAGGCTGAAAAGTCGTTTTTTGACAAAAAAGTTGGAAATGCAGCTTTGGACTCTGTCTAGGCTGAAAAGTCGTTTTTTGACATAACAGTTGGAAATGCAGCTTAAGGTAGTAAAACGTGATGAGAGCATCAGGTACTCTTACATTATAATAGAACATGAAAGTCTGGTGGTCTGTGATACTTTAACTGAAGGAAATCATGGAATCTAAGTATTCTAGAAGAGAATCCACTTGTGGACTCTGTCTAGGCTGAAAAGTCGTTTTTTGACATAAAAGTTGGAAACGCAGCTTTGGACTCTGTCTAGGCTGAAAAGTCGTTTTTTGACAAAAAAGTTGGAAATGCAGCTTAAGGTAGTAAAACGTGATGAGAGCATCAGGTACTCTTACATTATAATAGAACATGAAAGTCTGGTGGTCTGAGATACTTTAACTGAAGGAAATCATGGAATCTAAGTATTCTAGAAGAGAATCCACTTGTGGACTCTGTCTAGGCTGAAAAGTCGTTTTTTGACAAAAAAGTTGGAAATGCAGCTTAAGGTAGTAAAACGTGATGAGAGCATCAGGTACTCTTACATTATAATAGAACATGAAAGTCTGGTGGTCTGTGATACTTTAACTGAAGGAAATCATGGTATCTAAGTATTCTAGAAGAGAATCCACTTGTGGACTCTGTCTAGGCTGAAAAGTCGTTTTTTGACAAAAAAGTTGGAAATGCAGCTTTGGACTCTGTCTAGGCTGAAAAGTCGTTTTTTGACATAAAAGTTGGAAATGCAGCTTAAGGTAGTAAAACGTGATGAGAGCATCAGGTACTCTTACATTATAATAGAACATGAAAGTCTGGTGGTCTGAGATACTTTAACTGAAGGAAATCATGGAATCTAAGTATTCTAGAAGAGAATCCACTTGTGGACTCTGTCTAGGCTGAAAAGTCGTTTTTTGACAAAAAAGTT
Organism: Myoxocephalus aenaeus; assembly: GCA_038501785.1. NCBI lineage: Eukaryota > Metazoa > Chordata > Actinopteri > Perciformes > Cottidae > Myoxocephalus > Myoxocephalus aenaeus. Next base: position 658,077 of record JBAMJR010000063.1, on the reverse strand, counting down.
GGAAATGCAGCTTAAGGTAGTAAAACGTGATGAGAGCATCAGGTACTCTTACATTATAATAGAACATGAAAGTCTGGTGGTCTGAGATACTTTAACTGAAGGAAATCATGGAATCTAAGTATTCTAGAAGAGAATCCACTTGTGGACTCTGTCTAGGCTGAAAAGTCGTTTTTTGACAAAAAAGTTGGAAATGCAGCTTAAGGTAGTAAAACGTGATGAGAGCATCAGGTACTCTTACATTATAATAGAACATGAAAGTCTGGTGGTCTGAGATACTTTAACTGAAGGAAATCATGGAATCTAAGTATTCTAGAAGAGAATCCACTTGTGGACTCTGTCTAGGCTGAAAAGTCGTTTTTTGACATAAAAGTTGGAAACGCAGCTTTGGACTCTGTCTAGGCTGAAAAGTCGTTTTTTGACAAAAAAGTTGGAAATGCAGCGTAAGGTAGTAAAACGTGATGAGAGCATCAGGTACTCTTACATTATAATAGAACATGAAAGTCTGGTGGTCTGTGATACTTTAACTGAAGGAAATCATGGAATCTAAGTATTCTAGAAGAGAATCCACTTGTGGACTCTGTCTAGGCTGAAAAGTCGTTTTTTGACATAAAAGTTGGAAACGCAGCTTTGGACTCTGTCTAGGCTGAAAAGTCGTTTTTTGACAAAAAAGTTGGAAATGCAGCGTAAGGTAGTAAAACGTGATGAGAGCATCAGGTACTCTTACATTATAATAGAACATGAAAGTCTGGTGGTCTGTGATACTTTAACTGAAGGAAATCATGGAATCTAAGTATTCTAGAAGAGAATCCACTTGTGGACTCTGTCTAGGCTGAAAAGTCGTTTTTTGACATAAAAGTTGGAAACGCAGCTTTGGACTCTGTCTAGGCTGAAAAGTCGTTTTTTGACAAAAAAGTTGGAAATGCAGCTTAAGGTAGTAAAACGTGATGAGAGCATCAGGTACTCTTACATTATAATAGAACATGAAAGTCTGGTGGTCTGAGATACTTTAACTGAAGGAAATCATGGAATCTAAGTATTCTAGAAGAGAATCCACTTGTGGACTCTGTCTAGGCTGAAAAGTCGTTTTTTGACAAAAAAGTTGGAAATGCAGCTTAAGGTAGTAAAACGTGATGAGAGCATCAGGTACTCTTACATTATAATAGAACATGAAAGTCCGGTGGTCTGTGATACTTTAACTGAAGGAAATCATGGAATCTAAGTATTCTAGAAGAGAATCCACTTGTGGACTCTGTCTAGGCTGAAAAGTCGTTTTTTGACATAAAAGTTGGAAACGCAGCTTTGGACTCTGTCTAGGCTGAAAAGTCGTTTTTTGACAAAAAAGTTGGAAATGCAGCTTAAGGTAGTAAAACGTGATGAGAGCATCAGGTACTCTTACATTATAATAGAACATGAAAGTCTGGTGGTCTGAGATACTTTAACTGAAGGAAATCATGGAATCTAAGTATTCTAGAAGAGAATCCACTTGTGGACTCTGTCTAGGCTGAAAAGTCGTTTTTTGACAAAAAAGTTGGAAATGCAGCTTAAGGTAGTAAAACGTGATGAGAGCATCAGGTACTCTTACATTATAATAGAACATGAAAGTCTGGTGGTCTGTGATACTTTAACTGAAGGAAATCATGGAATCTAAGTATTCTAGAAGAGAATCCACTTGTGGACTCTGTCTAGGCTGAAAAGTCGTTTTTTGACAAAAAAGTTGGAAATGCAGCTTTGGACTCTGTCTAGGCTGAAAAGTCGTTTTTTGACATAAAAGTTGGAAATGCAGCTTAAGGTAGTAAAACGTGATGAGAGCATCAGGTACTCTTACATTATAATAGAACATGAAAGTCTGGTGGTCTGAGATACTTTAACTGAAGGACATCATGGAATCTAAGTATTCTAGAAGAGAATCCACTTGTGGACTCTGTCTAGGCTGAAAAGTCGTTTTTTGACAAAAAAGTTGGAAATGCAGCTTAAGGTAGTAAAACGTGATGAGAGCATCAGGTACTCTTACATTATAATAGAACATGAAAGTCTGGTGGTCTGAGATACTTTAACTGAAGGAAATCATGGAATCTAAGTATTCTAGAAGAGAATCCACTTGTGGACTCTGTCTAGGCTGAAAAGTCGTTTTTTGACAAAAAAGTTGGAAATGCAGCTTAAGGTAGTAAAACGTGATGAGAGCATCAGGTACTCTTACATTATAATAGAACATGAAAGTCTGGTGGTCTGTGATACTTTAACTGAAGGAAATCATGGAATCTAAGTATTCTAGAAGAGAATCCACTTGTGGACTCTGTCTAGGCTGAAAAGTCGTTTTTTGACATAAAAGTTGGAAACGCAGCTTTGGACTCTGTCTAGGCTGAAAAGTCGTTTTTTGACAAAAAAGTTGGAAATGCAGCGTAAGGTAGTAAAACGTGATGAGAGCATCAGGTACTCTTACATTATAATAGAACATGAAAGTCTGGTGGTCTGTGATACTTTAACTGAAGGAAATCATGGAATCTAAGTATTCTAGAAGAGAATCCACTTGTGGACTCTGTCTAGGCTGAAAAGTCGTTTTTTGACATAAAAGTTGGAAACGCAGCTTTGGACTCTGTCTAGGCTGAAAAGTCGTTTTTTGACAAAAAAGTTGGAAATGCAGCTTAAGGTAGTAAAACGTGATGAGAGCATCAGGTACTCTTACATTATAATAGAACATGAAAGTCTGGTGGTCTGTGATACTTTAACTGAAGGAAATCATGGAATCTAAGTATTCTAGAAGAGAATCCACTTGTGGACTCTGTCTAGGCTGAAAAGTCGTTTTTTGACATAAAAGTTGGAAACGCAGCTTTGGACTCTGTCTAGGCTGAAAAGTCGTTTTTTGACAAAAAAGTTGGAAATGCAGCTTAAGGTAGTAAAACGTGATGAGAGCATCAGGTACTCTTACATTATAATAGAACATGAAAGTCTGGTGGTCTGAGATACTTTAACTGAAGGAAATCATGGAATCTAAGTATTCTAGAAGAGAATCCACTTGTGGACTCTGTCTAGGCTGAAAAGTCGTTTTTTGACAAAAAAGTTGGAAATGCAGCTTAAGGTAGTAAAACGTGATGAGAGCATCAGGTACTCTTAAATTATAATAGAACATGAAAGTCTGGTGGTCTGTGATACTTTAACTGAAGTAAATCATGGAATCTAAGTATTCTAGAAGAGAATCCACTTGTGGACTCTGTCTAGGCTGAAAAGTCGTTTTTTGACATAAAAGTTGGAAACGCAGCTTTGGACTCTGTCTAGGCTGAAAAGTCGTTTTTTGACAAAAAAGTTGGAAATGCAGCTTAAGGTAGTAAAACGTGATGAGAGCATCAGGTACTCTTACATTATAATAGAACATGAAAGTCTGGTGGTCTGAGATACTTTAACTGAAGGAAATCATGGAATCTAAGTATTCTAGAAGAGAATCCACTTGTGGACTCTGTCTAGGCTGAAAAGTCGTTTTTTGACATAAAAGTTGGAAACGCAGCTTTGGACTCTGTCTAGGCTGAAAAGTCGTTTTTTGACAAAAAAGTTGGAAATGCAGCTTAAGGTAGTAAAATGTGATGAGAGCATCAGGTACTCTTACATTATAATAGAACATGAAAGTCTGGTGGTCTGAGATACTTTAACTGAAGGAAATCATGGAATCTAAGTATTCTAGAAGAGAATCCACTTGTGGACTCTGTCTAGGCTGAAAAGTCGTTTTTTGACAAAAAAGTTGGAAATGCAGCTTAAGGTAGTAAAACGTGATGAGAGCATCAGGTACTCTTACATTATAATAGAACATGAAAGTCTGGTGGTCTGTGATACTTTAACTGAAGGAAATCATGGAATCTAAGTATTCTAGAAGAGAATCCACTTGTGGACTCTGTCTAGGCTGAAAAGTCGTTTTTTGACATAAAAGTTGGAAACGCAGCTTTGGACTCTGTCTAGGCTGAAAAGTCGTTTTTTGACAAAAAAGTTGGAAATGCAGCTTAAGGTAGTAAAACGTGATGAGAGCATCAGGTACTCTTACATTATAATAGAACATGAAAGTCTGGTGGTCTGAGATACTTTAACTGAAGGAAATCATGGAATCTAAGTATTCTAGAAGAGAATCCACTTGTGGACTCTGTCTAGGCTGAAAAGTCGTTTTTTGACATAAAAGTTGGAAACGCAGCTTTGGATGAAAGTCTGGTGGTCTGTGATACTTTAACTGAAGGAAATCATGGAATCTAAGTATTCTAGAAGAGAATCCACTTGTGGACTCTGTCTAGGCTGAAAAGTCGTTTTTTGACATAAAAGTTGGAAACGCAGCTTTGGACTCTGTCTAGGCTGAAAAGTCGTTTTTTGACAAAAAAGTTGGAAATGCAGCGTAAGGTAGTAAAACGTGATGAGAGCATCAGGTACTCTTACATTATAATAGAACATGAAAGTCTGGTGGTCTGTGATACTTTAACTGAAGGAAATCATGGAATCTAAGTATTCTAGAAGAGAATCCACTTGTGGACTCTGTCTAGGCTGAAAAGTCGTTTTTTGACATAAAAGTTGGAAACGCAGCTTTGGACTCTGTCTAGGCTGAAAAGTCGTTTTTTGACAAAAAAGTTGGAAATGCAGCTTAAGGTAGTAAAACGTGATGAGAGCATCAGGTACTCTTACATTATAATAGAACATGAAAGTCTGGTGGTCTGTGATACTTTAAACTGAAGGAAATCATGGAATCTAAGTATTCTAGAAGAGAATCCACTTGTGGACTCTGTCTAGGCTGAAAAGTCGTTTTTTGACATAAAAGTTGGAAACGCAGCTTTGGACTCTGTCTAGGCTGAAAAGTCGTTTTTTGACAAAAAAGTTGGAAATGCAGCTTAAGGTAGTAAAACGTGATGAGAGCATCAGGTACTCTTACATTATAATAGAACATGAAAGTCTGGTGGTCTGAGATACTTTAACTGAAGGAAATCATGGAATCTAAGTATTCTAGAAGAGAATCCACTTGTGGACTCTGTCTAGGCTGAAAAGTCGTTTTTTGACAAAAAAGTTGGAAATGCAGCTTAAGGTAGTAAAACGTGATGAGAGCATCAGGTACTCTTAAATTATAATAGAACATGAAAGTCTGGTGGTCTGTGATACTTTAACTGAAGTAAATCATGGAATCTAAGTATTCTAGAAGAGAATCCACTTGTGGACTCTGTCTAGGCTGAAAAGTCGTTTTTTGACATAAAAGTTGGAAACGCAGCTTTGGACTCTGTCTAGGCTGAAAAGTCGTTTTTTGACAAAAAAGTTGGAAATGCAGCTTAAGGTAGTAAAACGTGATGAGAGCATCAGGTACTCTTACATTATAATAGAACATGAAAGTCTGGTGGTCTGAGATACTTTAACTGAAGGAAATCATGGAATCTAAGTATTCTAGAAGAGAATCCACTTGTGGACTCTGTCTAGGCTGAAAAGTCGTTTTTTGACATAAAAGTTGGAAACGCAGCTTTGGACTCTGTCTAGGCTGAAAAGTCGTTTTTTGACAAAAAAGTTGGAAATGCAGCTTAAGGTAGTAAAATGTGATGAGAGCATCAGGTACTCTTACATTATAATAGAACATGAAAGTCTGGTGGTCTGAGATACTTTAACTGAAGGAAATCATGGAATCTAAGTATTCTAGAAGAGAATCCACTTGTGGACTCTGTCTAGGCTGAAAAGTCGTTTTTTGACAAAAAAGTTGGAAATGCAGCTTAAGGTAGTAAAACGTGATGAGAGCATCAGGTACTCTTACATTATAATAGAACATGAAAGTCTGGTGGTCTGTGATACTTTAACTGAAGGAAATCATGGAATCTAAGTATTCTAGAAGAGAATCCACTTGTGGACTCTGTCTAGGCTGAAAAGTCGTTTTTTGACATAAAAGTTGGAAACGCAGCTTTGGACTCTGTCTAGGCTGAAAAGTCGTTTTTTGACAAAAAAGTTGGAAATGCAGCTTAAGGTAGTAAAACGTGATGAGAGCATCAGGTACTCTTACATTATAATAGAACATGAAAGTCTGGTGGTCTGAGATACTTTAACTGAAGGAAATCATGGAATCTAAGTATTCTAGAAGAGAATCCACTTGTGGACTCTGTCTAGGCTGAAAAGTCGTTTTTTGACATAAAAGTTGGAAACGCAGCTTTGGACTCTGTCTAGGCTGAAAAGTCGTTTTTTGACAAAAAAGTTGGAAATGCAGCTTAAGGTAGTAAAATGTGATGAGAGCATCAGGTACTCTTACATTATAATAGAACATGAAAGTCTGGTGGTCTGAGATACTTTAACTGAAGGAAATCATGGAATCTAAGTATTCTAGAAGAGAATCCACTTGTGGACTCTGTCTAGGCTGAAAAGTCGTTTTTTGACAAAAAAGTTGGAAATGCAGCTTAAGGTAGTAAAACGTGATGAGAGCATCAGGTACTCTTACATTATAATAGAACATGAAAGTCTGGTGGTCTGTGATACTTTACTGAAGGAAATCATGGAATCTAAGTATTCTAGAAGAGAATCCACTTGTGGACTCTGTCTAGGCTGAAAAAGTCGTTTTTTTGACAAAAAAGTTGGAAATGCAGCTTAAGGTAGTAAAACGTGATGAGAGCATCAGGTACTCTTACATTATAATAGAACATGAAAGTCTGGTGGTCTGAGATACTTTAACTGAAGGAAATCATGGAATCTAAGTATTCTAGAAGAGAATCCACTTGTGGACTCTGTCTAGGCTGAAAAGTCGTTTTTTGACAAAAAAGTTGGAAATGCAGCTTAAGGTAGTAAAACGTGATGAGAGCATCAGGTACTCTTACATTATAATAGAACATGAAAGTCTGGTGGTCTGAGATACTTTAACTGAAGGAAATCATGGAATCTAAGTATTCTAGAAGAGAATCCACTTGTGGACTCTGTCTAGGCTGAAAAGTCGTTTTTTGACATAAAAGTTGGAAACGCAGCTTTGGACTCTGTCTAGGCTGAAAAGTCGTTTTTTGACAAAAAAGTTGGAAATGCAGCGTAAGGTAGTAAAACGTGATGAGAGCATCAGGTACTCTTACATTATAATAGAACATGAAAGTCTGGTGGTCTGTGATACTTTAACTGAAGGAAATCATGGAATCTAAGTATTCTAGAAGAGAATCCACTTGTGGACTCTGTCTAGGCTGAAAAGTCGTTTTTTGACATAAAGTTGGAAACGCAGCTTTGGACTCTGTCTAGGCTGAAAAGTCGTTTTTGACAAAAAAGTTGGAAATGCAGCTTAAGGTAGTAAAACGTGATGAGAGCATCAGGTACTCTTACATTATAATGAAAGATGAAAGTCTGGTGGTCTGAGATACTTTAACTGAAGGAAATCATGGAATCTAAGTATTCTAGAAGAGAATCCACTTGTGGACTCTGTCTAGGCTGAAAAGTCGTTTTTTGACATAAAAGTTGGAAACCGCAGCTTCGGACATTGTCTAGGCTGAAAAGTCGTTTTTTGACATAAAAGTTGGAAATGGAGCTGTGGACTCTGTCCAGGCTGAAAAGTCGTTTTTTGACATAAAAGTTGGAAATGCAGCTTAAGGTAGTAAAACGTGATGAGAGCATCAGGTACTCTTACAGTATAATGAAACATGAAAGTCTGGTGTTCTGAGATACATTAACTGAAGGAAATCATGGAATCTAAGTAATCTAGAAGAGAATCCACTTTTGGACTCTGTCTAGGCTGAAAAGTCGTTTTTTGACAAAAAAGTTGAAAATGGAGCTGTGGACTCTGTCCAGGCTGAAAAGTCGTTTTTTGACATACAAGTTGGAAATGCAGCTTAAGGTAGTAAAACGTGATGAGAGCATCAGGTACTCTTACATTATAATGAAAGATGAAAGTCTGGTGGTCTGAGATACATTAACTGAAGGAAATCATGGAATCTAAGTATTCTAGAAGAGAATCCACTTGTGGACTCTGTCTAGGCTGAAAAGTCGTTTTTTGACATAAAAGTTGGAAATGCAGCTTAAGGTAGTAAAACGTGATGAGAGCATCAGGTACTCTTACATTATAATGAAAGATGAAGGTCTGGTGGTCTGAGATACTTTAAACTGAAGGAAATCATGGAATCTAAGTATTCTAGAAGAGAATCCACTTGTGGACTCTGTCTAGGCTGAAAAGTCGTTTTTTGACATAAAAGTTGGAAACGCAGCTTAAGGTAGTATAACGTGATGAGAGCATCAGGTACTCTTACATTATAATGGAAAGATGAAAGTCTGGTGGTCTGAGATACTTTAACTGAAGGAAATCATGGAATCTAAGTATTCTAGAAGAGAATCCACTTGTGGACTCTGTCTCGGCTGAAAAGTCGTTTTTTTTACAAAACAGTTGGAAATGCAGCTTAAGGTAGTAAAACGTGATGAGAGCATCACGTACTCTTACATTATATTGAAACATGAAAGTCTGGTGTTCTGAGATACATTAACTGAAGGAAATCATGGAATCTAAGTATTCTAGAAGAGAATCCACTTTTGGACTCTGTCTCGGCTGAAAAGTCGTTTTTTGACAAAAAAGTTGAAAATGGAGCTGTGGACTCTGTCCAGGCTGAAAAGTCGTTTTTTGACATAAAAGTTGGAAATGCAGCTTAAGGTAGTAAAACGTGATGAGAGCATCACGTACTCTTACATTATATTGAAACATGAAAGTCTGGTGTTCTGAGATACATTAACTGAAGGAAAATCATGGAATCTAAGTATTCTAGAAGATAATCCACTTTTGGACTCTGTCTAGGCTGAAAAGTCGTTTTTTGACAACAAAGTTGGAAATGCAGCTTTGGACTCTGTCCAGGCTGAAAAAATCGTTTTTTGACAACAAAGTTGCAAACGCAGCTTTGGACTCTGTCTAGGCTGAAAAGTCGTTTTTTGACATAAAAGTTGGAAACGCAGCTTTGGACTCTGTCTAGGCTGAAAAGTCGTTTTTTTGACATAAAAGTTGGAAATGCAGCTTAAGGTAGTAAAACGTGATGAGAGCATCACGTACTCTTACATTATATTGAAACATGAAAGTCTGGTGTTCTGAGATACATTAACTGAAGGAAATCATGGAATCTAAGTATTCTAGAAGAGAATCCACTTGTGGACTCTGTCTAGGCTGAAAAGTCGTTTTTTGACATAAAAGTTGGAAACGCAGCTTTGGACTCTGTCTAGGCTGAAAAGTCGTTTTTTGAAATAAAAGTTGGAAATGCAGCTTAAGGTAGTAAAACGTGATGAGAGCATCAGGTACTCTTACATTATAATGAAACATGAAAGTCTGGTGGTCTGAGATACTTTAACTGAAGGAAATCATGGAATCTAAGTATTCTAGAAGAGAATCCACTTGTGGACTCTGTCTAGGCTGAAAAGTCGTTTTTTTGACATAAAAGTTGGAAATGCAGCTTAAGGTAGTAAAACGTGATGAGAGCATCAGGTACTCTTACATTATAATGAAAGATGAAAGTCTGGTGGTCTGAGATACTTTAACTGAAGGAAATCATGGAATCTAAGTATTCTAGAAGAGAATCCACTTGTGGACTCTGTCTAGGCTGAAAAGTCGTTTTTTGACATAAAAGTTGGAAACGCAGCTTCGGACATTGTCTAGGCTGAAAAGTCGTTTTTTGACATAAAAAGTTGGAAATGGAGCTGTGGACTCTGTCCAGGCTGAAAAGTCGTTTTTTGACATACAAGTTGGAAATGCAGCTTAAGGTAGTAAAACGTGATGAGAGCATCAGGTACTCTTACATTATAATGAAAGATGAAAGTCTGGTGGTCTGAGATACATTAACTGAAGGAAATCATGGAATCTAAGTATTCTAGAAGAGAATCCACTTGTGGACTCTGTCTAGGCTGAAAAGTCGTTTTTTGACATAAAAGTTGGAAATGCAGCTTAAGGTAGTAAAACGTGATGAGAGCATCAGGTACTCTTACATTATAATGAAAGATGAAAGTCTGGTGGTCTGAGATACTTTAACTGAAGGAAATCATGGAATCTAAGTATTCTAGAAGAGAATCCACTTGTGGACTCTGTCTAGGCTGAAAAGTCGTTTTTTTGACATAAAAGTTGGAAACGCAGCTTAAGGTAGTAAAACGTGATGAGAGCATCAGGTACTCTTACATTATAATGAAAGATGAAAGTCTGGTGGTCTGAGATACTTTAACTGAAGGAAATCATGGAATCTAAGTATTCTAGAAGAGAATCCACTTGTGGACTCTGTCTCGGCTGAAAAGTCGTTTTTTTACAAAACAGTTGGAAATGCAGTATAAGGTAGTAAAACGTGATGAGAGTATCACGTACTCTTACATTGAAACATGAAAGTCTGGTGTTCTGAGATACATTAACTGAAGGAAATCATGGAATCTAAGTATTCTAGAAGAGAATCCACTTTTGGACTCTGTCTCGGCTGAAAAGTCGTTTTTTGACAAAAAAGTTGAAATGGAGCTGTGGACTCTGTCCAGGCTGAAAAGTCGTTTTTTGACATAAAAGTTGGAAATGCAGCTTAAGGTAGTAAAACGTGATGAGAGCATCACGTACTCTTACATTATATTGAAACATGAAAGTCTGGTGTTCTGAGATACATTAACTGAAGGAAATCATGGAATCTAAGTATTCTAGAAGAGAATCCACTTTTGGACTCTGTCTAGGCTGAAAAGTCGTTTTTTGACATAAAAGTTGGAAACGCAGCTTTGGACTCTGTCTAGGCTGAAAAGTCGTTTTTTTGACATAAAAGTTGGAAACGCAGCTTTGGACTCTGTCTAGGCTGAAAAGTCGTTTTTTGACATAAAAGTTGGAAACGCAGCTTTGGACTCTGTCTAGGCTGAAAAGTCGTTTTTTGACATAAAAGTTGGAAATGCAGCTTAAGGTAGCAAAACGTGATGAGAGCATCAGGTACTCTTACATTATAATGAAACATGAAAGTCTGGTGGTCTGAGATACATTAACTGAAGGAAATCATGAAATCTAAGTATTCTAGAAGAGAATCCACTTGTGGACTCTGTCTAGGCTGAAAAGTCGTTTTTTGACATAAAAGTTGGAAACGCAGCTTTGGACTCTGTCTAGGCTGAAAAAGTCGTTTTTTTGAAATAAAAGTTGGAAATGCAGCTTAAGGTAGTAAAACGTGATGAGAGCATCAGGTACTCTTACATTATAATGAAAGATGAAAGTCTGGTGGTCTGAGATACTTTAAACTGAAGGAAATCATGGAATCTAAGTATTCCAGAAGAGAATCCACTTGTGGACTCTGTCTAGGCTGAAAAGTCGTTTTTTGACATAAAAGTTGGAAATGCAGCTTAAGGTAGTAAAACGTGATGAGAGCATCAGGTACTCTTACATTATAATGAAAGATGAAAGTCTGGTGGTCTGAGATACTTTAACTGAAGGAAATCATGGAATCTAAGTATTCTAGAAGAGAATCCACTTGTGGACTCTGTCTAGGCTGAAAAGTCGTTTTTTGACATAAAAGTTGGAAACGCAGCTTTGGACTCTGTCTAGGCTGAAAAGTCGTTTTTTGACATAAAAGTTGGAAATGGAGCTGTGGACTCTGTCCAGGCTGAAAAAGTCGTTTTTTGACATAAAAGTTGGAAATGCAGCTTAAGGTAGTAAAACGTGATGAGAGCATCAGGTACTCTTACAGTATAATGAAACATGAAAGTCTGGTGTTCTGAGATACATTAACTGAAGGAAAATCATGGAATCTAAGTATTCTAGAAGAGAATCCACTGGTGGACTCTGTCTATGCTGAAAAGTCGTTTTTTGACATAAAAGTTGAAAATGGAGCTGTGGACTCTGTCCAGGCAGAAAAGTCGTTTTTTGACATACAAGTTGGAAATGCAGCTTAAGGTAGTTAAAACGTGATGAGAGCATCAGGTACTCTTACATTATAATGAAAGATGAAAGTCTGGTGGTCTGAGATACATTAACTGAAGGAAATCATGGAATCTAAGTATTCTAGAAGAGAATCCACTTTTGGACTCTGTCTCGGCTGAAAAGTCGTTTTTTGACATAAAAGTTGGAAATGCAGCTTAAGGTAGTAAAACGTGATGAGAGCATCAGGTACTCTTACAGTATAATGAAACATGAAAGTCTGGTGTTCTGAGATACATTAACTGAAGGAAATCATGGAATCTAAGTATTCTAGAAGAGAATCCACTTTTGGACTCTGTCTAGGCTGAAAAGTCGTTTTTTGACAAAAAAGTTGAAAATGGAGCTGTGGACTCTGTCCAGGCTGAAAAGTCGTTTTTTGACATAGAAGTTGGAAATGCAGCTTAAGGTAGTAAAACGTGATGAGAGCATCAGGTACTCTTACATTATAATGAAAGATGAAAGTCTGGTGGTCTGAGATACATTAACTGAAGGAAATCATGGAATCTAAGTATTCTAGAAGAGAATCCACTTGTGGACTCTGTCTCGGCTGAAAAGTCGTTTTTTGACATAAAAGTTGGAAACGCAGCTTTGGACTTTGTCTAGGCTGAAAAGTCGTTTTTTTGACATAAAAGTTGGAAATGCAGTTAACAACAGTCATAGCGGAGTAGTCATTAACTATAATGACTCGATGGACTTTGTGCATAAAACTTCCCAAAACTAAACATTGTCACAAAAATAATCATCTGTAATCATAAGTAACAATAAAACAAATCAATACATACCAACGATGCCATCAAAAGGCATAAGATGCAGGCAGACTCAACTATATTGGAAAAAACTACCGAAAACACCAGTTCTGAGCCATGCTCTCACTTATTCACTTCCTGATTATGAGTCACCTGCCAAGTTACAGGACATTTCCTGTTTCAAAATAACATTCTTACATTCTGATTTAACAATTGTAACAAAACATCCAGTGAACGGCCATAATAGCACTCTGCTGCCATCATGTGGCAGAGAGCATCTGTTACATCCCCAAAACACCTTCTATTGTTAGGGTTTCCATGGCAACAGTCTTCTGTTACCTGGTGCAGGTGAGAATCAGCCGAGGCAAACAACAGAGAAGCGGAGCTGCTAGGAGACGACAGAACAAACATGAACAACCTCTTATCCAGGTATGAGTCCCTGCTTTTATGTTTCACATTATTCAAAGAGACGATAACATGAACACAGTTTCAACAGCTCCTGTTGGTAACGTTCTAGTCAAAACTAGAACGTTACCAATGTGCTACAACAAAAGATACAATGATCTCTCTTGATTTGTCCTAGCAGGGATATCCAGGTGAAAAGCATGGAACAGACAGTGAAACATGCTGAGCAGTACCTGGGTGGGATCTGCTCCCTGCTGGCCTCCTACACTAGGAAGACAGCCAAGCTCAGAGACAAGGCAGACCTGCTGGTGGCTCAGCTCTTTGACTTCTCCAGCAGAGAGGACCCAGAACTCCAGATCGGACTGAAAAACATGGCTGAAGACCTAGCCATGGTGCAGGACTACAGGCAGGCTCAGGTAAGGGACACTGTAGTTATGTACATCAATGTTCTCTATTTGCGGCATCAAACAAATGTTGGACACCTTATCATTGCAGGTAGAAAGACTGGAGACGAGAGTTGTTGCTCCACTAAAAACCTATGGAGACATAGTTAAAAATAAAAGGGTGAGTTTGGTTACACATTCCTCCGACATTGATATCTGCAATAAAATAATATCAGCTGATAACCATATTGACCTGAATAAACTCTGATTATAAGATTCAATTCAACATCACAAAATAGCAGCAGCTGTGGATGTAATCAAATAATAATGATAATACAATAATGATATTGGCAATACTAATAGCAATGCAACTAATAATAAAAATGATAATAGCAGGAGGTGTCAGGCAGGACCACGATCCAGATAACCAGGATCCATGTATACAGAAGGAGATAGAGAGAAGGGGCATCAGCAGGGACATGGCAGGACCGGAGGCAGGACCGGAGGCAGGACCGGCTCCAGACACAGCCACAATCCATGGAAACCTGTGAGAAAAGCACAAAGACTCTGGGGAAGAAGTAGAGTTAGTAATGTGCATTGAAGAGACATGAATTCGTCCAGAAGGAAGAGAGAGAAGAGGAGAGAGGAGCGCAGTGTATCCTAAGATGTCCCCCAGCAGTCTAGGCCTATAGCAGCATATAGCTGGACCAGGGCAAACCTGAGCCAGCCATAACTATAAACCTGAACCAGCCCTAACTATAAACTTAAGTTTAGTACAGGAGTAATGTGATCTCTTTTCTTAGTTTTTGTTAGTACACGAGCTGCAGCATTCTGGATCAACTGGAGAGACCCAAGAGACTTACCAGAGCTAGATTCTTTATGGTGGTGCTGGATGCCCGAGCAATGCCATCTCGAGAAACTATATCATTAGATATAGGAGGTGGAGTAGCTGCTATCTTTGACACAGCTACAGCTCTGTCAGTTGGACATCTGGTGTAGAATATTTTACCTAACGGCCTACACTCCGGTAGTATAAACTCAAAAATGATTAGGCAATGGTCTGCTAAAAGAGGGTTCTGTGGAAAGACTATTAAATGTTCTATGCCATATTTCAAGAACAAGGTCAAGGGTGTGGTTAAAGCTGTGAGTGGCTCCCTCTTTTCAACACTTGTTTTTTGGGAAAAAATTGTTAAAGTGTCAACCCTTTTAGGCTAGTCTTGATAGGAACGTGTCTTGAACATTCACTAGTCTGAAAAGTAAACATTATCCTTGAAGCATTTTTTCTCTTAAAAAGTAGGATGGGAAATACTTCAGCAGAGCCTAAATCCCACATTAACTTGTCTATCCATCACATGCTCACACACTTGACTATGGCTCTTGCAAGCAGTCGAAATGATTCTCTGACAGTTGTTTTTTTACAGACAGTCTGACTTTTTGAGCTCCTCTCATCTATGACAGCTGTGTGTGTCTTGGCAGCTTGACAGATGATTCAGTCATCGGTCTGTCTCTGCAACTCATACCCAGAGTGTTGCATTATGGGGTGTCAGCCTGTGTTAACTTACAATAAGTACTGACGGCTCATGTGCTTTTTTGAGGAATGAAGAGCGTTACATTGTTACTCTCTCCATTCAAAAATAATAATTTATGTAGAAAATACCCAATTGTCGTGTCCTTAAATATTATTCATTATTATTGTTAAAAGCAATTTCCAGATTATTATTTTTTAGGTGAGTTTATCAATCCGGCTCTAATCAGCACAACAGCATCATGTGACAGTGACTTCAAAAAGTGTCACAGAGGGCCATTACAAAAGGATGGTGGAGCCATGTCTAGGTTTAGAAACAGAAGCTGGTTTAAAAGTGTTACAGAAAGCACTGATGACTGTCAGGAAAGAGAACGCAAACAGTGGTCTCCAATGTCACAGTCACAGCCATAGTTACCAAAGCATCCAGATAAATAGTGTCGTAGTCTGGGAAGAGGACGATAATGTCCATGCCTTTGCCTGCTGCTTTGGGGAGACACCTGATCCAACATCCTCCAGGCCTGGCTTGAGGAGAGGGTCATAGTCTCCCTAATCTGGGTGAGCCATGTTGCCTTCAAAGTTGTCACTCAATGAAGTTTCTGGAATTGTTCTTGGTCTCAACCCCGTGCCTTGGACCAGTTCTAAGTGACTCTGCCAGGAGCTGTTGTCCTCAAACAACACAGCTCTCCAGTGACCCGCTCCATATGGGCGACTGTGGCTCAGTGGTGCATCAATCAGAGGATTGGTGGTTCGATCCCCGAATCCACTAGCCCTTGTTGATGTGTCCTTGGGCTCGACACCTAACCCCAAATGTCTCCCGGAGCTGTGCCTACGGTGTATGAATGTGTGTATGGATGTTAGCTACTCCTGATGGGCAGGTGCAGGTGGCTCCTTAGCTCCTCCCATCAGTGTATGAATGGGTGAATGATGACAAGTAGTGTGAAAGCACTAGAAAAGCTCTATACAAGTACATGGGAGGTTATAGGGCATAGGTCAAGTCATACATTTGATCAAACAACCAGTGCTGTCTTTTGAGAACTGTGTGTGTTGTATGAGCTGATAGTGTGTTTACCATTCAGGCAGATCTTAAGAAGTTCAGCACTGATGTCAACAGAGAGCTGAAGGAGTTGCAGAAACTGGAAAAAATCAGACTGAGAAACCCAGCAGATCGCCAGAGCATTGTATCCTTCGCATACTGACATTTGACTCTTTTCATTTATTGACTAATTAAACCTCAATTTATCTCTGGAAACCTGAGTTTCCAGAGATAAATTTGACTAAAATGATACTTGAAACATCTTGAATATTTCCATTTAATTGAGCAACAGAAATCCTGCAGTCTTATATATGAATATGTCATTGAATATAAGGGATAAGGGACCTAACATGCAAGATAGTTTGTTACACAGAACCATCTGAATATATCCCAACAGTGCTGTCCTATTCCAAAGACTTCCAAATGTGGGCTCCTTTTCAAAACTCGGGAAAACACAGCAGGTGTTTTGTGGTTTTTAGTGTCTTCATATTCATCACACACTGGTCCCATATCAAGATTGAAGGGGTGGAAACTATGCTTTAAGCCTTTTCAGACCATATATTTTGGAGAGGAAGTTCAGATTCAGCACAGAAATATTAACATCCTTAAGAGAAGCACATGCATAGAAAAACCACAATAAAGAAAATTTGCACATTCCTTGCATCTGTGAAAGGCCAGTTTACTACATCATCAATCATCACATGTAATGTACATCAGAAGCAAGGAATTCAAAAGTATTTAATTACATTCCCTGCCCGTCTTTTTATCATTATACAGTTGTACAGCTCCCTTTGATTACACTTTCTTGACAATGCCTTTCAGTCTCAGGTAATGTACATGATTTTATGATTATCTAATGAATGTCATCACATTACTGATCCTTCGAGCAGGTCTGACTGACTGAAATAAAGCTTTGTGTTCTGTATTGTGTGTTAATTGACAGGCAGAAGTAAATGCTCAGAAGGCTTCCAACAACGCCCAGCGCAGTATCAGACAACTAGAGGAGACCATGAAAGACTTCCAAAGACAGAAACTGGAGGATATCAAAGTCAGTCTCATACTTACTATTCACAAACATCCTCCATCACCAATGTCCCACTGACAACAACCATTGCTTTGTTTTTTGGCAGAGGATTTTCACAGACTTCATTACAGTGGAGATGCTCTTCCATGCTAAAGCACTGGAGATCTATGCCCACACGTACCACAACCTGGAAGTAATTAACACTCAAAAGGATCTGGAGGTAACGCCACAGCTGATAACACATGAAACAACAATGTGTTACTGATGTAACTATTAAGATAAACCCACTGCTCTCAACCTGTTCGTCAGAAAACGTTAGCAACTAGCTGGTGAACATAGTGGAGTGAATATTTGGTGAAGACCAAAACAGTGCTAAAGGAGAATGAATATTTGGACCTACATTAATCAGGCCAGAAACACAACTCCAAATGAATGTCAACGTTGCGCTGTGTCTGCTGGATGAGACCACATACAGCATATCAACTTTATTAGGTAACAATATGTCACATGACAGGTCTGTAAAATAAAATGTGCTTGTCACTAAAACCAAGGATTTACTTATTTTTACAACCAGGCTTTGAATGTTCCAGCAAATATTTCAATAAATACACCAAAACTATTAACTAATGTAACTATTTCAGGCCAATGTAGTTAGTCCATTATTGTGACTATGAAGAATATCGGATCAAATGTAATGACTGAATTATGTAAAAATGTAGGGGCATCAAAGGGGACAAGCAACGAATGTCTTGATAGGCACGCGTCTTGAACATTCACTAGTCTGAAAAGTAGACATTATCCTTGAACCATTTTTTTTTTAGCATCGAAGGGGACAAGCGACGAATGGCAAGTTTAAACCTCTTTCCTGTTTTGGATTAAACAGCGGGTTAAACACCCTTTTCCTGGAGCGACTGTGGCTCAGTGGTGAGCAGGGTCGTCCTTCAATCAGAGGATCCGCTTGTTCACGTTGATGTGTCCTTGGGCAAGACCAGGCTGTTCCTGTGTTGTATGAATGGGTATGAAAAGAGATATACAAATACAGTCCATTTACCATTCACTGTCTTTATGTCTCCATAGCTGTTTAATGGGCGGATCAAGATGTCTGACTCTCTGGCTGGACTTCTGGACACCCCTCTGACCAGCTACTCTTCTCCCCTCATGAGCCGCTACCCGAGTCCTCCTCTGGCCTCCCCCAAAAGCCAAAGCCTCAGGTCAATGTCGGCCTCTACCACAGGCCAAATCCACAGGAAACAACACAGCCAGTACCCAGACACAGTCAGGAGGGTGAGCCCTACATTTCAATTTCAAAAAGATATAAACCAACGATAAAGAGTTGCCCTCGTGAATCGTGAGGGGAGTTGTCTGTCCCGAATTAAAGGTCGGAGCCAGCCCTAACAATTTTTTTAATTTATTTTATAACTTTATTTATTTATTTTATAACTTAATCTGGCTATGAGCGTGTTCGCATAAAGGCCGGTGTTTGCAGCACATGTCCAATCCTTAAATAATGTGTTGCTTAGATGTATTCCTATAGATTTGTGTTTGTCAGTTTGACCTGCGTTGCTTTGAGTCTGGTTTATGACTTTAACTTCTACATGTTTTTCTAATATGATCTAACGATCCACGTATCGAGCTCTGATTGGTAAGTAGGTGGTGCATTTATACAATTGCATTTCTTATCTCGAGCATAACCTGCTTTGTAGCAGGTTAAATGTTTAGCATAAGTTAACCACGGCAACTACATAAGAAGTGAATTTCCTTATGACTGAAAACCATTAACCCTTGCTAAACCCAAATGCCACTGGTCCTCTACTAATGTAATGTCAGGATTTACCAGAATAAATGTGCAAATAGTAACAAACAAGTAACATGTACTTTAGAAGGTGTTTTTATAGACAATTTGGAACTGAAAAACATCGTAGCTTTCCGTTCAAAAGTCCTGTTTAAAATCTACTGGATGGTGGCTACCTTGGATTTCAGTCAAACTGTCAGAATCAGGATCCTTGTGGTCGACTTACATGAGAAAGTGTATTGTAGGCGCTCCAGCTCAAAAGGTGTTTTGGGGCATTTGGCCCTCTGACAAAATATCCAGGGATTTTTGGGAGAGACCTGAGGGCAATTATTTTTCTTCTTTTAAAAAATGGTCCACGGAGGTCAATCATCAAAAGATCTGGTTGTGGACCCGACTAAGGATACGACAGAAACTTCAGTTATGCTCTGAACATGTTGTAGTTGCTGTCCTGAAGGCCATCACTCTATTGAGCCCAAGAGTGCTCACCCTATTTGTTTTGCAGCCTCACAGCACCTTGCAACGCCAGAGAGGCATGGAGGAGGAGGAGCAGCTGGAGGAGGAAGAAGAGGAAGAGGAAGAAGAAGAGGAAGGAGAGGAGATTTCTGAATCAGAGGTAGAAGATGGTCAGCACACCAGCAGGCAATCCTATGCGGCTCAATATGCCCAGATACGCAAGAAGTAAATACAAAGCTGTCATTATGTCATTTTTCCATGCTGACAAATATATGCTATAAACTGTAGAGTTGACTTCCAATCAGAACTTCTTTTCATTTTATCACCAAGGTGCAGTCTTTGTAATTATGTTTCTACAATATAAATAATGTAAAACTAAACACAATTCTGTTTTTCTCAGATATGTTAGTAATTGCTCTGTAGCTTTAGGAGTCAGCGGGCAGAAAAAGGCTTCCCAAAACTAACCCAGATGGATCAACTCAAAAGATGCAATATTTTCCTTTAAAGTAAAACAAATCACTAATGCATATATTGACTTTATATGGAGAAAAGCCAGCAATCATTGACTGACAGAGATCTCATGTAACTGTTCTCAGGTCAGTCATAAATGTACACAGTCCATTGAGTTGTCATTTATACTCAAGGCCTCCATCATCCATCATTTCTGGTTGGATACGTTTGCATATGAGGCTGATACTGACAGGAAGCCATTGGTATATTGTCATGTATATATATATATATATATATATATATATATATATATATATATATATATATATATATATATATACCCTAATGCTCAATGTATATTATATTGTTTTTATTTTCTTGTGACATTTATTTTTTACACATAGACTTAAAGGATATATTTTCTTTAATTTAACTTAAATATTAAACCTAGAAGAGTTTTCGTAATCTGTAGCTGATGATTAAGATGTACGTCTGTAACATTTCAGAGATTATTTTGCAGAAATGAAATATAATATTCATAACTATGTTTAAAATAGTCTAGTATAACACTTGAAAAAGCCTTTTATATTTACATAGGGAGGCCACCATCTTGCACCGCCATTTTTTTACAGCAGCAGAGAACGGACAAACCGAACACAGAGTCTCTCACATTGTGATGTTGTCTGAAGGTAGGGATGCATTCTGAAAGCCCGGTGCTAAATTATTAAAGATTGGACTATTGATAAGCCCCAACTTTACTGGTGTTTTGTATTAGTGCTTTTTAATGTTTTGGTATAATTTATTATCACGCTGCAGCGGACATCTGCTCTGCTCTCTTTGTCGGGTTGAGCTCCTCCAACCACACACACACACACACACACACACACACACACACACACACACACACACACACACACACACACACACACACACACACACACACACACACACACACACAGAGCAAGAGCAGATTGGCTGCTGTGGTGAAACTATGCTTGTTACTCTACATCTAATGTAAATATAAAAAGTTAAAAGCCAATACTTTATCAATACATCTGTTTAACAAGAAGGAACATGTAAACAAACGCAAAACCTAAATCGATAGACTGCAAAGCAGCCTATCATCCAGTGCCGCTGTTCATATTTGATAAACATTGATCTGATTCCAGTGAGATATACTGTAGGGTTGTAGTGGCGTAAGAAACATTATAATCAGCTGATTTATTCTTGCAAAAAGAGAAGAGTTGAAATCACATACAGGTAACGCTTTCAAGTCGATACTCAAAGGGCTCTAAGCCTCTCTGTTTTATACACTGTGGATGGTGAAGGCTTCTTACTTCCCCCTGAAACATGCCTTGATTGTCTGTTTGTCTTCCTGGTGTCCTTCAGCATAAATATTATTTATGGTATTGTTATTGTGTAAGACCTCAGAAGAGAAGTCACATATAAAGTGCAACTTCAACAGGAAGGAAGGACCTAGAGCCTCTCCTCGCGTAATGTGATCTGTGAGGTCACAGTGCTGTGACCTCACAGCCAGAGGGGCCCGGGTTCCATCTCCGGTCTGGGCGGTCCTTCTGTGTTGAGTTTGCACATTCTCCCTGTGGCAGCGTGGGTTCCCTCCGGGTTCTCCGGGTTCCTCCCACAGATGTAGATGAGTTTGATGTTTTTCGAGGCCAAATACATTTTAATTTGATAATAAATAATATTAGATAGAAATATTCATAAAACAGAACAATATTAGACCTGAAGTTCTAAATTGAGGTAGAACTAGTATAACATTGCTTCACAATATTCCCTGGTGCTTCTCAAACTCTCAACTGCTGAACGTGCAGAATTTGGACAAAATTCAAAGGAAAAAACATCAATCAACAGACTTAATGATAGACATCAATCAATGATATGAGTCACTGATATTAACCCTCTGGGGTCTTGCGTCACGCCGGCGTGATATTCAGTGTTCACTCAAAAAAAAAATGATATCTCCGCGATAATATGGAACAAAACTACGTTTAAATATCTCGGGGAATCAGTACGGGTTTCCGCTTCCGGGTCCTTCCGTCCGTGAGCTTGCACGTGGTTCACAGAGAAAGATAGGGCCACCTGAGTATTTATAAGCCTGCTGTAAGCGTTCAGTCCGACAGAAGCAAGGGATCATGTCTAGAACGCACTTCTCAACCCAGGAAGCAGTTGAAGCGGTCTTGGCGAGCAGCGACGAGGAAGAGAACGGAGGAGCATCAGACTGTGAAGGCTTCGACTCCTGCGATGAAGAAGATTACGCAGAGCGAAGGAATCCATTTGAAGATGGGTAAGTGTATTTACTAACTAACTCAACTTTGTTTTGCAATAGCATATTTACGCTAGCAGAGTGAGCACATTTAGCTCACGGTTACGCTGTCCGTTACATTACTGCACAGTGTTGACTAGTAGTGTTTACAGAGATCACCGCCGTGTACGCTCGACTACCGTGATGCTGGTAATGTTTACTGTTAGCACCGTGCTCGCTGCGACTACCGTGATGCTGGTAATGTTTACTGTTAGCACCGTGCTCTCTGCTACTACCGTGATGCTGGTAATGTTTACTGTTAGCACTGTGCTCGCTGCGACTACCGTGATGCTGGTAATGTCTACTTGTAACACCGTGCTCAGTGCTCGCTACGACTACCGTCGTCTTTCTTTCAGTGATCTTGCTACTGTAGCCCCCATGAGTTGTCTCTGTTGTGTTTGAAAAACGGCACGGTATGTAATCGTTACTACCGTAGCCCTCGTGAGTTTGTTTACATTGGCAACGTTAGTTGCTGGATCTGTTATGTGTTTGTAACTTAGTACTGACTAGTTGTTTTTTTCAGAGAGGCTTCACAGCTGCCACGGTCCAGTGGAGCATCACTGCAGCAGCCTCCCAGTCCGTCGGCTACAACGCTAGCCACTCCATCCCCAACAGCCCCGCCAGCAAAGAGGTTGCGTATTCCCAGACTACCACAGCCTCCCAGTCCGCCGGCTACAACGCTAGCCATTCCAGCTCCACCAGCCCCGCCAGCAAAGAGGTCGCATATTCCCAGACTACCACAGCCTCCCAGTCCGCCGGCTACAACGCTAGCCACTCCATCCCTACCAGCCCCGCCAGCAAAGACGACCGCCAACAAAGACGGCGCGTGCTTCCCCACGGCTACCTGCACCACGGCTACCTGCACCACAGCCACCATCTGGGCCAACTAAGACGGCATCGCTACAGCTACCAGCACCTACGCTGTCTTGGAAGACGGACAGAGACCTTGACACTGCTCCCCCCGTCTCCAGGTTCCAGCCAGCCCAGACACCAGGTCCACACCTCAGCGTCACAGCAACACCCATCGAACTGTTCAAACTGTTCTTCGATGAACAAACGGTAAAGACACTGTGTGCAAACACAAACAAACAGGCTGCAAAACAAAAGGCAAACGGGAAAACATATACTGTATATGTTGTTGCTTGTACAGATTTCCTGCGATCCAGCTTCAGCCCTTCTCCTCACACTCAGGCTGCTTCTGTTTACTTCTATTTACGTAGGGAATTCACCACCTTTATCATCGTGGCCGTGTACATCCCTTCCAGCATTCCCAACAAAGATGCACTGTGTTCTCTACAGGGTCATCAGGGAACTTCAAAGGGTGCATCCTTAATTGTGGCTTAAGAGATTCAAAGCTGTTTTTCTGAAATGTTATGAGCATGTACACTTTTCAACCACACTCTGGACCTGGCATTTACAAACATTCAAGGTTATAGACTCAGACTACATCTTTGTGATGCTAAATCCATTTACCCACCAACTGTTAAAGTTGTTAAACTGGTTTGAAGGTAATCTGGTTTCCCTGCACATACTGGAACTTTCCATTCAAGGTAGCTGCCACTGTTCATGGAGAGTGGTCGTCCTGAAACCACAAGGTAGCCGGTTCGATCCCTGGTCTCTCCATAGTTTCATGTTGAAGCAAGCAAGCCTTGAGCAAGACCCTGAAGCCCCAGAGTTCACAGCAGCACACTGATCCTTAATTACAAAGTATGGTAACATGCAGAGAGTAATTTATCCACTGTGGGATTAATAATGGATTATTAAAAACAAAACAAAAAACAACAAAAAACAGCATCTCCCCCCGCCCCCCACTAGAGGGGCGCGCCCCACAGTTTGAGAACCACCGAGTCACAGCAACTCCATCCTTCACCACCACCACCACCAGTGTCTGGACTCCAGGGGGATTCTGCCTCAGCAGATGTCAGCATCAGTACCTCGTGCTTATCCTAATTCAGGATGGAGTCCAATCGCCAAAGACTTTGCACTATTCATATATATGCAATTGTAATAAATTATTGTTAAACTCTGAAACAACTCTCTCCTGATTGAAATCCAGTGTCAACTCACAGACACAAATAAGTGTCCCTCTTCAAATTGGGCTTTCATTTTGATCTGATCGTACTGTAAAATGTCAGGACTATCTGGCACGGTTAGTACGTTATTGTGGTCACAAAACTAAATCTACAAACAAAACACACAGACTCACAAGAAGAAAACAATACTAATGACACTGGTAATCAAGGTTCTCTTACTAACCTTTTCAAGAGAGATCAACCATATCTTGCAGTCTTCCTCAGCAGACTAAATTTGGTCAAGTGCACGTCATGTCACTCTACAACAACCGAATGGACGACTACAGTCCAAAACTAGAATCTAAGTCAAGTCAAACATTGTTTTAGTTTAAGAGTACATTAAATGTAGGTGCGTCTTACCGGAGTTGTGTCACTCAGTCTGATTTTCAACTGCAGAGATGGGATACATCCTACATCATTGTCATCTTTTGAAAATGCAACACATTCTTCGCGTAGGATTTGTCTCACTTTTTCCTGCTGGTCTGCAGTCAGGTGATCTACTGACACTTGAGGGTCCCATACATCTTGTTTGACTGTGTCCCTCTGTCTGTTTTGTTCTTGGCGCTTCTCAAGACTGTTGGATGGTTTTGCCGTGTTTTCATGACACGCTGTTCTGACTGTGGGATCACTAGCATTTGCTGTGTCTTCCCTACAAGCTGTTCTGACTGTGGGATCACTAGCATTTGCTGGTCTTACATCCACTGGATAGATAGCTTTGACTTGTTGCAGCTGTCCCAGCACTGTGAGAGGGGTGAGAGTAATGTCATGGTTGCTTCCATTAGTGACAGGGATGACTCTTGACCAATTTCCTTTCTGCAGGCAGATGATGGTGTCAGTAATGTTCAACCCCTCTGGCCACTTTGGAATCTCCTCAGGTTCAAAAAGAACTTCCTGTTTTGTGGAGAGGGGACCTGTCCTAATACTACACTTCACTTCTCTGGTCTGTCCTGCTGGAATCACTGTCTTTAGCCTCCCGACTTTCACTACTCCTTCCCTGTCATTCTGATCATGGCTCTGCACCAGATGGATCAACACATCTGCTTTTTTACAGTCAATGGAGAAAGCTTCTTTAACCACAGCAGGTGTAATTTCTGGATGCTGCTCCATTCCACTCATTACCAGATGCTCGATTACATTGTAGCCAATAATCGGTGGGTCTGCTACGCCTGGCTCGTTAGAAACAAGCACTGGCACAAGGAGCTCTGGTTGAGGACCCTTACTTGATGCCAACTTGAACTTCAGCTCAACCCAGCCAGCAAAAGGGATGGGAGTTTGATTTACCGCTTGGCCAACAAGAGTCTCATCCTCACCCAAGAGTTCATTCATGCTCCGTAGCCGGATATGTGGGAGACAGCATTTCCTCCATTTCTCGTTGATGATTGTGACTTGTGAACCCGTGTCCCACAGTCCTTGTGTTGCTACTCCCTCAAAGAAACAGTCCACCATGCATTTTTTTCCAATAAGGGCTTTCAGCTTGGCGACGTAATGAGAGATGGCTGGCATAAGTAGCACCAACTGTCTGTTCAGTCTTCCGACTTTTCTCCAAGTCCGCCTCCGGCTGCCTGATACGGTCACATAACAGCTCGTGCACCTTTTCATCTGTGTCCGCTTGGCTTGGAGTTAATGCTTTTGGGGGTGCGACTGTTTGGATTGTCACAGTCAAGCGGTCAGATTTTTTTTCTGCTCTACAGCCTCTGCTCTCTGTGCCCTGTCTGACCACACTTAAAGCAGTGTTCACACTGATCACCTGTTCCCTGCTCCTGACACGCTCTACATCCTCTCCTAGTACTAACTCTCACTTGGCGTCTGGGCCCTTGGGGGTTAATTAGGCTTTTCTTTATTTCTGCCATTTCTTCTCTCAGCAATCTGACTGTTTCATAAAGTTCTGAGTCTCTTGAACTGGTGACAGCCTGTTTTATAACTCTTTGGCTTCACGACTTCTGCAGACTGCTCCTGGACCCCAACTCTGGCTTTGACTGCACCCTGATGCTGCGAACTGGTCTGCATCTCTGTCTGTAGTTCATTCACTTTTGGTGATTTATTGCTAATGTTCCTCCTTTGTTTAGACTGTCTCTCTGATTCTACACTAGCTGCTTCATTCATCCTGTCGATGAGTATTTCGTCTGTCACGTTCTGTTCATCAAGATAAGGCTTAAGCTGAAACTTAATGTGGTTGCTTAACAACCCAGTACTAACTGACCTCAAGAATTTCTTCTGGATTAGCTCAGGACTGTATTGTTCATCTGACTCTCCCTCTCTTGAAGCAAGTAAAAGCCTTTCTTTCAACTCAATGGCTCTAAAGAGGAAGTTTTGAGGGGACTCACGACTCTCTTGTGTTATATTCACTAGCCTGTGATATAGGTCAGTAGAGCTGTCCTCTTTAAAGTGTCCCTTTAAAATTGATTTCAACTCTAGCAGGGTAAGGTCACTTTTAATCTCAAGCATATCTCGAATACTCAAACCTGGATTGATTGACTTGATCACAGCCTCCATGACTTCAGCTTCACTCCTCTGCTCAGGCCTCTATCAATCTGGTGTTTCAGGTTTGTGTGAGAGTTTGTCTTTCTGTCCCTTTTCCCCAATCTGGCCACAGATCTTGAATTTTCTCCTAATGGTCACTTCCGGGGGTCTATTCACAGGTGTAAATAACACATTTGGTGAAGCTGGACCTGGTCTTGAAGGTGTCCTGTTCACTCTGTCATTCAGCCTCTTAACTTAATGTAGATCTTGAGTAGTTAGCTGGAGCTGTGAGTATCTTTCAGCCAAACTCCCTTCATCAGTTGCTTTCTGACTGTCTTGCTCTGTACTTTCCTCATTTTCAGCATTTCTAGTATTTTCATGCATTTGCTCAACTGTTTCCAACATTGTCCTTAGGAAATACATTGCAATTTCCTCATCTTCATCATTAATGACATTGGCCGTTTCTCAATCAGCGTTCTTCTCTGTACTTGTGTTCTCGTGGACTCGTGAAACGTCATCAGTCGCGGCCCAAGTACTGTTCCAATTCAAAAGTCCGCTTCTCGCCAAGCACGGTGAAAATGCCCGGATGTGACTTGATCCTCTCATTTTACCGGGGTTGCATCAGAGCAGACTTGAGCGTACTTGAGAGAGCCAATATCCCAGAATGCATTTCGGACCAGCAAACGGGGAACAATGGCGGATGAGAAAACTCACAAATGAAAGTTGACATTCTATAAATACCGTTGTCACAAAATGTAATTTTAGGATGTTTTCAGGCGAGAAGTTATTTGTTTAAGCATCAAATCTGTGGTCGGTTTGTCCAGACTCATCTTATTTAAAAAGATACGCCGACGGGTTGAGGTCCTGCTGAGGGACCGTGAGCTCCGTCATCACCGGGCCGTCAGCGCTATGCTGTCCGCCGACAGCAGCTTGATCTCGGCTGGACTTTTTGAAATGATCCGCTGGCTCCGATGTCTCCGTATCGATTAAACATGAGATATAAATCGACTTTGAGGATCTAACAAGCAATCTTTATTATTTATTCAGTCACATTAAATCAGTTTGACTGAGGGAAAGGTTACGATTTATAACTTAAGATTTTAATTTAACTTTGACTTTGAACTACAGTCTTATTACTTTTGACCGAATTGTTTGCAATTATGTGTATCTATATAAATATATAAGTATATATATAATTTATAAACATATTATATATACAATTATGTGTATCTATATAAGTATATAAAATACATATTTATAAACACAATATATATACAAGGATATGTGTATCTGTGTATATATATATATATACACTCACCTAAAGGATTATTAGGAACACCTGTTCAATTTCTCATTAATGCAATTATCTAATCAACCAATCACATGGCAGTTGCTTCAATGCATTTAGGGGTGTGGTCCTGGTCAAGACAATCTCCTGAACTCCAAACTGAATGTCAGAATGGGAAAGAAAGGTGATTTAAGCAATTTTGAGCGTGGCATGGTTGTTGGTGCCAGACGGGCCGGTCTGAGTATTTCACAATCTGCTCAGTTACTGGGATTTTCACGCACAACCATTTCTAGGGTTTACAAAGAATGGTGTGAAAAGGGAAAAACATCCAGTATGCGGCAGTCCTGTGGGCGAAAATGCCTTGTTGATGCTAGAGGTCAGAGGAGAATGGGCCGACTGATTCAAGCTGATAGAAGAGCAACTTTGACTGAAATAACCACTCGTTACAACCGAGGTATGCAGCAAAGCATTTGTGAAGCCACTACACGCACAACCTTGAGGCGGATGGGCTACAACAGCAGAAGACCCCACCGGGTACCACTCATCTCCACGACAAATAGGAAAAAGAGGCTACAATTTGCAAGAGCTCACCAAAATTGGACAGTTGAAGACTGGAAAAATGTTGCCTAGTCTGATGAGTCTCGATTTCTGTTGAGACATTCAGATGGTAGAGTCAGAATTTGGCGTAAACAGAATGAGAACATGGATCCATCATGCCTTGTTACCACTGTGCAGGCTGGTGGTGGTGGTGTAATGGTGTGGGGGATGTTTTCTTGGCACACTTTAGGCCCCTTAGTGCCAATTGGACATCGTTTAAATGCCACGGCCTACCTGAGCATTGTTTCTGACCATGTCCATCCCTTTATGGCCACCATGTACCCATCCTCTGATGGCTACTTCCAGCAGGATAATGCACCATGTCACAAAGCTCCAATCATTTCAAATTGGTTTCTTGAACATGACAATGAGTTCACTGTACTAAAATGGCCCCCACAGTCACCAGATCTCAACCCAATAGAGCATCTTTGGGATGTGGTGGAACGGGAGCTTCGTGCCCTGGATGTGCATCCCACAAATCTCCATCAACTGCAAGATGCTATCCTATCAATATGGGCCAACATTTCTAAAGAATGCTTTCAGCACCTTGTTGAATCAATGCCACGTAGAATTAAGGCAGTTCTGAAGGCGAAAGGGGGTCAAACACAGTATTAGTATGGTGTTCCTAATAATCCTTTAGGTGAGTGTATAATATATATTTATAAACACAATAATATATATGTACATACAATGATGTGTATCTGTGTGTATATATATATATATATATATATATATATATATATATATATATATATATATATATATATATATATATATATATATTAGGGTGACCAGACGTCCTCTTTTTCCCAGACATGTCCTCTTTTCGAGACCTAAAAAAAGCGTCCGGCAGGGATTCCAAAAACGTCCGGGATTTTGCTACGTCGGGGAAAATAGTTATTACCCCCTTACAAGTTTTGGAAATGGTACGTCCGGGAAAATAGTTATTACCCCCTTATAAGTTTTGGAAATGGTATCTCCTCCACCTTCTTGCGCAAGCTCTGACTGTAGAGAGAACTGTCATTGGTCGACCGATCTCAACGTAAATGTAAGTTCACGGCATGCTACACACTACTGCTACCCCCCCCCCCAACGAAGTGTCCTCTTTTTCACAAACTCAAATCTGGTCACCCTATATATATATGTATATATATATATATATATATATATATATATATATATATATATATATATATATATATATATATATATATGCACACAATAAATATATATATATATATATATATATATATATATATATATATATATATATATATATATATATACACAATGATATGTGTATGTCTGTGAAACCAGTGCAAAAAAAGCAGGGTTGTCATATTTTGTTTGACTGTAAAAATACTTTACAGTGAAGAATCAGAGTAACTCATGACAACGACAGCTGAGGTGGTGACGTCATCAAGTCAGCTGCTGTTCCAACTGCAGAAAGACCATCCTGCGTCCTCCCGTCCTTGAGAGTCTGGACTCCCAAGTCCAAACTCCCAAGTCCAAACTCCAAAAGTTCACAAGTCTGGACTTAGCGTACTTGGTATTGAGAAACGGCCACTGTCCATAGATTCGATTATTAATCTAATTAACGCTCGTCTTGTTATGACATTTCCACGTGGGATTTTAGCTCTATGACACACCTCTTTGAGCTGATTCAGCTGCAGCTCCCACAGTGTCTGAGACACGATCTCTGCCAACTCTTCAAGCTCCATGGTCTCTAACGAAGCCGCGCCCCCACAGCTGCGCGCGAGCGTCTCTGTAGCTGCGCGCACGTCTCCCTCAGCTCGCAGACGTCTCCGTAGCTCGCGGACGTCTCTGTAGCTGCGCGCGCACGTCTCCAGCTCGCGGACGTCTCTGTAGCTGCGCGCGCGTCTCCTCAGCTGGTAGACGTCTCCGTAGCTGGCGAACGTCTCTGTAGCTGCGCATGGGTCTCCTCAGCTGGTAGACGTCTCCGTCAAATCCCGCTTCTTGTCACAATGAACCCGACGTTAATCATCCCAGTGGTGCCTCCAATATTTGTTGCGCACTTGGACACAGGAGATCCAGGCATGTGTTACAGGTACCAGGATTGGTATCTGGGAAGCAGATAATATGTTCCTGCAAACAGGACACAAAGATGACACAACAACTTTTTCACGTCTGTTCACTGCTTCGGTGCTTTGCAGAATGCACATATTTATTTAGCCTGTTCAACAACAGCATGAGGCATAAACAAATAATAACTTACATTTCAACGGCATTAGAAAATAATAATATCACAGGAAACCTTCATTGAGCCAAACAATATGGAATCCTGACGGACGTGACGATGTGGCGCCATTTTTGCCCGCGCTGCACACCGGACAATTAAACTGAACACCCACTCATAAATGCATCAAAACAGTATTTTCATTCAAACAACCTCATACAATTCTCATTATTCTCACCCACCTGCAAACAGGACACAAAGATGACACAACAACTTTTTCACGTCTGTTCATTGCTTTGGTGCTTTGCAGAGTGAGGGAATCGCACCGTTGTGGTCGTAAACCAGCTGATTGACATAAAGCCTCTGACTGACGTAAAACGTCATAAACCACCACCCTGCTGGCGACAGGGTGGACTGCACTTCAGTACAGAATTCAGCATTTCAGTTCCTCTTTTAAACAGTATTAAACAGTATCATTTTGAATACACAAAGCTTACTTTAAACCACATATGTAAGCACATTGGTGGGCGTCACACACTCCCCGACAAAATAACAAAATGGCTCCTGACATTTCCAAAATTCAAAAGTCTCAAAACTAACTTTATCAAAATACATATAACTCACAATTTCTTTCAACATCCAAAACTCCCTTTAAAAATCAATAAACCGGTGTAATGTATGGCATGTATGTTGGTGGCATGTACGGTGCAGGTTGGTATGTCAGTGGGAAATGATAGGGTGTACCCCAAAATGGTAAGTAAGATGCACTATAAGCCCCGACTGTGTTAACTGTAGGGTTCGGTTGTAATGAAGGCTGGCCAAGTGTGTCATAGGTCAGCATGTGCCTCGGCTTTCTTTCCCTAGCAGATCGCCTAACCTCTGTGTGCATGTTTGCTGGGGGTGGGGTCACTGGTCTCTCTTCATGTCCATTCTCTGCTTCTGTTTGGAATGACGAAGGTAGGTTTTCATTCTCAGTGTTTTGTGGTTGTCTTTTCTCTTCCCTTTCAGGCACTGTAACTGTCACTGGATCAGGTAAGTATTCATTCTCACCCCAGTTTTCATCTCTTAGAGATCTTTGGGCTGATCCTCTCTGGATTGAACCAGGTGTTTCAGGCACTTGGACTGAACCTCTCTGCTCTGTTCTGCTCGTAGGTATCCGTAGCCAATAGCCTCCAGTGCTGTGTTCATCCTCTGAATCTTCTGAGTCATCACTCAGTTGCTGTCTGTTCCTCCAAATCACTGACTCGGGCCTGCCTTTTCCTCGGTCGTGTCTCAGGTGCTGACTTCTCTGCACAAAGAGGAGTTTCAACAGGTAAGTCGCTCACAGGTGTAACAACAGGTTGCGATGTAGAGTTCTCTTTTTCAGCTTATCTCCAGCCTCTGGATAGACAACATACACAGGATTTTCGGATACTTGTTCCTGGACTATGTATATAGTCTTCTCCCAGTAGGATCTTAGCTTCCCGGGCCCTCCTCGCTCATTGAGGTTCCTTACCAGCACTCTGTCTCCGGGCTGCAGGACTGCTCCTTTCATCTTGCTGTCGTAATAGGACTTGCCTCTAGCACTTGACTTCTTGCTGTTCTCATTTTCAATCTGATAAGCATCAGACATTCTCTTTGCCCACTTTTGTGCATATCCCTTGGGTGTGACTAGATCTGCATCTCCCACCCGGCCAAATAAAAGATCGATTGGCAGGCGTGGATGATGTCCGTACAGCAAATAGTAGGGCGAGTAGCCAGTGGACTCATGTCGGGTACAATTATACGCATTTATAATTTGTGGGAGATGGTCCTTCCAACGCTCTTTCTCCTTGTCGGCCAGTGTTTGCAACATCTGCAGTAGAGTTCGATTGAACCTCTCGGCTGGGTTGCCTTGTGGGTGGTATGGCGACGCCCTGGAATGACCAACCCCTGACAGCTTCTGAAGCGTCCGAAACAACTCGTTTTCAAACTCATGACCCTGATCATGGTGCAGTTTTGACGGGTAACCAAACCTGGGTATGAAGTCATTGTATATGCGTTCTGCCGCAGTTTGTCCAGATTTGTTCTTTGTAGCGTAGGCTTGGGCAAATCGTGTGAAATGATCAACTACTACCAGAATGTATTGGTAGCCACCTCGACTGGTCTCAAGATGTAAGTAGTCAATACATACAAGCTCTAGAGGGGAGTTAGATGTTATACTACCCATGGGGGCACGTGTGTGGGTGACCGGTTTCTTTTGTTTTATACATGGGCACCTTCTTGTGACATAGTCCACTATGTCTCTCTTCATATAAGGCCAATAAAACTGTTCCCTAGCCAGGTGGATCACCCTC
The DNA here is from genome assembly GCA_038501785.1 of Myoxocephalus aenaeus. Classification (NCBI taxonomy): domain Eukaryota; kingdom Metazoa; phylum Chordata; class Actinopteri; order Perciformes; family Cottidae; genus Myoxocephalus; species Myoxocephalus aenaeus. Next base: position 625,175 of record JBAMJR010000063.1, on the reverse strand, counting down.
TCAGTTCCCACGTCCTATCTCGTCATGAAGATGTTTCAATGCCACCTGCTTGTATTTTGCCGGCAGGACAAGCTGCTGTCTTTCATCAGTCAGTCTGTACAGGAGCCCATTTTCCAGGTGTAGTTTGTTCCACTCATGTAAGAGCTTTCTGGTGAGTAGATTTTCTGCTTTCCGTGTCTCATCGGTGAGAATTGCGCTTGTTTCCTTGAGCCTCACGACCTCTCCGATGGTGGGGTCTTCTCCCTGTGCTCGAACAAGCTCATTGTGACTTATTGTTGGCAGGAGCGTACGTGGCTCTTGGGTTGTGCTATAAGAGGCGATATGCAAGGCAGCAATCCAGGCAACATCCTTTCTCTGAGCTGCTTTGTTTCCCTCCCAGGTTGTGCAGACCACATCTTGGGATAGCTCCTCAGTGCAGGCTGTGATGTATTTCTCAATATCCAGCGGGATACAAGACAATGTATCTGCATCTATGTTAACCTTCCCAGGCCGGTACTTCACATCAAATCGGAAATCACTGAGTTTTCCTACCCAACGATGTCCAACAGCATTTAGCTTTGCTGTGCTCATGATGTAGGTGAGGGGGTTGTTGTCTGTATATATGGTGAAATGCGGCGCATAGTACAGGTAATCCCTGAACTTCTCGCACACTGCCCATTTCAAAGCAAGAAATTCCAGCTTCCCACTGTGTAGATTGTAACTTTTCTTCGCAGGTGTCAATGTTCTCGATCCATAACTAATGGCCCTCAACTTCCCTTCCTGCTGCTGGTAAAGGATGGCCCCGAGGCCCTGCTCTGATGCATCAGTATGCAGTACGAATGGTAAATTAAAATCTGGGTATGCCAACACAGGTGGGCTTATGAGCATGTCTACGAGTCGCTCTAGTGTGGCTTGATGTTCTTTTGACCATTCTACAGGGGCTCTAGAGAACAGTTGTGATCCCTTGGATTTCCCTTTGTGCATTGTATTCACTGACATGCCATGTTTCACCTGCCAACTCGTAAAGAGGCTTTGCAATGCATGAGAAATCTTGAATGTAGGATCGGTAGTAGCTTAGGAAACCAAGGATCCTCCTGATATCACCTACTGTCTGTGGTGTCTTGGTTTTGAGCGACAGCACTGCATCCAGGTCTTTAGGGTCAATTTTCACTCCTTCCGCAGATACCAGTCTTCCCACGTAACGGACCTCACGCCGGAAGAGTTCACATTTCTCAGGCCTTAGTTTTACTCCATGATGCTGGAGAGCGCGTAGGACCTTGCAGACTCCCTCCACATGCTCTTCAAAAGACCTTGCATAACAGAGGACGTCATCGAGATACGGAATGCAGTACTCGTCCCTAAGGGAGCCAAGCATCTCCTCCATACTCCTCTGAAAGGCTGCAGGTGCATTAGAAAGGCCAAAAGGAATACGCACCCACTCGTAGAGGCCCCAGGGCGTGATAAAGGCTGTGAGATGTCTGGATCCTGGATCGATAAAACCTTGATGGTAGGCTTTTCCCTGTTCCAAGATACTGAACCAGGAATAACCACCAAGGGTGTCAGTCAGGTCTTGAATCCTGGGTAGTGGATGACAATCAGCAACAGTCTTTTGGTTTAGCAGACGATAATCTATGCAGAGGCGTAACGTTCCGTCTTTTTTTCGAAAGCATACCACTGGCGCAGAGTAAGGAGACTTGGATTTCACTATCCATCCCTTTGCCAGAAGGTCCTGGACATACTCCTTAACTTCCTTGAGTAGTGGCTTTGGCACAGAGCTGTATGCTCTCTGAACAGGAATATCATCTTTGAGATTGATCGACATTTGCAGACAATATTGTCGCCATCTTGTGCGAAAGCTGCTGACTCCTCATATAACATTTTCTTTACTGCCTCTTGCTGTTCCTCTTCTAAGTGGCTAACATCAACTGGTGGGTGCCAGGATGATAGGTTTTGACCAGTAGATGGAACAGTGGCACTGTTGATCGTCACATCCTGTTTCGAGTGGTATTTTGGTTCTTGGTTAGGTGAGTAAGTTTCAACTACTTTAGCGATTGATTGAATATTACCCAGAGCTGTCTTTCGTGGCAGGGTGATGTCATGTTTTGTATTGTTCCCTACCGGCACCGCTAAATATGGTCGCTTCTGGTTTTGAACTTCAAGCAAGCCTTCACCAACATCTAACTGTTCTAATGGCACGCTGTTTTCATCTGACAAGGCAGTCAGCTGGATCCATGTTGGATGGAACTCTGCACTTTATCCAGGCGACCTGGCCAGCGGGAATGACAATGTCTTGTTGGCCTACTCTCAGGCATCCATGCTGTATGCTGGGCTTTGTGGTGGACATGCAGCTCACTATAGCTTCAACTTTGTCGGTTGGGATTGAGATGGCCCCACTTAACAGGGTAACCAGTGTTGGAATGATTTGCTCTGGTTGTCCTAGGATCAGTTCCTCCACCACGTTGAAACCAACCAGCGGCCTCTCTAGGGGTAGACTACTCACTAAAAAAGGGACACTGATCAGCAGGTTGGGATTTTCATTCCCAGGCAAATTCACTGTTATTGCAACCCAACCATCAAATGGGATGAGGCCTCCGTTCACTGCATACACTTCCAGCTCATCGTCTTCTTTCATCAATTCAGCAATTGGACGGGTCTCAAGATGAGGTAAGTGTTTGTTTTTCCAGGACCGGTCAATCATACTGACTTGAGCCCCTGTATCCAGCAAAGCATGCACAGCTAGCCCGTCCAGGTAACATTGGATTATAGCTTGTCTCCCAATTAATCTGGCAATGTGTTCATTTCGGGTGTTCAATGGTTCCTGTGGTAGCTCGGTGGAGATCCTGCTCTGTCTATTTCTCCCTTTTGCACAAGATACTACTGGAGGAGTAGATGGTGTGCTGTTTGTCTTAGAGATGCTCCTTGTGTGAGTCTGGTCTTCACTGACACCATTTGGCTGGGACGTTTGAGACCCGATCACTGGGCATCCCCCTGCAGCGACCGGCTCCAGTTTCCCTGATGCTTGGACTTTTTGAGACAGCCTAAAGCCCTGTGATCTTCTTCACCACAGTAGAAGCAATGGTTACAGTTAGACAGGCCCTGCTCAACACATCTAGGACAGCCATTAGTTCTCTCCCTTCTTGGGTTAGTCGTTTTCCTCATTGAACACTGGCACATCTGCTTTGTTTTCAGTGGCTGCATGGGTTGTTTCATTGAGTCTACTACTCTGGTGAGTGCCTCAATTTTGGCTGAGAGTTGTTGTATTATGTCCATTCCAGCTGCACGTTCGGTGAGTTGTTGCTTAGCACACTGTTCTTGTGTTGTGCTGGCGCCAAACTGTGCACTGCGAACATTAGTTTGGTTTTGGCGGGGTGTTGGGCCTAACCTCTGCTGTCTCTCACTCTCCTCACTGGTTATTCTCATCACGTGTCTGAGAATTGTCTCATCTTTCACCTCAGCATCTGAGAGAAGAGGTTTGAGTTCCCTGCGGATATCATTATGTCTATGTCCCAGTCCCTGGTACACTGTGTGTAAGAAGACATCTTGGACTGTAACTCTGCTGTACTTTATGCTTGCATCTGGAAGGTTAGATGTAAACAATATTCTCTGTTTAAGTCCAATTACTCTGTAGAGGAATTGTTGTGGAGTCTCATTATCGTTCTGTTTAGTGCACATCAACTCCTGAAATAGTTCAGTGCTATTCTTTTCTCTTAAATGAGACTGTAAGAATCCTTTAAGTTCTGCCACAGTCACATCATCTTTATTCATCAACATGTCTTTAAAGTTGCCTGGTTTGATGATCCTTAGCACGGCCCGTACTATATCTGAGTCACTGAAGTCCTCTTGAATTCCTTCATCGATCTGTTTGCACAAATTACTGTAGGTGATGTCTGAGGTGGGATCACCAATTTGACCTCCCTGTATTTTGAATTCTCTTCGGTGGAGGTATGAGAGTTCTCTGATGGAGACCACCTTCTCCAGTGGTTGGAGAGTACTGGGTTTAGACTGGGCACTACTGTGTAATGTCTCTCTAGGTGCGCCTGACTGTGAGGGCTGTGAGGAAACTGCCTGTGTAGTAGGTGTGGTAATACACTGCATACATTTCTTACTAAGCTCCTCATAGCTCTGCAGCATTCTCTGTAGTTCACTATTTGGTGTGGACCCCACTGCACTAGTCACAGCATCACTAGTGTTTTTAACTACTGGAACAGTGTGATTTGTGTTCACTGCAGTTGTGTTGTCTGTGTCAGTGGATTGGTCAATAGTTGGTGTGTTATGAACATTGTCATCATCATTCACAGTTCTGTCAAAAAGTACCACATCTTGTTCATTAATAACATTATCAACAGTGTCCTTTAACATCAACAAATCCACCATACCTTTATCCTCTAACTCGAGAAGACGCTGACTGTTCATGAAAGAGCTGATGTGTTCGAAGCAACCCTCGAGATCTCCCTCTTCTAGCACAGTCCGGTCCTGGTCTTTGTCTGGCTTTGGAGCCACCAGTTTGGCAATGCGAAAGAGTTCATCTGCTGACAAAGTGAGTAGGCTCTTCCTAATGTCCCACACTAGGCTCTTCCTCTCACTGTCTGACATCGTAGCTCTTTCCTTTCTCCTCACGTGCGGTTCCACAGTCCAGCAACTCCGTCTCTGTTTCAGTTCACCAGTCAACGCCCACATCCGTCTCTTTTCTCCCACAGCGTTCATGGATTGTAGCATCACCTCAGTTCTGGTCACAAATTCATAGATCACTGGATCAGCTCCCAGCCTTCCGGTGGCGCCAATCCCGGACGAGCCCCCAAAAATCTGTTACAGGTACCAGGATTGGTACCTGGGAAGCAGATAATATGTTCCTGCAAACAGGACACAAAGATGACACAACAACTTTTTCACGTCTGTTCACTGCTTCGGTGCTTTGCAGAATGCACATATTTATTTAGCCTGTTCAACAGCATGAGGCATAAACAAATAATAACTTACATTTCAACGGCATTAGAAAATAATAATATCACAGGAAACCTTCATTGAGTCAAACAATATGGAATCCTGACGGACGTGACGATGTGGCGCCATTTTTGCGCGCGCTGCACACCGGACAATTAAACTGAACACCCACTCATAAATGCATCAAAACAGTATTTTCATTCAAACAACCTCATACAATTCTCATTATTCTCACCCACCTGCAAACAGGACACAAAGATGACACAACAACTTTTTCACGTCTGTTCACTGCTTTGGTGCTTTGCAGAATGAGGGAATTCGCGCCGTTGTGGTCGTAAACCAGCTGATTGACGTAAAGCGTCTGACTGACGTAAAACGTCATAAACCACCACCCTGCCCCCTGCTGGCGACAGGGTGGACTGCACTTCAGTACAGAATTCAGCATTTCAGTTCCTCTTTTAAACAGTATTAAACAGTATCATTTTGAATACACAAAGCTTACTTTAAACCACATATGTAAGCACATTGGTGCACAAAAATAAAAAGTATTCATGATCAAAAATTTGATAACAGGTTGTTGTTTAGTTTTTTTCACAGACTTAAATACAGACTTAAGAATTTCTTTACTCAACAGGAGCAAAAGTACACGAACACACTGAAAAGTACAGAAACACACTGATCAGCTCCACACTACTACTTCATGCTATTCTAGACCAATCTGAAACAAACGGTTTCTTATACATATATACATATCAGCTTATATTATTACTAACAACTTCATTCACACTGGCGACATTCTACACATTCACACAACTGTCATTCTCACAGGCTACAGATGGTTACTACGGTTACTAGCTAGCTAAGCTAAGTGATTCATCATATTCCAGACACGTCATGACATTCAACTTCCAAACTGACATACATTCATATTTGCCTTCCAAACAGTTATGCCCATGTGTCGCTACATTTATACCATTTAATCACTTTCACCCACCTGAAAAGTACAGAAACACACTGATCAGCTCCACACTACGTACTTCATGCTATTCTAGACCAATTTGAATAGCGCGAGCACAGCTTTTTCCCTCACTTTTCCCCAAAGGACCCCTAAGCTGACCCAAGTCTGCCTGAACTGAAATCCTCGTAACCAACTGTAACCCTGTGGGAAAACCAGTTGTTACCAAAACATTTATTTAGAGTATTATTTATATTTTCTCCTTACTGAGAATTCCTTTTATTTAATTAACAATTCCATTTTATTTATTCTGTATTTAATTTATTATTATTACGAGATTTCCTTTTTGTTCAGGAAGTGGCCTACAAGTGAGCCTATTGGTTCACGGTGAAATAACTGTGTGTTATTGGTGTAAAACGGTCTAAGTCCCGCCTCCTCACTCGCGTTAGAGAGGTGCAGTCGAGTGTGGCGACAGACGAAGCCTGATGAGAAGCGGAGAAGTCGGAATTACGGAGCGATATTACTGCTACTGGTATTCGATATAATACTGAACAAAAAAGAAGTTAGATTATGTTTGAGCCCATAAGAAGTTTGCCAACTACTGAGGGAACCTGGAGAGCAGCTTAGAGCACCGTTTATTCTTTTCTTTTTCCCGGTGAGTTACAACATGCTAACTTAGCCGCCACACGTGGCACAGTAGCGAACTGCTATATGACTTAGCATAGCCTCGTGGTGTTTTTGCCATTGAGTGTACTGTAAGATGTGTCATATTTCTTTAGTCATAAAGACAAAAGAGGACATTTGTTAGTGTTGTGACAAGAAAAATATTCACATTGCTTTACTTACGATATTCACATATAGTGAGAATTTGATGTAAAACCGTAGGTTGTCTGCATAATAATCTACCGTTCATATGGTTTCACAGCCATTACAATTGTAATTTAATAGTATTGTTTATACTTTAATATTAAGAGTTAATGTTATGATACAACAGTAATCCTTTATTCATGAATAAAGTACTGAATTGTATTATACACTCACCTAAAGGATTATTAGGAACACCTGTTCAATTTCTCATTAATGCAATTATCTAATCAACCAATCACATGGCAGTTGCTTCAATGCATTTATGGGTGTGGTCCTGGTCAAGACAATCTCCTGAACTCCAAACTGAATGTCAGAATGGGAAAGAAAGGTGATTTAAGCAATTTTGAGCGTGGCAAGGTTGTTGGTGCCAGACGGGCCGGTCTGAGTATTTCACAATCTGCTCAGTTACTGGGATTTTTTCAAGCTGATAGAAGAGCAACTTTGACTGAAATAACCACTCGTTACAACCGAGGTATGCAGCAAAGCATTTGTGAAGCCACAACACGCACAACCTTGTGGCGGATGGGCTACAACAGCAGAAGACCCCACCGGGTACCACTCATCTCCACTACAAATAGGAAAAAGAGGCTACAATTTGCAAGAGCTCACCAAAATTGGACAGTTGAAGACTGGAAAAATGTTGCCTGGTCTGATGAGTCTCGATTTCTGTTGAGACATTCAGATGGTAGAGTCAGAATTTGGCGTAAACAGAATGAGAACATGGATCCATCATGCCTTGTTACCACTGTGCAGGCTGGTGGTGGTGGTGTGGGGGATGTTTTCTTGGCACACTTTAGGCCCCTTAGTGCCAATTGGGCATCGTTTAAATACCACGGCCTACCTGAGCATTGTTTCTGACCATGTCCATCCCTTTATGGCCACCATGTACCCATCCTCTGATGGCTACTTCCAGCAGGATAATGCACCATGTCACAAAGCTCGAATCATTTCAAATTGGTTTCTTGAACATGACAATGAGTTCACTGTACTAAAATGGCCCCCACAGTCACCAGATCTCAACCCAATAGAGCATCTTTGGGATGTGGTGGAACGGGAGCTTCGTGCCCTGGATGTGCATCCCACAAATCTCCATCAACTGCAAGATGCTATCCTATCAATATGGGCCAACATTTCTAAAGAATGCTTTCAGCACCTTGTTGAATCAATGCCACGTAGAATTAAGGCAGTTCTGAAGGCGAAAGGGGGTCAAACACAGTATTAGTATGGTGTTCCTAATAATCCTTTAGGTGAGTGTATGCTGACATTGATAGCATTGAACTGTACAGTTAAGAGAAAAATAATATTTGTATATGTTGATATATAAGCCGTGTTATGTTACACAGGCTGGGTTTTCTGGATACCCTTGAACTTTGAGCTGGATTGGAATCTCTCCCTGACGAGGGGGATGGCGAGCTACCCGTGTTGAGTCATCTGGATTGAGGAGCGCTTCCAACGTTCATCTACCTTGCTGTCAGTGTGATAGGACTGTGGGGAAGGACCTCAAAGGACAGTTGAATCAGAACATCCTATTTTTGGAGGATTACTTTTATTTTAGGGGTGCACCCATATTTCAAAAGACATTTCTAATTTTACTAAACTGAATGCCGGCAATGTTGTAAATGTAATGTTGTAAATATTTTGTGTGTTAATACAATTGTTTCATTGAAACTTAACTCTGTGTTCTGGTTGCTCATTGTGGTGTCTGATTCCTGTTTATCACTCCTCCCTACGAACCTGGGTATACTAGTCCAATGCGCACCTACCCTTCATGTGGGTTACACAACATTAACCTCTCACGTCATTCAAACCTCCCTTGCAGATAAACAAACAGATGCCAGGTGAACAAACAAAACAATTAACAATCAATAAAAATAATAAACAAATGAGAATATGAGGGGGGTTCATGTCCAGTTCTTCTTACAGTGTCCAATTTTAATGTGGGCCCCACACTTGACTTTTCTAAGAGATTTGACCGGCCGTTTTCCCGAAAAGCGCGGAAAACGGCGAGAAATTGTCCCATTGACTTGAATGGGGTTTCGGTGTGAAGAGAGCGAAAAAAAACACTCATCTTTGTGCCCATAGTGACTCGCCATAATTTAACGTAGAGAAATTATTTGAAGTTTAAAACGTTGACAAAAGTCTGGAGTGTATTTGCCCAATTGGGCATTTTTTGATAGCTAGCACAGTTTTCATGTAATTATTGTTCAAGTTTAGGAACATTTTGAGACCATTTCAGAGTTTACAATGGGTGTGTATGGCGCAGGTTAGAGTGGTGATGTCATCGCTAGAGCACGGAGGAGCTTTGCACTAACCCCTTGTAATTGTGCTTGTGGTACACATGCGTTGTGTAAATTTATACTTTTTTGTCAGCAAGCCTAAAAGCGACATGAAGTCCGGCCAACTGCTCCATCAACCTCCATGTTAAATCGGACCACAATTTTCTCTCATGACACAACACAAACGTGAGCACTTTATAAACTGAAGTTACGCTCTCATTTCTAAGTCCTTATAAATATTTAAGTAGACGGAAACGTTCTCAGAAGTCTTGTGCTTCTCATGATTACGTTATTTTCGTGATGGGATTCACGGTTGTCTGTCAAATACAATAGTTTGAAAGTTAGTTTTTTCATTAAATCCACAGTCCAGTCTCCCACTCAGTGACAGTGACACAGGTGTTTCAAGTTAGCCAATCAGGACTGCCACCATGGCAACCAGTGACACTCGCGCACACGAACTGTCAGTTGGTCAGCTGACATCCTGACTGTGTGTGTGTGTGTGTCTAAATGCGCGCGTGTGTGTGCGCGCGCATGTGTAATTACGGTCACGTGAACATAGTGGAGAGACAGAGAAGTGAATTCATATATATATATATAAAATGTACCTCAATAACACATCTCACTACCGGTAATGTATATATATTGTATATCTTTTATTACTGATAGCTTCAGATGACCCACCTGACAGCTTCCCCGATTTCAGCCAGTTTAACATATTTTCATGGATTTTGCTGAATGAATGAAATGACGTTAGGTGCACAAGCTAGGCTAGCTAGTGTGTACGTAAAACACAGTCTGGCGGCCGGACCAGAAGTGCATCTATTTATTAAATTGTACGTTTTTAATTTTAAATTAAAATCTTACAAAGGGAATTTTTATAATTAAAAAATCCTACTTAATTTTTTTTTAATTATGTTTAATATTAATTATTACACCATTAGACCACCATTACATTTTTCCTCTCGCGCACCCCCTAGAGGCAGCTCCCTAGAGGCACCACACTTTGGGAATCCCTGTCCTACCGGATCAAAAAAAAAACGGACGAGCCCCCACATGTCACAACCCGGCTCCAAGGCTGCAACAAAACAGGGAGACAGACGAGCAGCTGCCGACAAAAAGCTATTTATTTTAACAATAGGTAAGGAAACAAAGGTGTAAATCAAAAGTCAACTGGTGACAGTGTAAGCGACACACCGGAAGTCCTCCCCTCAGCCAGAGTGAGCCAAATGCAGAGGCCTTTTTATGGCCAGGCCTGGCTCAGCTGTGGCTCGTCTCGGCTGACGACCCGCGAATCAGCACCTGTAAAGAGGATTGAAACAGTGACACCTAGGGCATGGGAGGAGGGTCGTCACAGTGGTAAAATGGGTCTCTTGTAAAAAAGTCGATCGATCTCCTCTCGGAAGGAGTTTCTGCTGTTCAGAAACAGCAGAAAACAATCATGGGGCTGGTGGAGGAGGTGAAAGCCCTCAGGCTTGAAAACGCCGAGAAGGACAGAAAGATTGTGCTGCTGGAAAACCGGGTGGCCGACCTAGAACAATACTCAAGGATTAACAACATTATAGTCTCCGGACTAGATATTAAACCCCGGTCCTATGCCCATGCAGCAACCCGCGAAAAAGGAGAAGAACTCACCGAACAAGAAGTTATTTCTGTGGAGGGACAGGTGTCCGCTTTTTTCCAGTCACACGGAATCAATATGGATATCAACAACATAGAGGCATGCCATCCTCTTCCCCGCAGACTCAAAACCGACAAACCAGCCGTGTTTATACGGTTTGTAAACAGAAAGTACAAGATTGAGTTGCTTAAACAAGGCCGACGGCTGAAAGGAACTAATGTATATATGAACGAACACTTGATCAAAAAGAATGCTGACATCGCTCGAAAAGCCCGGCTACTGCGTTACCAGAAGAAAATACAATCTACGTGGACTGCAAACTGCAAGATCTTCATCAAGCTAAACGGTTCTCCAGAACAGGCCAAAGTTCTAGTCGTCAGAAGCTTGGAGGAGCTGGATACGTTCCAGTGACACCGGAATTTCATTGGACAAAATGCAGGACTTGGACTCAGACATTGACCCGGAAAGAATTTTTTTTAATAATGTGACTAGTACTACACTGATGACTAGTTTAATAATTAATTCAATTTAAAACATGGAGTATCGATCATACACTTCAATAGCAGAAGTTTATATGCCAATTTTCAAAATATAAAAGATTATCTAGGTCAATTCACCTCACCCTTCAGTGTGATAGCCATTTCTGAGACCTGGCTTAGCTTGGAGAAAGGTGTGGATTTTGAACTGGAAGGGTATGACTTAAATTTCATTAATAGAGTCAACAAAAAGGGAGGGGGGACAGCTTTGTATGTAGATAGAAGTCTAAAATATAAGATTGTTAACGGCATGACTGCTGCTATTGATGATGTGTGCGAATGTATTTCTATAGAGATTTTCATGAAGAAAAAGAAAAATATTCTTGTTAGTTGTGTTTACAGAGCTCCCAGCTCCAGTATAGAAAAGTTCAAGGAAGTGATGGAAGGTATGTTTACAAACACTGAGCAGAAGGTCACTTTTATTTGTGGTGATTTCAACATTGATCTGTTAAATCCAAATAAACTATTATTGATTGATGAATATACTGCGTCAATGTACAGTATGCGCTTATATCCTATCATTACTAAACCCAGTAGAATAACATCTCAATCAGCAACAATTATAGATAATATTTTTACTAATAACATGGAAGATAATTTAATTAGTGGGTTACTTATAAATGATATAAGTGACCACCTGCCAGTGTTTGTTATTTATGATTGTGAACACAAAATTATGAAGGATGAAAATATAACAAGACAGAGTAGAGTAAGAACGGAAGATACCCTTGATGCATTGAGAGGGGAATTGCTGTGCCAAGACTGGAGAATTGTATATGAAGCTGTGGACGTAGACTCTGCATATGACTCTTTTTTGGATATTTTCTTATCAATATATGATAGAAGCTGTCCAAAGCGACAAAGCAAAAAGAAAATAAATAGCTCTGATAAACCATGGATCACAAGGGGCTTGCTTAATGCCTGTAAAAAAAAAAAACACCTTGTACAAAGAATTTATAAAAAATAGAACTAGAGAAAAAGAAATGAAATATAAAAGATATAAAAATAAATTAACTGATATTATTAGGAAATGTAAGAAGGATTACTACAATAAAATGTTAGAAAAGAATAAAGATAACATCAGTGGTACATGGAATATACTAAACTCATTTATTAGAAATAAAAAAACTAGCTCTAGCTTTTCTGATTATTTTATAGACAATAATAAGACAATCACTGACAAGAAGGATGTGGTGGAGGGCTTCAACAACTTCTTTGTGAAGGTGGGGCCCAAACTAGCAAAAGAAATAAATCCTCCACAAGGAGGAGGTGTTGAAAAATTCTATGGAGAAAGAAATCCAGATACTATCTATTTGAGAGGTACAGATAAAAATGAAATTATTGACGTTGTTCATAAGTTTAAGAACAAAACATCTCTGGATTGGAATGGTATAGACATGACTTTAATAAAACAAGTAATTGACACTATTGTAGACCCTCTAACTTTCATCTGTAATCTATCATTCACATCAGGATGCTTTCCCAGTAAAATGAAAACGGCTAAAGTGATCCCAATACACAAAGCTGGAGAAAAACACCTATATACTAATTACAGGCCAGTTTCACTGCTCTCCCAGTTTTCTAAAATTCTTGAGAAACTCTTTGATGCACGATTGGACAGCTTCATTGAAAAGTATGAGTTGCTTATGTACAGTCAGTATGGTTTTAGAACAAACAGATCAACTGCAATGGCTTTAATGGATTTAGTGGAAAAATTAACAAGTAACATTGATAACAAGAAATATGCATTAGACGTTTTTATCGATCTGAAGAAAGCGTTTGATACAATTGATCACGAGATTTTAGTACAAAAACTGGAAAGGTATGGGATTAGAGGGGTGGGGCTAAATTGGTTAAAAAGTTACATTGAAAACAGACAACAGTTTGTACAGATGGGTGTAACTAAGTCTCCTCTTTTAGATATCCTATGTGGTGTTCCGCAAGGGTCAATTCTTGGACCAAAATTATTTTTACTGTATATCAATGATATATGCAATGTTTCTAAAATATTAAATTATGTTATTTTTGCTGATGACACAAATGTATTCTGTGCAGGGGAGAATCTTCAGCAGCTGTTGGAGGTTGTCACGGCAGAATTGAGCAAGTTAAAGTTGTGGTTCGATGTAAATAAATTATCAGTAAACTTAAAAAAAAATTTTTTTATCGTTTTTGGTAAACAAAATAAACATCTGAATACTCCGGTAGAATTAAGGATTGATAGTGTTATGCTGGAAAGAGTATACGAGAACATATTTTTAGGTGTGATAATTGACCACAACTTTAGCTGGAAACCACATATCAAGTATGTCAGGTCCAAGTTAGCTCGTACTGTGGGGATAATATGCAAAACAAGGCACATACTGAATTATAAATCATTGCAGACACTATATTGTACTCTCATTCTACCATATATGACATATTGTGTTGAAGTGTGGGGGAATACCTACAAAAGCACCCTACAGTCAATATGCATTATGCAAAAGAGAGCAATAAGAATAGTGAATAATGTAGGATATCGTGAGCACACCAATGCACTGTTCTTAAATTCACGTACACTAAAATTCAGGGATTTAGTAGAGTTCAAAACAGCACAAATTCTGTATAAAGCAAAACATAATTTACTTCCTGGCAATATCCAAGAAATGTTTAGAAATAGAGAAGGGGAGTATTACTTAAGAGGGAGATGGAATTTGAGACAACCAATTGCTCATACAACTCTGAAAAGCATGTGCATATCTGTCTGTGGGGTGAAGCAGTGGAATAATTTAACTGACGACATCAAAGAAAGTAAAAATCTGGTGCAATTAAAAAAAAAGTTTAAAAACATGACTCTGGAGAAGTATAGACTTGAAGGTATTGACAGAGCATGAGAAGTAACAGATTATGGGGATAACTGCTTGAATTTGTGGTTTGTTTATTTTTGTTTGTTTATATTTTTGTTTGTTTGTTTTTGTTTAATATACTAGGCTCTTTGGAACAAATGTTAAAGCAGTCTCAGGTTAGGGCATTTATAAGCTAGATAGCTTCAGCCTTAACCCTTTCGGTCAGCCACAGGTATCTATCTTCTTTTTGGTTGTATATATATATTTTTTTTTTCTTGCTGATCGAAATAAATTCTTTCATTCATTCATTCAAAAAAAATGTCTGAAACCCAAAAAAATATTATCGCTTTTTTGAGCAGAAATGTGGCCTGTCACACCTTTCACCAAAATGATAGAAATGGGACTGAGAAATGACTTCATACTGCAGATAAAGCTTCAAATGAGCAAATGAAAAATTACCATCACAACATGTTTCGTTTTCAAATAAAATATGTATTATTCATGAATAAAAAAATATTTACACATATACATGTTCAGAAATAGAAAACAGACCGGGGCTGGTGGGGATGGCTGTGCTAGAGGGGCTGGTGGTGGTGCGTCCTCTCTGTAAAATAAATGACTACTAGTTAGTAGTTTGAACAGTTCAACAGGTGTACGTGTGCAGCTGAGCTGTGTACATTACCTGGTAAACAGGGTCCAGGCCTTCAGTCTTCCACGTCGATAGCATAGGTGCAGGTGGCTGTATCGAAGCTGCATGTTGTCCACTGGACCCTGACAGCTGTGAGTCCTCTCTGTAAAATAAATGACTACTAGTCAGTACTAAGTTCAATGAAAGAAAGTTACGATTACACACCAAAACAGTAACAGAGCTCCGGGCACGAGCTAAACGGTACGTTAGCACGTTGCTAATGTAAACACATACCGATAGTTAGCATTACGTCTTACAAACACGTAACGAAGTTCAGCACTAGTTGATACTAAGTGATATTGACGATGCAGTCGGGTAATAAGCTGATACTACTAGCACACAGAGGAGGGGGCCGGAAACTGCAGAGTTTGGCGGTTCTAATAGTAGCGGATTCTTTTTTCTGCGCCGTATTTTCGCAGAGATATGATTATTATAATTTTTTTATTACACTATGTATATCACGCCAGCGATACGCTAGACCCCAGAGGGTTAACTGCTGTTTTCCTGTCCCTGTTAGGCTGAAGAGCGGATTCCCTTGGAGTTTGTTGTTGTTTTTTTTGCTAGTGTGGTGCCAAAAATGGTTGGAGCAGTTGTCTCGGGGGCACATCCGAGGCTGCAGGTGGGTTGCCAGTACATGGTGGCTTTACCGAGCCTTCGGGTTTAAGTGCATAAATACCCACCATAAGTAACACCTGAAGACTAGGGGGGAGTTTAACTAGTCTCTGATTAGGCAGTTAGAGGGATGGGATTTCAGTGTTTGGCTGTGTATGGGACGTTTGATCTGGGGCTTTCGAGTTAGCGGGAAACAAACTTATTTTTGGTTGTTCAGGCGAGTAAGAAATAATCCTTGGTTGTCATGGCTAGTGTTGAGGACTTCTTGAGAGCTCCGTCGGAGGAGTTCTTGGACCGTTGTTCGCGAGAGCAGTTGGTGAAACTTGCTGAGCATTTCCGACTGGAGGTCCCCCACCATAAGCGTTTGAAGGAGAACATGAAAGTCATCATAAAAGAAAATCTGTTTGAAAGGGGTGTCCTCCAGTCTAAACTGGATCCTGGTGGCACTGCGTCAGGCGAGGTTGGTGCATCTGCCTCTGGTGGCGCTGGAGTGAGTGATGTTGCAGAGTTGACTTTTGGGGAGCGCACCTTTACACCTTTTGTTTCCTTACCTATTGTTAAAATAAATAGCTTTTTGTCGGCAGCTGCTCGTCTGTCTCCCTGTTTTGTTGCAGCCTTGGAGCCGTGTTGTGACCCCACACAGGAGCATACAAAGCTGAGAAGAGAATGGGTAGGACACGTGTTATCGTCCTCATTTAACTCTAAAGCCAGGGGGGTTGCTATTTTAATAAATAAAAACATTCCAGTTACAATTGGAGAAACTATAATTGATCCAGCAGGCCGCTATGTCCTAGTTAATTGCCAAATCTACTCGGAACCCTGGACACTGTTAAACTTATACGCACCCAACTATGATGATGAATCCTTTATTCAAGATATTTTTATCAAAGTATCAGGGGGACAACAAAACATACTTGTAGGAGGCAACTTTAATTTTTGCTTGGACCCTATATTAGATAAGTCAGCTACAACAACATCCAAGACAAAAGCAGCCAATATCATTTATGAAAGATCTAAACCTGACTGATGTGTGGCGACAGATGCACCCTCAAACTAGAGACTATTCCTTTTACTCCTGCCCACACAACTCTCACACCAGGATCGACCTTTTCTTATTGTCAACACCGCTAATTCATAGAACACTAGAATCTGCATATTTATCTAGGATGTTGTCTGATCATTCACCTTTGACCCTATCTATTTTGATGCCAGAAAAACCAGCAAACCAATATAGATGGCGTCTGACTCCTCTTCATAGACCGGACTTTTGCCAGTTTATTAGGGACCAGATCAAATTGTTTTGTGAGACAAACTGCCCCTCCTCCCCCAATAGTTTCATACTATGGGACACACTGAAAGCTTATCTAAGAGGACAAATAATATCTTATACAAAGGGTATCAAAAAGAAATATATGGCAGAGATAAATGAGCTAGAAGCAGATATTCTGAAATTGGAAAAAGAGTTTCAACAATCTGGGTCTAAAGAACTTGACCAACGGCTGATCAACAAAAAACTAAAATACAATACTTTACATACCTATAAGGTTGAAAAAATCATTTTAAGAACCAAACAAAAATATTATGAATTGGGAGAGAAAGCTCACAAAATCTTGTCCTGGCAATTGAGAGCAGAGGAAAGCTCAAGGACAATTAATGCAATTCAAACTGAAACTGGTGAAATCTCACACAACCCAACAGAAATTAACGACTCATTCAAACAGTTTTATACAAATCTATATACATCAGAATCGCCAGAGGATCTATCTAAGATTGATGAATTTCTGTCCACTATTGAATTGCCGAAACTCGACCATGAAGACCAAAAGAATCTTGATTTGCCCTTCACTCCGAAAGAAATCGAAAAGGCCTTATAAAGGCCCTACAACCCAATAAATCACCGGGAGAGGATGGCTTCCCCCCTGAATTCTACAGAGAATTTAAGGACTTACTAACTCCCCTTATAATGGATGTGATTAATTTGGCATCTAAAACTAAAACCCTTCCTGAATCATTCTCCACTGCCATAATTACCGTAATTCACCAAAAAAATAGGGATCCATTAAAGTGTTCCTCTTTTCGACCCATTTCATTATTGAATTCAGATTATAAATTGATTTCCAAAGCCCTGGCTAACAGGCTTGGCCAACATCTGCCAAAATTAATAAACCCAGACCAGAGTGGCTTTATTTTGAAACGGTCATCAGCCAATAACCTGTGCAGACTCTTTAATATTATCCATCTAACTAAATCTAAAACTGAACCTAGTGTAGCTGTAGCATTAGATGCTGAAAAGGCCTTTGATAGGCTAGAGTGGCCGTATTTATTCAAAGTTTTGGACAAGTTTGGATTTGGCCATTTGTTTATCAATTGGGTGAAAACACTTTACCATAAACCCAGAGCCAAAATTACCACAAATGGACAGACCTCAACAGCATTTCCCTTGAGTAGATTGAGTCGACAGGGCTGCCCTCTGTCTCCAGGACTCTTTGTCCTGGCTATTGAACCACTTGCTGAAGCAATAAGACGGGATCCAGATATAAAGGGGTTCAGAGTGGACGAAATAAATCATAAAATGAATCTCCTGGCAGATGATGTAATTCTGTATCTAACGGACCCGGTTAACTCTCTCACTAAATTGCAGATGCTGCTAAACACCTATGGTGCTATTTCAGGATACAAGGTCAATTGGGAAAAAAGTGAAATTATTCCACTCACGAACTTTGATCACACCGAACACCAACAAACCACCCCATTTAAGTGTCTCCAGAATATTAAATATCTAGGAATAATTATAGACAATGATCTTAACAATTTGTACAAACTTAATTACCCCCCATTGCTGAGTAAAATTGGGGAAGACCTAAACAGATCTTCCTCTATTCGACTCTAATTGGTCGAATAAACTGTGTGGAAATGAATATTCTCCCGAGGTTGCAGTATCTTTTCCAGTCCTTACCCATTCCATTACCTGAAACCTTTTTTAAAACACTCAACAAAAATGCGACAAGGGTGTCAATGGAAAAACTAACATGGGATTATAGTCTAGGAGGTTTTCGACTGCCCAATTAAAAAAAATATTATTTAGTGGCCCAGATGCGATATATTTCGTCACTTTTTGACGGTACCCTCTTGGATACAAATTGCACTTTATCCTCTGAAAGAAGGAAAGTCCAGTGATTTTATTTATAAATGGAACTCCAAAACCATATCCAACAGGACAGATAATCCTATTTTGAAACATTTGATTAAAATATGGTATGAAGTTCAAAAAATCTTGGGCTGAATTTGAGACTGTCACCAAAAACACCCCTAAGACAAAATGAACTTTTGACAAAGTGCCCATGACTCTAAATAATAAGATTCTGGAGACTTGACATGACAGGGGAATCCAGCATCTGGAAGATTGCTTTGATAAAAGATGTCTCATGTCTTTTGAAGAACTGAAGAGGAAGTATGACTTGTCCAGTAGAACTTTCTTTTGTTACCTCCAGTTAAGATCTTTTTTGAGAACCAACCTGGGCCCTGAAATGACTCTAACTGTTTTAACTAATGTGGAAAAAATGCTTCATGAGGGAAATGTGTGTAAATGTATTTCTAAAATGTACTCCATGTTGCTGAATGAGGGCCCAAAACCAGGATTACACAGATCCAGGATGAGATGGGAATCAGACTTGAATATAGCAATTGATGAAGATCTCTGGTCAGATTTGTGCCAGAACAGTTTGTCAGCAACGGTTAATGCCCAGTACAGACTTGTGCATTCAAATTTTCTTCATCAACTGTACCTCACCCCACAGAAGCTACATAAATCCAAACCTGAATTGTCAGAAATGTGTTTCAGATGTGGTATAGAGATTGGCTCCTTCCTACACTGTACCTGGCTTTGCACAAAGGTGAGGTCCTTTTGGTATGACTTTTGTAATGCCTTAACTAAGATCACAGGGGTTACCTTTCCGTTGGGTCCTGAGCTATGTTTACTGGGAAACTTCACAACTTTCAACGGGTCTTTAACAAAGCTCCAAATTAAATTTGCAGAAATTGCTCTATGTGTAGCCAGGAAATGTATAGCAATGACTTGGAAGTCTGATTCCCCCACTCTCATCGACAGATGGTCTGTGGAAATGAACAGTTGTATTCCTCTTGAAAAGATCACATATTGTCTCAGAAAGAAATATAAGTTATTTTTGAAAATCTGGCAGCCTTATTTGGAGTACATGGGTACATCACTAACGGTACCATAGAACTGTAACTATTTGGAGTTTTGAATAACATTATGCATTTGTGTCATTGCGGTATCCCTCTCTGTGCTGTGTCATCCTATGCACCAACCTTTTTTTTTTATTTGGGTGGGGGGAATTATCTATTTACTTTATTTATTTAATTAGTTTTATTTCATCTACTTGTGTATTATTTTCTGTAATGTTTAATGTAGTGTGCTCTCCATGTTCTCTTGTCCACCAATTGAGTCCACCAATTGACTGTAAGCACATTAACAAATCTAAACTTCTTTCTTTTGAAAATTGTGAGCAAACATTCTAAGAATATAAGTTTTGAAGTTTAGGGGCCTGAATTTAAGACCTCATTTGAATATCATAAGAAGCAGGTTTAACCTGCGAGTTAAACCTGCTGCCAAGCTAAAGACAGGACATCATCACAACGGGCCTATACTTCCACGTAATGTTGGCTGAGCAGAACAACACTTGTGTGAAATGACATAATAATCACCGCAACTGACGGTCACATTTGTAAGCTTAGGAATGTTTAATATTCCATGTCGTCAGAAGCTAAAACATTTGAACATAAAGGTGAAAAGAGCACATTTCACTGAATGCACTTACAGAGTGATATCACTGAGCTGCACTGATCTGAAATTAGATTATAGTGGAGACCAGGAACACAGAGCAGGAATACTGGCTATAAGAGATCGAAGAACGTCAGTTTGTGATGCTGTCAGCATGAAACCTCAGTTCCTCAATCTGGTTAAATATAGCAGGGTTCTTCAGAGATAAAAAAATATTCTTCACAGTATTTTTTCATCACATCCATGCATGCCATTGTAAGTCATCTATGGCACACTTCAAATGGCACTTAAAAAAAGAAAAAGAAAGAACAGGTTGTTTACTGTCATTGACGTGGTAGACTGAGTCGAGGATCAGACTCGAGGAATGTGTAGCCAGTGGGTTGCTGCTGTTTGTTTGAATAAAAAGCTCCAAATCCGTGATGAGTTGAATTTCCTTCTTGCGTTTGATGACATGCATCAAGTGTTTACACAATACCATAAATGCGACAGAGACATACAGAACCAAATCCTGAAGGATGGACTTCACAAAACAATTAAAATCCCAGTGGAAATAATCCTGATTATATATTTGCACAGAGAAAAGAACAGGAAACTACCCCCTCTCAATTGTCCCTTTTTTCATAAACAGACACAAAACAAATAAAACTAAATCGCCTGGCACCGTGATCCCTTGGCATCTGTGAAATCATAAAACATTTCAACAATTTTGTAGACAGCCAACGTCTTCACAGAGGCAGCACAATCAGGAGTCCTGCACTCATTCACAGCAGCAGTATTAATAGGTGGAGTAGGAGTAGTACTAGTAGGAAGTTAAGCTAGGAAGTTAACAGTCCACTCTCCCTGTTTGACTCAGGAGACCATTCTGAAGTCTGATTGTTAACCAACCTATAAAGTGCTTTCACAAAATGATCTCCTCATAATAATCATTCTCATCTATACAATAAATCAGTATGTCAATTAGGGCAATGTTACAAGTAGGAAAGAAAAGAGATTATTAAAAAGGGTCTATCAGGCACCAGCAGAGAGCTCTTCTCTTCCTTTTCCTCTATTCCTTTTCTGCACAGCGTTGCTTTTCCTTGCTGGTTCACTTTCTTTACTTCTTAAATGGTGTCAATCTGCCAATGTTATGCCAGAAGGTGGAAGTTTTGCGCTTCGGCTCAGCCAGCATGAAGACCTGCTGCTGGGGCAAAGCAGTGGGAAGAGAAGGGTGTTTCTGTCGCAGAAGGAAGTCGTAGTAGGGTCTGGTCACTGCTGAGGAAGAGACCAAGAGAACGTAGCATTACATTTAGCATTCTTTGGGAAAAAAGCATCAGTAAGCATACATTGGTTATATATTCCAGATATGTATTTTAAGTGTTTCAGAGTGAAGCATATAGTACATTCTAAAATAGAAGCAGGTATACCAACAATGACAGTATTGCTGTCAGTTGGTATTGAGCAGGGAAGAAATTACTTGTTCAATTCTTACAGTTACAGAATTCAACAGTCTGTCTACCAACCTACCTGCCTGTCTACATACCTGCCTGTTTACCTACCTGTCTGCTTACCTGTCTACCTACATGCCTAACTAACTGTGGACTTACTTACCTGTCTTGACTTTCTCGCTAGATTTAGACTCTTTTGGAGCTAGGTCTGCAAGGCTACTTATTTTATACATTCTTAGGTATCTGAATTTACTGTCTGGAGATCAATTAAGGCTTTTCTTATCGTATCTTAAAGTATTGTGTCCCGTCTTGTCATATCGTATCTTGTTTTGTCTACACACGACCCCATCTTTAAGATAACCCATCAATGGAACTCAATACTTCCTGGAGATGTTTCACATTAAACACATAGAAATAAAGGGGAGCATATTTTAATAGTATTATTAATTAATAAAATATGTTTTATAATTGCTCTTGTATGATTCATGTTTTAATTTGTATTTCTATCATAATCGAGTATTTTTTTTATCTCTAAAGTGCCAAGTTGTATATATTTATTATTTTATTTTAATGTATTATTGTGTCTTTTCATGTCTAGTTGAATGGTATCTTGTCATGTCTTATCTTGTGTCTTATTGGGTCCCGTCATATCTTGTTGTGTCTTGTTGTATCTTGTCTTGTTGTGTCTTGTCATATCGTCTTGTCTTGGTGTGTCTTGTCGTATCGTGTTGTGCCTTTGTCATATCTTGTCGTATCTTGTCTTTGTCATGTCGTGTCTAGTCGTATCTTGTCTTGTTGTGTCTTGTCGTATCTTGTCTTTGTTGTGTCTTGTCGTATCTTGTCATGTCGTGTCTAGTCGTATCTTGTCTTGTTGTGTCTCGTCGTATCTTGTTGTGTCTTCTCGTATCTTGTTGTGTCTTTGTCATGTCTTGTCTTGTCGTATCTTGTCATATCTTGTTGTGTCTAGTCATATCTTGTTGTGTCTAGTCATATCTTGTTGTGTCTAGTCATATCTTGTCGTGTCTTGTCGTATCTTGTTGTGCCTTTGTCATATCTTGTCGTATCTTGTCTTTGTCGTGTCTTGTTGTATCTTGTCATGTTGTGTCTAGTCGTATCTTGTCTTGTTGGGTCTTGTCGTATCTTGTTCTTGTCATGTCTTGATGTGTCTTGTCGTGTCTTGTCATATCTGGTTGTGTCTCATTGTATCTTGTCTTTGTCGTGTCTTGTCCCCATATCCACCTTATGAATTAATGTCCCACTAAGGCACACTACCAACAGTTTTCCACGGATCTAAATTACACCCGGATTCTGCCTGTCATCCACCGCTACCTTCATTAGTAGTCAAATCACTATTATAATTTGGTCATTCCTTGACCTAAGGAGTTTTATATTCCCTGAACGTTGGTACATACCTTTGGGTTTCCCAGCTGGATGGCTTTTGCAGGCATTTAGCATAGCCTGTTTCTTTTGGACCTCTGTAAGAGAGAATCCTGAAAGGAGAAAGAAAAAGTATCACTATGAAGTCAGGTCTATTTATTTAGCCCAGTATCATCAGTATCTGCAGATCATACAACAGCCTCCCGTAGACTTAACCTATGAACCTTTCTAAATAAGTTATTCTTTCATTTTGTTTGTTCACAAAAAGTGAACCCAACAGACTGTCCATCTTCTCGATATAAGCCAAAAAGGACTTAATGGATGGAAATGTGCTGGACTCAACATCAGTCAACACATTCATTCCTCATAATTCAACAATTCAGGACACAATCCTGGCTGACATTCTGTTCTATTCTTTGGGTCAGCATCATATCAAATCCATCCACTGCTGGTAGCCCAACCCTTCCTGGGGCACCACAAAGTGAGAAGGTTAACGTAAAGTACATAGATCACATGTCTGCAGAAAATGAAGCATGGAGAGGTTAACTAGAACAGTGGTTCTCAAATGGGGGTACTCCAGAGGGTACGTGAGATTTTTTTTTAAATCTATTTAAAATGAGCATTAAAGGATTTTTTAAATAAAAAATCCTTTAAAAATATACATATTCAATAAAATATAAGTGTAAGTTCATCAACTGAATTGTATATATTCTATATTAAATCAGACACTAATGGCACAACACTGTGTATTCAATCTTTTTTTCAACCAAAAATCCATTGCACTCGGCTGAAAGAATATTTCACAGGGGGGTACATCACTAAAAAAAAGGTTGAGAACCACTGAACTGGAATATGACAGTTTGTGTATTATTTGACAAAAAGGACAAACTTAAAAATCAATGTTTACTGTGCATATATCTGACCTGTCTCAAGGTCATGCTGGACCTGAATCCTCTCGTCAGCGAAGGCTCTCAGCCAGCGTTGTTTCTGCTCTGGCTTCTTGGCACACAGGAGGTGAACTTCGTCACTAGCTAGCGCCCGCAGCTTCAAAGCATTTTTCACGCTGATGTTGAAGTCATTCTCCTTGCCATCCTCCACGTCTATCACCTCCATGTAATCCATGTCCATCCGACCCTTGTAGTACAGCATATCCCGCCGCAGGAGGTCCTGCAATGATAAGGATGGCATATTAAGCCAAGAATCCTTTTAAAAAGTATAATAACTAAGTAATCCACAGAACCAACAAGAGCCCACATGGCTGACTGATTGATAAATGGTGGTCTCATGCCACATGTTTGAACAAAGAAATGGATAATGTGAAGTCAGTATAGCCTAAAATCTTTGGTGAATAAAGCATGGTGTACTGGAGAAGAGTTGGACAACATGTTTTTATTTTAAGGAAATAATCGAGTAATACACATGTTTGGAATCACAGCATGGTCAACTATCCTCGGGCCCCGAGACCCTTATGGGCCAGAAGTTAGTCAAATCCAGTCCTAAGTCCTTACAATTCCACTCCACTTTAGTGGCAAGCTAACGTTTGCAATTTAGTAGGTTCATTTTAAGCTGAGGCACCAGATGGTGTGTTACACGGAACCATCTGAGAAGCTGTTGGAAACTGTTTGGGAAGGGGCAGGCGCTTTAAAAAATTCAGCTGACGGAATGAAGCCTTTAACACTTTGGGGGCGGGCCCCGCTTCGAAGCGGAGGCAGATGTTTATGTTTTTAATAAAATCATATCTTCGCGATAATACGTCACAGAGATATGGTTTCAAATCTGCCGGATATGGTTTCCACTTCCACGTCTGAGCATCTAAACATGGACGTGTCGTATGACGCGTGCAAAGCTTTACTGTGAGTCAGAAGATGCCAAGCAAAGATTCCTGAGCAAAGCTATATTGGAGAGGATGGATGGCGCAGCTTCAGTGCCTGAAGGATTCGCTAACAAGGAGCTAGCCGGAACTAACGGGACAGATAGCTGGCTACGGCGTTTCTGTGAGACTGAACGGTGCGTAATCAACTGTTGTCCCTATCACCGTTAACTTTCTTTCAGAGAACATAGTACGACTAGTAGTGTTAGATCTCCATTATGTGTTTGTAAGACCGTAACTAACGTTTGTTGACGTTTGTTAGCAATGTTAGCACGTAACTTGTGCCGGATGTCGTTTTACGTATCTAAGACTGAACGGTGCAAACATTTATTTACATGCATCTTCCATTTTATTCATATATTTCACTGCTTTTGTGAACCTAAGACCTTTGGTAAACCAATTTCCATCACCAAAACCGATATACCACCTGAGTAAAGTTATGTTTTCACAAGAGATATGAAGATTTCCAAAATCTAGATTACATTTTTCAGCTTTAGTCATATTCTCTCTTTAACACTTGTGCCTTGGGGCAATCGTGCCTTATTATATAGATATCTGAGATTGTTCTGTAATTTTTGATATACAACACATGAGTATGTATCATATGCAAGTGACTTTAAAAAGGGGAATTTAAAAATGATGTAAAATCGAGAAAATGACCACAGACCCCAGAGGGTTAATGGCGTTCTTTGCTCTTCTTTCAAAGAAGAAATATTCTACAGTTGCTATAGAACTGACGCTATCGTAGCATTTACGCTTATGGCTTCAGGTGCAGCCATTGTTTTCAGGATGGACCATCACCTCTCTGTGTCGCGTCACACACCTAAGCCCCGCCCCTTGCAGCCTGTAGCTCTTCACAGGATGTGATAGAATCCATGTGGTTCAGACACAAACACATTACTTGAAGCAGTACAAGATTCATTTTTGTGTGATCTCGTGATCCTACTATTCTCACGTGATCTTGCGATATTGCAAATCCAACTGCTGTCCAAGGTGCGGTTAACTCAGCCCAGGTCCTCGTGGCTGCTAGTTAAACTAAGTATTATATTAAATGAAGCAACATAGCCAAACTCTGGAGTTTTGCACAACATGCCATCATGCTACTTAAACTAAGACATCACACATCACTTTGGGCCTTTGAAACAATCATTATTTTTCTCTTTCAATGTTATCATTTATATGCAAATATTTATGTTATCAAACACTTTAATATTTGGATCATGCATCCTCCACTGCATTTGAAATCTGCTAGTATAAAAGTTAACTTTTTGTGGATGTGGCTTAATGACTTCATATATTTTAGCTCATTTAACTTAAGGGAAGCTCATGACACCAACACAGCTGTTCAAATGGGAAATGGTGCACAAGTAAAACCAATGGAAGATGTCAAACAGACTATTCTGAGTATACAGTATAAGTACTCAGAATTTAAAATGTTGTATCTCCCTATGCCTTGTGAGTGTCCCAACCGCAAGCGGAGAAGCCGAGATGCTAGTGTCATTAAAGAAAGCTTACATCCGGTCAGAGATACTACAAGTTCACTTTTCTCTCCACTATAGGAGGATTCTTTACTCATCAGCATAAAGTAGGACAAAATGCTGAGGCACCTTTTTGCAGTAGACCATCTGATGATCAAAGAGGAAAAACATTCTCTGTTGACTCTTGTTCTGAGGCTGGGACAGCTTGCTCAACTCTCCTGAGAAGATCAGATCAGAGCTCCTGCTAAGGACGTCTTCTCCCTGCATGGGTCGAAACACACACACACACACACACACACACACACACACCTGTTAATTGCTACCCAGTCCTGTTGTAGTTGTATTGAACAGAATGAAGGGACAGAATATTTCAGAACCAATATGCTTCTGGCCACACCTCCCAGTCCTCTATGGAGCTCTGCCATTGGGCAATCTTGTCAATGTTCTCAAGACGCCGTTTCTTCTCATTGATCAGCCTGGCCACGTTCTTCATGGCATTTAAGGCCGCCTCCACATCTTTGTAGTCCCTAATGCACAGAAAGTGACGTGCAGTCGGTGTATGAAGGTGAAGTTCAAGGATTAGTCTGGTGATATTTAATAATGAAAAGACCAAAACCAACCATGAATGTATCCTATAATATGTATTATGTGTGTGTATCACACCCTGATATCTCTTCTTTCCTCTGTGCCACAGAGCTTCATTAAAAAGACATCAATGAGTCGCCATGAACACAAACACACACTATAGTTTATTTTCATCAATCCCACACACTTTCCTGCTACCACTAAAACTCACTACAGCACAAAATGTGGATTAATCCGCCACGGTAAATAGTCCCCAACAAATGCACCATTTCCTCCTTTTTAAGTATGAGTCTAAAGACTACAGTGTGCAGCTGTCTTAGTACATTACTGAGCCTTGAAACTAAAATGAAACTATTTATTTTTCAAGTCCTCAGGAAGAAGAAAGTCACAGGTAGAGTATGGAAGTCTGAAAGTATTCAGAGACTTTTGGTGTTTTCATGGAATTTGTTGCCAGTAAGAAAAGCTCCAGGCTTTAATGAGGGTGCCATAATGTGTGAAAACAGAATCGAAGCAACACAAACATGTACTGCGATGCAACAAGATACGTTGTTAAAAAGTCAAATATAGCTACTCCACAGAGCTTCACTTAAGATTGTGGTGTGAAACTATGGTGTCCATGTCAAAAATTATGGTTATCAATCAATGCTATGCATTCATCTGTCAAATGCATATGCATCTCTTAATATGCATCTGTCCACTTCCATGCCCTTCTATAATCCTTCCCTGCGGGAACACATTAGGAGTTTGCTGTCACCTGTGCTGTGGGTTGGTGTATTTCAGAAGCTCAGCCAGCTGCAGTGGGTACTTGCAGATCTTCTGAACTGGAGTTAGCAGGAAGCCATCCAAGGAAATGTCAATCATCTTCTGGAGGAGTCGGCAGGCTTCGAAGAAGAACACGTACTTGTTGACCTTCACTAGCTTAGAGAGCTGGACGCAAGCGTTGGGGTGGTTGTTGCAATACTCTGAATAAATCTGGAAATCTGTTTGCTACACATAAAGAGCAGCAAGAGAATGGGTTAGAAGCAGGTACAATATTTGGGTACACAGTAAAAAGGTATGCACTCACATTCCTGTAAGAATATTGTTCACAAACTATTCAATTATTAGTTTGATGGTCTTCGAAAACGAAGCGAACGAGGTGTGATAATGTAGCAATGTGAAGTGGAATAACGCAAAAACAAAATCAAATCAAAATGTTCTGACTCGGCTCTGAACAATTTGGTGACCTGGGCCAGATTTCAGCTGGTGCCGCTTGCTTTGTAGCCAATTGCACCACCAACCATAGAGTTCATGCACTTCCACAGAGATTGCTTAAGCTTCATGTCTTTGAGATAAAGCTAAGCAGATCACACTGAAAAGACTTTCTTCTGAAGTATGATAGTAGCTCTCTGCTATTACTATGTAATAGATACTATTCATTCATCACATTCTCTTTTTCACCTTTTTCCTCTTCCTCATTTCTTCTTCTTTCTCTTTCCTGGGCTCCAGAGGGCCTGTTAATTAACGGGCTGCGTAGTTATGTTATTGTGGGCTTTTTTGTAATATTTCAAAATAACATATTAAGTATTAGTAAAAGGTAGTTAGTAAACGTTATATTCTAAAGTTATAACTTCCCTGATTTGGGTCCCTGTGGATGGATGCCCTAACATCAGCCTGTACCTAAACCTGGGACTGGCTCTGACTCAGCTTACGTGTTCCAGGAAGCAGCAGCCGATCTCACTGAGGTGCGGCTGCTCTTTGTTGAATTTCTTCTCCAGGCCTTTCAGTAACTTCCTCTGGAATCGGTAGATCTCTTCAATATTGCCAAAGATGGTACGAAGCTGCTCTTCAGTGAACATATCTGTCCTCTTGCGGCACTGTTTGACGTAACCCTGAAGGAAACAGAAAGATTATCAGATCGTGCTCACAGACATGTGAATAAATACACCATGAAATCACACACAATACATACACAATAACCAATATAAGCATAAGCTGCTGGCTCCACTGCTCGTAAGTCTATACCAAGACCTGAGACCTGACATCAAATCAGAAAATAATGTCTCTGGTCATGGTAAAGCGTTGGGTTTATTGGAGCTAATGTGTAACAGTGCAGGAGCTTTACAATAAATTACTTGTTTTACATCAACATGATTTAATCCTGACCTCACAGATGTCCTTCAGGTGCTTGATGTAGTCTCTCTCTGTGCTCATGATCTCATTGATGACGTTGGTCCTCATCTGTTCTTTGCAGGGTAAACCAGGTCCCAGCAATGAGCCCAGACCTGCCCTGTTCTCCTTTCCAGCCTGAGCCTCCTCCAGGTGGGCCATATACTCGTCCATGGGCTCATCCTGGTTCACACGCAACTGAGCAGGACACAAGGAGCTATTAAACCCTCAGGAAGACTGTTGGGTTTTCCCTACAGTTACCGCTGCCTCTCTTCTATTTTTATTTCTCTCTTCACAAAAATCACATGAATGTGAACTGCAATTCCAATTGTTGTGATATATTCTGGTTTTCAGTTGTGCTAGTGATTTAATAACCATTTTGATTAACCAAAAATCTGGCAAGAAATTTGAAGTTGTTTTATTACTTGTAGATCCATGTGTGATAACACAACATGCTTATCTTATGCCGAGTCATACTGAGGACCCACTGACAATACTGCCAGTGTTGCAGCAGCTGCAGTCATTAATCAAACTTAATTTAGAGACGTATAGACGGTCTATTCTGTCTCTTCAAGCAACCAGCAAAGAATCTGCCTCACCCGTACAAAGCTGGCAGGGAACCAGCCCTCACTGTCCATGATGCGACCCCACCACCACTCCTTGTTAGTGGCGTCCACTACTTCGATGACATCACCGGCCTTGAAGCCCAGCTCCTGGTCGTCCATGGTGACATGGTCCCAAAGGGCCTCAGCATACACCACGCTGCCATCGCTGATCAGCTGCAGAGGAACATGGGAACATGGGCACTTTAAGTCAAACCATAAATATCAAGGGTCAAACCAGCCACGGAAATGACAAGTAAGTCACATTCAACAATGTCAGTGCAGCACAGTTCAAATCTCCTAAATTTAACCAGTTATCTTCTTCAGCCATTGTTTTCCACAGATTGATAAAGTATGTGAAGCTAGGTCAGACTGAAGGGTGCCGCTCTGACATCTGACCTCTAGGACCACATTGGAATGGCTTTCAATCAGAGAACATAAGCATTATTTAGCATTATTCAGCTTATGTTTTATAAATGTTTTATGCATGTTTTAGCATGACTTTAGTCAGAAGGCTTACGTGCTGATGTTTAGCAGCTATAACATTTACCATTGACACCAACTTAGTTGTTGTGTTTGGATGCTAACATTTGCTAATTAGCACTAAACACAAAGTATTGCTGAGACTGATGGGAAGGTTTAAAACAGGGGCGTCGTTAGGGCTGTTTTAGGGGGGCTAAAGCCCCCCTAAAATGTTCTTCAGCCCCCCCCAAATAATTTGGCTTGAAAAAAAAGAAAATCTTTTTTTTTATTTTGGTGATGTCATTAAATTAAACTATTGTTTCTTACATGGACAAGATATTTATAACTCTAAAATGCTACATATGTGTGTGCATTCTGGTTTTTATGTTTTCTCCCCCTTCAAATTACAATCCAATAGCCTATCATTATACTTCCCATAGGGCACTAGGACCTTGGGGAGGCTGCTGCTTTGGCTTTCTCACTCTGCCAAGTAACGTCTCTCATCAACCACAGCAGGATTATACCAAGGAGTTTATCTCATAGTAAACTACACCAAGGAGTTTATCTCATAGTAAACTACACCAAGGAGTTTATCTCATAGTAAACTACACCAAGGAGTTTATCTCATAGTAAACTATACCAAGGAGTTTATCTCATAGTAAACTACACCAAGGAGTTTATCTCATAGTAAAAACTACACCAAGGAGTCTATCTCATAGTAAACTACACCAAGGAGTTTATCTCATAGTAAACTACACCAAGGAGTTTAGCTCAAAGTAAACTATACCAAGGAGTACCATTATACAATATTTATCATTCGATAATTCAGATGTACTTGAGATGTACTTGATATTTTTCTATTGAATAGTATATTTGACACTGAACTAGTTCATCTTTATCTCAGTGTACAGATGAGCATACAATATTACTGGTTTGTAAAAACTACACAGACAACAAAATAGATGTAAATGTTGATCAAAATCGTATTCCCTTCTGCTGAAAATAAAACAAGTAAACAACTAAAAAGTTGACCCTGTCAGGTCCGTTCTCCATCGATTGGATTTGGGAGTGACGCGGATATGAAAGCTAGTTTATCCGTCTTTCCTTTACAAGCAGGAAAAGTATTTCTCTCGTTATTTGAGAAAAGTTCATATTTGTGTTCACTATGACCCTGACATTCTGTCTCTTCTGTTATCATATTGTAGCGACCCTGGGTCAGGAAAGCTACGAGACGTAAGATGGCTTATAGGGTGTTTATTAACCCTCTGGGGTCTACCGTCACGCCAGCGTGTTATACATAGTTTAATTAAAAAAGAAAATCATATCTCCGTGAAAATACGGTGCAGAAAAAATAATCCGCTACTGTTAGAACCGCCAAACTCTGCAGTTTCCGGCCCCCTCCTCTGTGTCCTTCTGTGTGGCTGTAACGTAAGCTGACACTCCTTTCACCGTGATTAGTCAATTCAGGTGTCCGTCAAAAAAAGTTGTGACTACCTATGAACACTCAGGAAATCCCTAAGGCCCTCCCCACCCAGCTACGCTGCAAAGGACCTAGGATACAATAACCTACACACCTGAGGTTTATATATACATGCTGTAGTTTACAGTCAGACAGAAGCTAGAGATAATGGAGAGAACACAGTTCACAACAGAGGAGGACGTTGCAGCAATTTTGGCCAGCAGCGATGAGGACGGAGGAGCGTCAGACAGGCCCTGAAGGCTTCGACTCCTGGAGAGGATTATGCCGAGAGAAGGGATCCACTGGAGGATGGGTACGTGTATTTACTAACTCAACTTTGTTTTGGCATATTTACGCTAGCACAGTGAACACATTTAGCTGGTCCCGATCCCTTCGGTGGTTTCCCCCGGTGCCCGAGTCTGATTCTGAGACGGGGCTGGCTGTTGGGGAGCTAGCAGGGAGCTAGCGCTAGCTCCGCGAGCTAACGGGAGATAGCTTGCTACAGCGGGGACACCACTGGAGGTAGTATCAGCTTATTACCCGACTGCATCGTCAATATCACTTAGTACCAACTAGTGCTGATCTTCGTTACGTGTTTGTAAGACATAATGCTAACTATCGGTATGTGTTTATACATTAGCAACGTGCTAACGCACTAACATGCTAACGCACTAACATGCTAACGTACCGTTTAGCTCGTGCCCGGAGCTCTGTCACTGTTTTGTTGTGTAATCGTAACTTTCTTTCATTGAACTTAGTACTGACTGGTAGTCATTTATTTTACAGAGAGGACTCACAGCTGTCAGGGTCCAGTGGACAACATGCAGCTTCGCTACAGCCACCTGCACCTATGCTATCGACGTGGAAGACTGAAGGCCTGGGCCCTGTTTACCAGGTAATGTACACAGCTCAGCTACACATGTACACCTGTTGAACTGTTCAAACTACTAACTAGTAGTCATTTATTTTACAGAGAGGATGCACCACCACCAGCCCCTCTAGCACAGCCATCCCCACCAGCCCCGGTCTGTTTTCTATTTCTGAACATGTATATGTGTAAATATTGTTTTATTCATGAATAATACATATTTTATTTGAAAACCAAACATGTTGTGATGGTAATTTTTCATTTGCACACACCCCATAAAGCTTTATCTGCAGTATGAAGTCATTTCTCAGTCCCATTTCTATCATTTTGGTGAAAGGTGTGACAGGCCACATTTCTGCTCAAAAAACGATAATATTTTTTGGGGTTTCAGACATTTATTTTCATGTTTCTAGCATGAATTCACATATTTCACTGCTTTTGTGAACCTAATACCTTTGGTAAACCAACTTCTAGCACCAAAACGTTTTGTCAACATGAGTAAAGGTATGTTTTCACAAGATATATGAAGAATTTTTAAAAATCTAACTTTAATTTTTCAGCTTTAGATTCATATTATCACTTTATACTTTTGCCTTATGGCAATTGTGCAATTATATAGATAGCTGAGATTGTTCTGCAATTTTAGATGTAACACATGGGTATGTATCTTCTATGCAAGTGCCTTAAAAGGAGACTTTAAGAAATTATGTAAAATCTAGAAAAAGGCTAAGACCCTGAAGGGTTAAGAGAACATAGAACAGGCTACTGTGGGCCGTAGCCTACGCCAAAACAACAGTAGAACCCCGTGAAAACATTTCAACCAGCTTCACCTCTGCTCCGGGTCATAGACTGCCCCGAACGGCTCGTAACACACACATCCAACCACATCCCCCCTCCCTCGCTCTCCAATCACAGGCACGCTTCCAACTACCCAGCTCATGAGACGTTCACTGACCTCCTGAACATAACATTCATAACAAAACATTTCCCTCAGTCCGTTACAATATACTGAATGAATGCAAGCAAAACTACAGAGCAAAATCACACTCTTTCTGATTTAACCAATCTATGAACTGTCTGAAACAATGGATATCCGCGGCCCCAAATGGGCCGGAAAAAAAATTGCCGCGCACACATGCCATTTGTCTAGGGGCTAAGCCCCCCCTTTCCTTGGATCCTAGAAACGCCCCTGGTTTAAAATATTGGATAAGCTCAAATGTTGATCTGATGAAAAGTCTGGGGATCACCAAGTTATTACGAATCTTCCTGACAGGAGTGTGATTGTCTGAACCAAATCTCAGGACAACCCCTCCAATAGTTTGTGAGAGACATCACAAAAGAGGGCTGGATGAAAAGTCAGAGGACTGCCCAGTCATCATTCATACTTGTGAAGATGGATGTCCAGATGTACAGGGACACAGAAGAGGAAGTGAGAGAGACAGAGACACAGAAGAGGAAGTGAAAGAGACAGCGACACAGAAGAGGAAGTGAGAGACACAGAGACACAGAAGATGAAGTGAGAGAGACAGAGACACAGCAGAGGAAGTGAGAGAGACAAAGATAGAGAAAAGGAAGTGAGAGAGACAGAGACACAGAAGAGGAAGTGAGAGACACAGAGACACAAAAGAGGAAGTGAGAGACACAGAGACACAGAAGAGGACGTGAGAGAGACGATACGGAAGAGGAAGTGAGAGAGACAGAGACAGAGAAGAGGAAGTGAGAGAGACAGAGGACGAGGACGCAGACCCACCACCCTCCTCTCAGCAGAAGTCTGGACGTTTCACACAACCTCGCTAGTGTTGTTCAAGATATTTCATTTTCCTGTCTGCTATCTGGCTCTTACTGTAGCTTCACTGATCCATCATGGCAATGAGGAAAACAGATGATGTGGCTGTTGCTAGGCAACAGCTGCCCTTCTGTCTAGAATCCTCTCTGACTCCATGACAACACAATCTCCACATCAACTGTTGTGATAGTAAACGGCTGCCTACAGGTTGTTGTAAACAGGTCAAGCATCATGACAGTGCTCATAGAGCATGACTAAGTGTCACTATAGTAACACCAATGGTTAATACACACACACACACACACAAACACACACACACACACACACACACACACACACACACACACATATATACATAAGGTTTATTTGTATACATTTGCATCAATTTAATTTAATAAAATCTCACAAGGATTATTCAATTTATTCAGACTGACTCAACGGGATAGAAAAGCATAATGTTTAATGTGACCCTGTACATTGAACCTATATAATAAAATGCTTTTGTTGAGTCTTTGGAGTAAATTCTCCATGTCAGCCGTTGTATTAAAGTGAAACAATCTGAGAGGGAAACACACTCTGGTTGAACAGCTCACAGACTTACAACTTATGATGAGGGTCCATATTGCTTCTTTTGAGGTTGTGTTTACTTCATATCTTAGTCATGTAAATTCAAGTGAAGCCCTCAAAGAGCTCTGTTCTTACTCTCAATGCGTCACACCTGTGAATGAAGTGATTTGATGACTTACCAAACTAGAAGTAGACGTGGCCTCAGGGCTCACGTGTTGCAGTGACGAGCACGTCTTCACCACCAGTGATTCTGTGAGTAGTAACTATGAGCCCGCCATCACGTTCAGTGATAAAAACACTATTTCTGGATCAAACCAAACAGGCCAATTCTTTTTTAGATGCTTTAGAAACAAGGTTGTTTTTTGACTTTTTGTCGGTTACACATCTTTGAGCTACACTCGTCGTCTTTTTAATTCCTCACAGTTAATTTTGTTGGTACGTCCTCTGGCGTTTCAGAGAATAATACTCCAGAGTAGAACCTCCTCCTTATGCTGAAGCCTTTACGCCGTCTGCGGCGCGCGAGACAAACAAAGCTTTAGTCAGGCTTTTAAAAACCATAGTCCCTCATGGTCTGCACCTCTTTTTCCCTGTGTTCAAATAGTCGTATGAACCCCAAATGACTTGTGTTATTTTATATGAATTTATATGAATTTCTTCAGAATTTTCAAGAAAATCACTTTTATACCATTGATTATACCATTTGATCATAACTATGAACATGCAATATGATATGAGCCAGATTCCCCAAAAATGCATCCTCAAGCGAGTTTTTCAAACTGTAATAGCCACATTCTAATAAGGCACCTAAAGAATCGGAATCTGCAACAAAAATCACAATCCAACAAAGCATTGGGGTGTTAGGAAGGATATTTAGTCAAAAAACTTGTTGTTTGGTAAAAAAATGGAAAATGTACTTATTTTATGGCAAAACATTGTCAGATTCAGGCAGGTTCTAGAAATGTGGGCGGACCAGAGAGGCTTCAGGACTCATAAACGTCCGCCGAAAAAAAGAAGAAAAAAACTCCGGCCGTTTTATGACTTTACAGGTACTAATAGGGGGTTATGAAGGATGTTTTGCTTTGTTAGACTCCCACAAGCCCGTAGGGTTACGGGGATGTGTCTGTTAGTGAAATCCGACGTCGTAAGGGGTACTTAAGAGGTTAGTGAAACCTTACGGTCGCCACAGCAAGTTTACGGCGTTTACGTAAGTACTGTTACTTTAATTTTGTTTAAACCATAGGTCTCTTCTCACAAGGGTTACGGTCATTTAGACATTTTAATTAATGTAATCAACTCTGTGGTTGCGGATATAATTAAGGAAACGATGAAAAAAAATGTTCTTTTTCTGTTGTCCGAGAATAGCTGCGGGGGGCTTGGTGCTCAAAGGTTTTAAAACCATCCATACTTTAAACTTCCTTTAAGACGGAAGTGTAGAGCTGGACGTCTGAGAGCACGGACCAGGCTGCCTATTGAACGTGTTGGGGTGAGAGGGTGAGAATGTGAGAGGGTGAGAATGTGAGAGGGTGAGAATATGAGAGGGTGAGAAGGCAAAAATGTGAGAGGGTGAGAATATGAGAAGGTGAGAATATGAGAAGGTGAGAAGATGAGAATGTGAGAAGGTGAGAGGATGAGACTGTGAGAATATGAGGGTGAGAAGGTGAGAAAATGAGAAGGTGAGAGGATGAAGAGCAGCATCACATTGCTGTTTCCCCAGTGGCCAATTAGCAAAAGGAAAATAAATAAATGTGTACAGTTGCATCAGTTTTTTTCAAGTGATTTCTTAACACTAAAAGAGTCCAAAACAAAGCAACACATGTGAGATAGCATTAGCAGCGTTAGCTGCTCTGCTGAATGTTACAGTTTACAGACTAACATGAACATATTTCAGGCCATCTATTAATACATATTCATTCAATATTCACTTTCCTCCCAACTTAGGCTGCAGTTTGGGCTAAAGGTCCATGTTTTGAATTTACATTATTATTATTATTATTATTATTATTATTATTATTATTATTATTATTATTTTATATTCACTTAAGGCTACAGAACATACACACTAGCTCTTTATTTGACATGTAAAGCTCGTCGTCCTGAGACGGTGGAGCTGCAATCACTCCAGGTTATATTGTTGTGATTTTAAGGTGAGAGCAGAGCTGGACTCAGTCACACGACCTCCAGACATCACTACTGCAGAACTCATGGAGCGCAGGAAGAGAAGAGAGGGAAGCACGAGTCATGCAATGTGTGATCCACCAGTGTGACCCTGTTGCTATAGTAACTATGTTCTCCTGGCTAATCCATTCACAACAACTAATACCTGAGCCAAAGGTGTGCAGCTTTAGTAAATGTTACAAGAAAAATAAAGAACACTGGGCAGTCAATCAATATCAAGAATGTGCAGTGCAAGTGTAAAGTAGTACAACAGTAGTATTGTAATACTGTAACACCTCAAGAGGAGAGATAGTACACAAACAGTGAAGGCTAGTTAATAACATAATTGGGGGTGGGTTCCTTATTACATTAAGATCATATTATAATATCTGGCATTACATTATTGATCAGGTCTATTCAGTTCTGTTCTTTTCAACAGAACTGGTAAGGTTATGGTAAGGTTGGCAATATTCATGTGCAGAACCTTCAACAATGTATTACTAGAAGTGTTGTGTGCATCAAAGCTCAACATCGTCTTCCTGCTGAGGAAATATTCCCCAACAAATGAACAATTAGTTATAAACTACATTGTCCAGCTGTTGAAGAACATTGATGAGCTTTAATCTTTAATGAAACTATATCTCTGCGAGAGGTTTTTCTGCAGTAGGAACAATGAAGCCACAGACCGTATTGTTAGTTTATTCTTTTCATAGAAAATGAGAAATAGTCAAATATAGAATAGAGACTGAACACAGAGACCGGCCAAATCAAAGCATCTGCCTTAATAGTTATTACTTGAGGTATGAGAGAAAACATATTTTTGATGAACTTACCCTGTACACGGCCCATCTCTCATATACATGTTTCTGATGACACAAATGTACCAAATGCATCCATTCTCTCACACAACGCTCTTCCTCTCCTGATGTACCTGAGCTCTGGTCCTGCCATGTTGGACCCGCATCAGCGCTCTGCTGCTCGGCCTATTCCAGTTCATCTGCTCTTTTCCTCCATCCAGAATAGTGAGAGTGTGTGTGTGTGTGTGTGTGTGTGTGTGTGTGTGTGTGTGTGTGTGTGTGTGTGTGTGTGTGTGTGAGAGAGAGGGTGTTGGTCTGTGTGTGCGTTCTACTGGAAGGCCAGCAGGAACATCAGCACCACGTTGATGATGATGAGCAGCATCATGATGAGGAAGACCACCACCTTCTGTGTCTCTGGGGGCAGGTTGCAGCGCAGCATGGTGGTGAAGAAGCCCAACCTCTGCCGGCTCCACCTCCCGGAGCCGCTGCCGCGGGCCATCAGTCCCTTGTCTTCCTCCTCTTCTTCCTCCTCAGCACCACTACCCCTCCCCCGTCGCCTCTCCCTCAGCGCCGAGCCTCCACACCACACCGCTTCACCTCGTCCTCCTCCTCGACTCTCTCCGTCGTCGTCCTCCGGCGCTGCTCTCCTCCTCCGCTCTGCTCCGGCGGTCGCCTCCTCTGCTTCTCCTGCCACCGTGCCGATGCCCAGCGCCGCCGGCCTGCCGGTTGAGGCTGGGAGCTGTGTGTGTGAGTGCGTGTGTGTGAGTGTGTGTGTGTGAGTGTGTGTGAGAGTGTGTGTGTGTGTGTGTGTGTGTGTGTGTGTGTGTGTGTGTGTGTGTGTGTGTGTGTGTGAAGCTGCGCGCAGTGAAGCTACTTGTGTTAGCCTACATGCAGAGCCCCAACACACCTGTCCTCCTTTACTCCCTTTCTCCTCGTTTAGGAACAGGCTCTCTTTTTTCCTTCTATCCTCCAGCAGTTTAGTCTTTCGTTCCGTTCTTCTCTTCTCTCTCTCGGCTGTCAGGATGGAAGGCGGAGGACAGGATGCTGCATCTCTCTGGCTCGTGTTCCTGCCTCTCGCTCTTTTCCTCCCTCTTCTTTTTATCCGTCTGTCCCCTTCTTGTTTTTCCGGCTTGTTCTTATATCTCTCTCTCTCTCTCTACCTCTCTCTACCTCTCAATCCAAGTGTCCGTTTGTTCCTCTGGTTTCCTTTGTCCTCTTCTCTCCTCCGTCTCAGCCCACGTTTTCTCTCTGTTCAGACTTCCTGCTAAAATGGAGCTGGTTGCTCTGCCTCTCTGAGCGGTGCGGCCTCAGCCATCCATCTAGCAGCCAGGATCGCCCTCTTTTCTTTTTTTCCCCTTCCTTCCCTTCCTTTTCTGTGTGCCCACCCTTGCATAGCTGGCAGCCAATCAGGATGAAGAGTGTGTTAACGTATCCTGGATACCAGAGTCGTTGAGGCAGGGCCATAGCAACCCTGTGTGGTGGGGGTGGGGAGGGAGGGCCATGCAGAATAATGCATGGTCTCAAGGGAAACACTGTGTGTGTGTGTGTGTGTGTGTGTGTGTGTGTGTGTGTGTGTGTGTGTGTGTGTGTGTGTGTGTGTGTGTGCAGTAGTTTAAGGTTGAGTGCTATTTGCTGCATTCACATATACCGTACATTTAATTTGATCTTTCAAATAATAGGTTGATATAAAATGTTATAGTAGACATAACAAAATAAATAAATATTAATTTCAAAAACAGGCATAGATAGTGTTAAAGAGAGGCTTCATTGTCATCCATCTGTGTCCAGTGCAGTCCAGTGCACAGGAACAATGTGCTGCAGCATAGTGAGTGGTTCAGTGCCCAGGAGGTACCAGGGTCCGGGGGGAGGACAGAGGTCCCAGCGGTGGACAGACGGCGGAGGGGAGACACTGTTGTGTCTTCTTGGTGACAAGAGTGTAGTTGCATGACCAGTTGAGGCCAGACTCAGGACGTGTTCATGGGAAGAGATTTGGGCAGTCCTCCTCCATCTCTTTCTTCTCATTGACGTTGTTATCTTGACACTAGAGAGCCAGCCATTGCACTCGCCTCTGTCTCGTAATCACTGATAAGGTCCACTAGTCTTGTTTTATCCATGAATAATATTTGAATAATATGATGACTGGAGTTAGATTTGGCGGAGCAGCCATGTGTCATGTGTGCAGTCTCTCTGGTGGGCGTGTCATTCATGGCTTTGATCCGTGCATAGACATAATTCATTGCATCTGGTAGGAAGGCATCACTGTCTTGCCAGCCTGTACAGTGATGGACGCATGTCATTTGTGATTTAACACAGGATTCCCATGAATAAATGTACTTTGCTACCCTGATATCCTTTGCAGATATGAGGGCTGCCATGTCCCCGGATGTAAGGCAGCAGTGCACCTACCTCAGTAGAACATCCAGCTCTGGTTGGGACCAATGGTGAAGTTCTTGGAGGAGGATGCTGTCAATGCACTAACTCAATTTAAAATCAGATTTATTTGTATTGATTGAGTCTGTTTTTTTTTTCAGCAAATCCCATAAAAGACCACAACCAACAGTCCGCCTCTCAATACTTTCTGCCTTTATGTCTTAGCTCCAGGCCCATTTGTTCCTACTGAGGATAGAACTTTATACACTATATAATAACTACATGCTATTTAGCATTAGTAAAGCATGAGTAAACACTTAATTCATAATTTATAAAGCATTGTTCCAACATGAACACATAAATAAATGTTTTATTCTTGATTAATAACCTTGACTATTATGCGTTTCATGATTGGGGTTTCATACTTTATAAATGATGGATTCCACATTTGTAAATTAAGTATATTACAAACCAGTTAAGCCCCAGCCATTTCTCTCAAAAATTGCGGATGGTTTGCATACCCATACTAAATACAGAATATCTCCTCAACCACAAGGCTATTTGAATCATTTCAATGAAAATGTATATTTCCATAACTTGGGGAGCTCTCTCGCGTCACTTTCGAGTCCTCTCAAGTCATATTCATGGTTTATGTTAATATTTATGGTTGAATTGTGTTATAAACATGTAAAATGAACTTATATGCTCTTGTAAGACCAGGCTGTGCCGTTTTTTTTGCTATGTCACATCAGTGGCTCTGGTATCGATTCATGGGAGTACGAGGACTTGGAGAGTGAGGAAGACCTCCTGATGAAGAGTTCAGCGCTGCTGGGGCTCACTTATAGATGATTAATGAGATCATTTATAAAGTGTTAGTAAATTATTAAAAACACAAAGTGATACTAAACATTCATATGTATTGCAAGATGCCAACAATGCACTTATAATACATTTAATTAAATTCCACTTTTAACACATCATCAACTTGGTGGGCCGTCAGGGCCTGCTAAGCCTTCTCTGCTGGCCTAAACAGAATCACAAAGTTATAGCTATTTTATAATTTAATAGTTTTTCACAAATACACTACATGTATTATAATTATTTTTCCCTATCAGCTTATTTTCTCATTGCACAGCTCCTTGTCTTCCTCTGTTGCTCTGCCTGCAGTCTTCAGGCTGCAGCAGTGCTGCTTGTTTTAAGGAGAAGCTTTCATCCAATCACATTTTTCCTCCTGTGTCTTTATGTCAGCAAAGCAGTTTAAGGCCTTTGCAGATTAAAGTACACAGAGAGTGTACGTTGTGTTTAATTGTCATGGACTTCAACAAATCAGATCTTTAATTTGACAAACTGGGCGGATTATTTGACGTGCAGGGCCTGCGAAATGGCGTGGATGTATATGATTGGTCAGTGGCCCAGCGTGACCATTAACATGCGCTGTGATTGGTCAGTGGGGAACAAAGCTTCTAGAAACTTCTAGCTGCTACCTAGAACCAACAAGCTACCTTGCTGGTGGATTTACTGACGACGCCTTTCGCACAGAGGATTACGTAAATGTGTTTAGTGAAATGCTGGTTATGTAACTGTTTTTACATCTGCAGTTGTATTTAATCATACACACTTGGTCCTGCTGGTCAGCCGGGACTGGTTGTTTGTGGTTATTTGGACAACATGCATTGTTGTTGACCCGACGGGTTTGGGCCCGTCAAGTCGGTCAGCCAGGATGCACAACATCGCGAGGCGAGCGCACGGAGTGGCCGCGCCTTTTTTTCTTGTCAAAGTGGTTAAAATAGCTCCGCAGGTCGGGCCACACATGCTCCACACAGCTCCACACATAGTCGGTCCACACATAGCTCCGCAGGTGATAGAGTGATTTGAAGGCGGAGGTCTGAAAAGCACGGCCCGCCACTGCTTGGGACAATACCAAAACGCTTCATACGTGATTCATCAACATGGGACACACACAGTGTGTTTACGATACGGAAAACTCCGGACTAAGACCAAAGGGTGCGCGGACCCGGGCTAAAAGAATGCCGGCCAGGTGATGTAACGAGTGATTTAGTTTGCTGGCACGTACATATTATTGATTATGAGTATCTAGCTAGCTAGCCAGCTAGCAAGCTAGTCACTAACTAGAGGTCCTGAGACAGCACGTGTCACCTCAGTTGTAAGTAGACCAATCCAGGTGATAGCTGGATACTCATTATCAATAATGTGTACGTGCCAGCAAACTAAGATACATACTCACCACTCATGCCACTGACGGGCATCGCCTCCCATAACCTGGCCTAAGTTCTTTCTGACCCGTATCCGCGGGGCACACCCTTTCCACTTAGTTCGGCGTTTTCCATAGCGTAAACGTGTCCCGCGTTGATGACGTGTCACCACCGTCGAGAGCATTCTTTTTTACAGAGGTACATTGTTTCCATCTTGCAACAAATATTAATGTTCTTTATCACTTTGTGTTGTGTCTATTTTCCTGAGAACAGAACTGAGACTTTTATTATGTTATGTGTTTATAAATTGCATACTAATGAGTTACTAACGTTGTTGTTGTTGGAACAATGCTTTATAAATGATTAATTAAGTGTTTACGCATACTTAACTAACGCTAAATAATGTGTAGTTATTATAAAGTGTTACCATATATTGTTTTATTTATTAAAAAAAGATCAAGTCCTCCAACACCTGGCCACTGTAGTTTTTATCAAATGCTACTCAAACACTATATAGCTCATTTTTCCTTAATGCCCCTGCCCCCTTACCCTCAGAGTTATGCTCTTATAGCAGATTAGCAGGAGCATTTCCCAAGATTATCCTGCCTGTGTATTCGCAAATTATCTTGCAGCAACTAACGACTAAAGTCCCTAGTTTCTAGAGTTTCCTGTTTTCTCTCGGTCACCAAACCTTTGAGTCTCCATTATCTCTTTTGAGCAGCAAAACAAGTAATAAACCACACATCACCAGTTTTTGTCAGACACATATTTTAACTCCTTATGGTTCTAGACATGATTGACCCACAGGATGGCAGCAAAGTGCTGGTCTGTTGATGTGTAGCGGTTGCCTGGATACCCATTTTGATTGGCTGTCGATCTGCCACCATCAACCAACCCAATAGAGTAGACTAAATGCAGCTGAAACAGGGAGAATAACAACTAATTTCATCCCAGTGACAGACTACTACGCCCCAGGGCAGACAGAAGAAATGGTTTTGAAATCACAAAATCGGTTATTTTTATTTCTGTCTAATGTGAAGACTGAATTTGAAATGAACACGGATCAGTATGAGCAACATTAGCATTACATAACAAACAGGTGCCTAACTGTTACTGGTCACTACAAGCAACTATTTTCAAACTACCTGCAGTGATTGATGATGTAAAAGCATAAAAGTGTTTGCTTACCCAACTCAATTAGATTGATGCATTTTCATGGGGACGGTTTGGGTATGCCTTTTCCATGCTCAACAGTTGTATAATCTACATAATAATAGTTTATTTGAGGACTTTCAGTCAGGATTTAGAAAGCATCATAGCACAGAAACAGCACTGGTGAAAATTACTAATGACCTTCTAGTTGCATCAGATAGGGGACTTAGGGGATAGGGGACTAATTTGTGTTAGACCGTAGTGCTGATAAAGGACTTGTCTCTGTTCTGGTCTTTTAGACCTTAGTGCTGATAAAGGACTTGTCTCTGTACTTGTCTTGTTAGACCTTAGTGCTGATAAAATACTTGTCTCTGTTCTTGTCTGTTAGACCTTAGTGCTGCATTCGACACCATTGACCATGACATCTTATTACAGAGACTAGACCAGTCGATTGGTATTAAAGGTACCCCACTAAGCTGGTGTAAGTCGTATTTATCAGATCGATCTCAGTTTGTATTTGTAAACGATGAAGCCTCGATGACCACCAACGTTCGTCATGGAGTTCCACAAGGTTCTGTGCTTGGACCAATTTAATTCACTTTTGCTTCCTTAAAGCAATATTACCTTCACTGCTATGCCGATGATACTCAACAATATCTATCGAACAGCCAGACGAAACCAACCAGCTCGCTAAACTCCAAGCATGTCTTAAAGACATAAAAACATGAATGACTTGCAACATGTCAGCCAGGTCAATTGTGCAAACATGATGTGACTTGACAAAGACATTCATTGACCAACCAAGATGTCAACTTGACCTGGACAAGAACAAGGTTGACTTGCTAGAATCTGATTGGTGGAAAGTGGCATATAATTCTGATTAGGGATTCTGATTCCTTGGAGTTGTTTGAACTTGTTGTAAGATTGTATTCTTGAACAAACCAATAAACGGCTCCCCGCTGGTTGGCCGAATCCA
Source organism: Myoxocephalus aenaeus (assembly GCA_038501785.1). NCBI lineage: Eukaryota > Metazoa > Chordata > Actinopteri > Perciformes > Cottidae > Myoxocephalus > Myoxocephalus aenaeus. The sequence continues at coordinate 580,792 of JBAMJR010000063.1, read as the reverse complement.
AATCCTGAATCCTTTCTTCCTCTTCATTTGCCACAACACTGTAAGAGTGCATCAGCAGAATCTAGAGCAGGTATCCATGACAACCAAGAAACCCAGCAACCTCAGAGCTTGTTTTTGCCACCCGACTTGGCAAAGGAAGACATTTCTAGTCAACAATGCGCTAACAATGGCAACAGTGTTTTTGGGTGCTACCAAGGGCATAGGGTCGCATAAAGGACAATAGGGACTACCAACATTTTAGGAGGACATAATTATCTTTACAAGAACAAACCCGTTTGCATCATCGTGAACACAAACACACACACACACACACACACAGACACCCTACTCAGCCCACTGAAAAGCCCCCTTGGCATTTGAATGATGTGAAACTGACAGCTATGTGAGGAGGCTCGAGACTGGTGTGTCCGCCAGCACAGTCGTGTTCACTGCAGAGATTTTACACACAGAACCTTTATGATATGAACATACATACACACACACACATATATATATATATATATATATATATATATATATATATATATATATATATATATATATATATATATATATACATACATATATACACATATATATATATACATATGCACAGTATTAGAAGACAGAATAAAACTATTGACGCTTGTGTCATTTTTTTAAATTCTAGTGACTATTTGATGTTGGATTTCAACAACTGATGATGATCACTTCATTATCGTCAGTAACTGTAGCAGACAGGCCGGCCCTCCTCTGAGCTCTGGTTTAAACTGCTGGTTTGATTGTTTATGATAAAGTGGATGTAGCCACTGTGGTTAACATTCATGTGGACAATAAGCCACACCTGATGAGCAGAAATATTGTTAAAACACATCTGAGCTATTAACTTCTGGAGGTTTATAAATCAATTCAAATGAATGAATTCATCATTGAGGTAAAAAAGGTGCCACATGCACATTGGAGGCAGAGGAGGTGAGAGTAAAATCACGACTACATGTGACTTGACTCAGTAGAGACGACATTCATTACTGAATGCCTGAGAGCCATACTGCATTGTGTTCCATTATATTTGTAATACTTTCAATTGAACCACAATGCATTGACGCCCCAGAAGAAGGAAAGCTGCTCAGCATATTGCACATCCAATTCTGTGAAATTAGGCTTTATTTCGACAAAACCAGACAGCTGATTGTTGTGGTTGGGTTGACTGTGGCTGGTTGGAAAATATGAACATATCGCCAAAATGAATTGGCATAAGTTAAACAGGAAGAGGGCTTCACTTCTACTGGAATAGCAATTGGCAATCTTAACCTAAAAGTAAACAGTTTTATATATTAACCATATCACAGCTCAAACATAAATAATTAGCTGCATTAAAAACATTAATAGTTGCAGCAGAAACCAAAAAGCTACATCATTTAAAAGATGATACATTCACCTGATAATTCTGCACAAAGTTGCTTTTTAAACCAACTTCTTATGACCATCACCCTGGTGGAATCTAGACCACGCCTCCATGCTGCCTACCTCATTGATGGCCAGCTGCTCTCCTCCGCCTCCTCCTGGGTGTCCAAAACGATGTCCAGAACTGCGAAACTCTTCATACAGCAGATCCTCTTCGCTGGCGAGCTCATCTGCAAGCCCCGCCTTCTCTGATGCCCCGTCAGGTACAACCAGCGCTGAGACCGGGAGGACAGAAGAGGGGCAGAAACATCAGAGATTTACACACATGCTGGGTTTGAGCTGCTCATATAGAATCAGTGCTCTGAAGACATCTCTTTGAGCTAATACTGATATATATCAGTATTGAAATGATTGGTAGCTGTAGAGGGGGCTTTTAAATAAAATAGCATTATCATTATATATGACCTTAAACAGAGACACCAGGCAGGCCCTGTTCTAAAGCCTGTCCTGACTCTATATCACCCCATTCTTATTTAGTTTCACAGATGACCGAAAGCCATGCAAAACAATGGCTACCGGCTCAGTCTGTCACTCTTGGCATTTTAATGGGCGAGTTTGCTGATCCAGTGAGGTTTTTTTCAGATTTATGATGTTCAATAAAAAGACAATAATTCAGAAAGAAATTGTATTTGTCCACTTTTTCAACTATTTGCTCCATTTGAAAGCGCTGTCCTGCTGCAGTGGGGTTGTCAGACGATGGGAGGATGTTTCTTCGCTCTGGTTATCTGGCAGCACAGTAACATGCAGTGATGGGTGTAAAACGTTTGTTGTGTCTGTCGCCCAGCTGATTGTCCCGACAGCCAGTGAGCGATAGTAGTTTTTTTGGTCTGTGGCTCATCAGCTGATGATTCTGTAACTCTTGGTTGTAATATTCTTTAGCTCTTCTCAGGAGATGGTGATGTTCTGGTTGTTCACCACTGTAGAGCCCTCTGTTACATGTAATGTCCCATCATCCTGAAGCAATCATTCCATGCTGTGAGCTTTGAACAAAGGAGGCTTTGTGTTTCCTCCCATCACAGAAACTTCCTCTCAAGCGTTTGTGGCTACCTGGCGGATGAGCTAAAAATACACTTGCTGTCACACCTCCTCATAAGCGTCACCATGGAGACGTAACTGGTGACAAATCCTCGTGGAGACAGAGAGAGGAATGAGAACATGGAGCCATTAAAGAAAGCCCAATAAGATGAGTTGGGCAGCAGTAAGGTTATTTTACTGAGGGCATTGGATAACACTATGTAATGTAACATCATCATCACTGTGGAGGGTTGGGGTTGTGCCCTCATGGGGGCAGTGTAGGACACGCTGACCGGTGCTGTGTGACGCTGTAGCGAGATGGAAGCTCCAGCTATTGACTGGCCTATATTCGTGCACAGAGTCTGTGCTATAGCAGCTGGAGGGCTGACCGGAGGGACAGCACATGGATTCTTCAACAAGCTCTGACTGCCAACAGTAATCGCATTATGGCACAACTCTTTCTCCTGATATATTGTGATGAACACTGGCAATACAACCACAACAGTGCAACACTGCTCTACAGTTAAAACCAGTGCAATAGTAGCTTGGGCTGTGTCCAGTCGGGCTGTGCCTAGTCGGGCTGTGTTCAGCCGGCTTGGGCCCCAGTTGTAAAGCAGCCTTTGAGCTGTCCGGAGTCCGAAGCCAGGCCAGGCTAACTAGCACCAGGCCTACCAAGAAACAGGAGGGCTGTGGAGCAAGGAATCCTCAAATGGTAGTCCTTCCTGGAACTCTCTCGGTGCAAAGCCAAAGAGGAAATCATCCCCTGAAGATGTGGGAGGACGACTAACAGGCAGATGGAGTTTGCCTGAACAAGTCAGGGGTAAAACTGTTTACCTCTACCATATTTTTCTTCCTGCGTCACCCGTCTGCCAAGGACAGGAGACAAGAGGAGTCTAAACAAGAGATAACTGGACAGTATCGCCATGGAGACCCCATGGGAAGGATGCCAAAGGAGAGCCAAGAGGAAGAGTCTCCATCATCATCAGTCCGTGATGATGAGTTTCTCTGATTCTCTCCAGGAATAGTCTGGGCCCTGCAGGAAGCTCTCCTTCTCCATTCCTGTCCTGATAGTTTATAGAAAAGGAAAGGTGAGGCTGCAAAGAAACAATAGTAAATCTGCAAACGGATCACATGTTATATTCATTCCTCGTCAGCCTGTCCAAATAAATTGGGCAAATAGAGCTTTAAACACATTAAACTTAGCTTTATAAATGTCAGGTCTGTCAGGAAAAATATTTTTAATCAATGATTTCATTGTTAGGCACAAACTGGATGTTTTGTTTTTAACTGAAACTTGGTTAGGCCAAGATAACAGTGCAGCTGTTCTTATTGAATCAACAGCTCCCAACTTCAGTCTCATGAGTGAAACAAGAGCGCATAAGAAAGGAGGTGGAGTTTCCAAGGTTGCTGTGACTGATGTTGCACTCTCTGATAATTTCTGTGTTTTCTTTGAGAGTACAAACTCCCTGCACACAACTGTCCAAACCGAGGTTGTGACAAAGCGTTACCGTATAATTCAGGTTATAAGCCGTTGTCAGCAATAGCTGCAGCAGCTAGTGTGGTATTTGTTATAAATGTATGTTGGTACATGGATGTTCACGTATGTTTAATGTTCATCACAAATAGTACATGTAGGGCCTTAGGACCCAGGGGGGATTCAGGTGGAAAGCACAACTTGTGACCTGCATCGGGAGGTCAGAGCATGGCGGCCCGAGGAATAAAGGAGTTACAGTTAAGAGCAACTTGTTCTCACGTTTCATGTGTATTTAAAAACACGACAGCTAGCTCCCCGACAACCACTGAAGCTGTAAACTAGGGGAAACACTGCTGTACGTACAAAAATAGATTACAGATGGTAGCCTAGTGACAGCCAAGATCAGTTTTACCAGCAAAGTTGCTTCAAAAAAATCTGGACAAACAAGGCTGTGAAGAATGGAAGCAAAAAAGATAGGAAAGGATAACCATTCAGCATGTTGCACAGGGAAGGGCGGGCCTGTAAAGAGGGCACTGACACAGCAGGCCCGCCATCGACATCCTGACAATATAAAATGCTGAAGACAGTGTCTGAAGAGATGGCCCCATTTCTGCCCAATCCGGGTTTCTGATTTCCGATATACTTATAAATAAACATCAAGCAGAGGAGAGAAATAATAACAGTCCATACGATCAAAGGGTAGATGTTTGAGTATAGTAAACACTTCACTACATGATGCCATTCTATTTATCATAACTGCCATATGCCTGAACATAAACATTTATATTACTGTTATACACACACACACACACACACACACACACACACACACACACACACACACACACACACACACACACACACACACACACACACACACAGGTATTTACACAGGAGGAACAGCTGTTGTTACAGCCAACCTGAACCAATACAATGAAAAGCGTAAACAGTCTGTAGTTCTTCACACTATGAACTCCCTGAACACTAAATACATTCCCAGAGCTGCTACAGCTTCACCAGCATGTGTCCGAGTGGCTCCCATGTCATGCTCACTGGTTTCTTTGCTGGGCAGCTAACCAGCAGCTGACCGTACATGGCTGCAGATCCTGTGAGCCACATTCTGCTGCGCTCCACCACAGACCTGATGACTTCTTCACCCCTGAAACCTCTCCTCCAATCAAACAGGAGCATAGCAGAAAACAGGGAGCTGTCTTCCTAAAATATGATGTATACATGAAACAGGGACAGTTCAGAACAAGGACCTGTCTCTAACCTCTATTAATTAATACCGCTAAAGACTAGTGTAAGAGTGAAATTGTATGATGTAAACTTAATTACATGTATTAGTTATGACCACTAGTCGGCGCTGTTCGGGCGTCTGGAGGTGAGACGGTAAAGTGAGGGGTAGAAGAAGAGAGGGGTAATAGAGAAGACGTGGACTTGGCGGTGCGGTTGGAATGTGGAGTTGTTGACTAAAGTTATGAGGAAAACCCAGAACGTGTTGGACTGATTTATTCCTGCTGATACACCCACGTCGCTTACACTAGTTCTCTCAGCAATGTAGATTAATAAAGGCCCCAGAAAAAACAGTCGGTGGTAAAGCCATAAAGATATATACTTTATCATGATATCTTAATGAAGTGAAATCTAACAGTATAAGAATCCAGTGATTTGTCCGAATGAAAAGGAATCTGTAAAGACATGAATACCCTGTAATAACATAACAGGGAGCACATCAGATATCAATGTTGTGAATAATGTCAACAATTGAATGTTGTGATTGACTAAATGTAGAATATATTGCAGAGGTGTTCTATTGTCTTAAAACCTAAAACTCAGACTTAAATCTAGCTCACATGACACAATGCACACAGCTGCTATTCCCATATCCGTTTGAATGAACAGCAACAAAAACATCGACTGCACACGCAACACTGTTTCAAATCAAGTGTAACTCACACACTCACTCCCTTACATACACAATGTGCTCATGCCAGTCAAAATCATGTTCACTTTCAATGGTACAAAGTGAGTTTTCATCCTTCTTGGAAGAGAAGGTCTGTCATTAACATCATGTCTAGTGAATGATGAGGCTGCCTGGCCAGGTCAATGCATTATTACACGATGAGCAAGCAGCACACACACACACACACACACACACACACACACACACACACACACACACACACACACACACACACAGCTACTTGACAGAACGTTCCCTGGAATTCTTTCATTCTCTAATCTATTCTATTTTCACTCTTAACCCCTACATCCTACGTTTCAAGAAGCAAAGCTCCATTCTAAATGTAAAGGCTTGTCCTCATGTCGACTGCAGGGATATCTGGCCCAAGTAACGCTCACAATAGATTATGGTTATTTCTACCCGGACATTCAACGGGTTGGATTCTGCTGCCACTAAGCCTGCTTGTGTCCAGTCACGTCTTAGAAGACTACTCAGTACGTCTGATTAGTCTGTCGTGCTTTGAGCTTGTTGAACGTCTCTTTTCCAATGCGCTGTTACGTTACTTTGCCAGTTATGTTGCGTTGTTACGTTACGTTGCTTTGCTAGTATGTTGTGCTGTTACGTTGCTTTACTAGTTATGTTGCGCTGTTACGTTAATTTTCTAGTTCTGTTGCGCTGTTACGTTGCTTTGCTAGTTATGTTGCGTTGTTACGTTGCTTTGCTAGTTATGTTGCGTTGTTACGTTACGTTGCTTTGCTAGTATGTTGTGCTGTTACGTTGCTTTACTAGTTATGTTGCGCTGTTACGTTAATTTTCTAGTTCTGTTGCACTGTTACATTGCTTTGCTAGTTATGTTGCGTTGTTACGTTGCTTTGCTTTGCTAGTTATGTTCCGTTGTTCCGTTGCTTTTCTAGTTATGTTGCGCTGTTACGTTGCTTTGCTATATATGTTGCGCTGTTGCGTTGCTTTGCTGGAATTGTTGCGTTGTTACCTTGCTTTGCTAGTTATGTTGCAATGTTACGTTGCTTTGCTAGTTATGTTGCGTTGTTACGTTGCTTTGCTTTGCTAGTTATGTTGCACTGTTACATTGCTTTGCTAGTTATGTTGCGTTGTAACGTTGCCTTCCTACATTGTGTTGCGCTGTTATGTTGCCTTCCTACGTTGTGTTGCTATGGTAGTTACGTTACACTGTTGCGTTCTGTTGTTATGCTGCATTGTTGTGTTGCATTGTTATGGTAGTTATGTTATGTTGTTGCATTGTTATGTTACCTTCCTACATTGTGTTGCTATGGTAGTTACGTTACACTGTTGCATTCTGTTGTTATGCTGCATTGTTGTGTTGCATTGTTATGGTAGTTATGTTATGTTGTTGCGTTGTTATGTTACCTTCCTACATTGTGTTGCTATGGTAGTTACGTTACACTGTTGCATTCTGTTGTTATGCTGCATTGTTGTGTTGCATTGTTATGGTAGTCATGTTATGTTGTTGCGTTGTTGTGTTGTTTTGCTACAGTGCACTGTCACATTGTGTTGTTATAGTTGTTACGTTGCGTTGTTGTGTTGCTATGTTGCGTCACTACAAACATTTGGTTCAGAAACGTTGACATTCAACGTGTCTTGTGGTTTGCATTAACATACAATTACAAAAATGTTCTGTCCACTGCGTGCAAAAACAGGCTGGTCCCTGCGTACAGTACACCAAGAGCAGGGCCCAAAGTACATGAGATCATAATACATAGATCATAACACACCTTTTCTGGAAACAGGGTATGAAGATCTATGTATCTAGTCCTCATAAACACACAGGTTCACACAACACAAACACACACACGCAGCTCAGCTCAGCACACAGATGTGTGTTGGTCCCAGTTGTGCTGTGTTATGGCTGCTTTTATAAATAGTTACAGTGGGAAAAGTTGTCTTGCATATGTGGAAGAGACCCCCTAACTGTTCAGCCATGGGGACCCAGAAGGCTGGTGGGAAACTGGGCTTTGGGATGACACTGACCGACCCCTACCCCGAGGGCCCAAAGCATCCAACCCAGTTTGAGACTGTCCCCATGCATTAGTAGTTGACTGTCCTGTATATGCACACATCCCAGTTTAGAAAACTGGAATTGTCCTCAAATGTCCGGTGCAAACGATTCCAAGTGGTTTGAAAACAGCTGAGTCTGAGAGCTTTATTTCAGACTGCAGCCAGAGGGAGAGGGTCAGAGGTTAGACAGCGCTGTGTGTCCTACGTGTGCTGTCGTTATGAGAGAGGATGATGACGTGGATGACAGGAGCATTGTGTAGCGCATCATCTCAAACCGTAACAGTGTGTGTCACATGACCTGGCATTGACAGAGAGGGTCCTTCCAGCCAGTCAGCTGCTCATACACACATCTTCTCTTACCAACACTTCTTTATGTCCAACAGCTCCATCAGTGGAGGACAGACATGAGGAAGCTTGTAGAAATATGAGTTCATCATGTGACCGACATGTCTATATTAGTAGTCACTTGGACCACAGTATACTTATTCACAGAACAGCTCCTCATTACTGTTACGTCATCTCAGTTGAAAAATAATTAGTCTACAAAGTCTTAAAATATGTACTCTTTGTTATATAATCAATATGATGTCCAAATATAAATAAGTGTTGTGCTTGTTGGCAGATTTGTGTTTTAAATCTGACACGTGACTCCAAACACAAGGATGTGTGGAGCATTCAGCAAAAACATCCGATTCTACCCACAAAGAAAGAAATACACAGGATCTAAGATAAGTACAGTACATGGAGAACAGGTCTCCAGATAAACACACATCCTCACAAGACAGTGACAGCAACGCGTAGATCTTCTGATGAGGACTCACAACTGATCTTCTGATGAGGGCTCACAGGCTCTGACCAAGCGAAGAGAGAGAGTTATAAAGTGCCAGCCTGAGTTCTAGTTCTTCCTCTGCTCTGCCTTACATGGGCACTTTGTAAAAGCCAGACTGTAAACAGTACAAGGACACAAACACACTACTGCCACAACATGGAATTTATCACACACGCACACACACACACACACACACACACACACACACACACACACACACACACACACACACACACACACACGTCGGTAAAAACTTCCACATCCCCTCTCCTCCTGCTGCTGCACACCTTGGGCTGAATGGAAAGGAGGAGTGAAGGGAGGAGTGGAAGGAGGGGTGAAAGGAGGAGTGGAAGGAGTGAAAGGGGTATGAAAGGGGGATGGGTGGATGAAGGACAGTGGAGGAGGAAAGGTAGACATTGCTGTGATGGCTAACACTGGAGCTCTCTGTTATTTTCTCCATCGTCTGTAATGATTGAACACAGCAAAGTCATCCTCAGTCAAAGAGGCTGCATCATTGATGGATTTTAAAACCTATTTTGCTGATGAAGCCTGAATGAATGACACTTGGATGCTCTCCCTGCTTCTACTTTATGAAACAGGCAGCATAATTTACTTTCCCAAAACGTTCAATGATGAATTGATATGAAATTGTATCACTTGTGCTCAAAACAATCATTAAAAGGTTCCAACAACAAAACAAGTTTGGAATCCATCAGTGATGCAGAACAATAGTCTCCCAGCTGCATTGATATCTCACTATGCTCTCTGCACACAACTCTGCGTGCTCTGTGTGCATCCACAGCTAAAATACACATTGTTTTCATCAGAGGTTTTGTTTTATTATCTCCATCATTGTGTAACTGGGTGGCTGTGCAGGAGCCTCATTGTCACTCCCAAAAGTTGCCATTAATGTATGTATACAATATGCAGTGGTGTATAAAGTACCCAAAAGCCATACTTGAGGAAAAGTAAAGATACCTTACTGGAAAAGTCTTAAAGTATCTGATATTTTGTGTACTTAAGTATCAAAAGTATTTTTTCTGATATTAAATGTACTTAAGTATTGAAAGTAAAAGTACAAGTACATGCTGTTAATAAAAAAGCAAAGGGTCAGCATTTTGAGAATTATGAAGTTTATTCTTTTCGTGACCAAGGACAAGGAGTTGGGTTGATGAAATAATTGGGTTGGCTGTGATCCATCCAGGAGCAACAATGTTCAACATTATATATTGTACAGCAGTATACTTTTGTATCTACTATGAACTTATCATAATTCTCCAAAAAGCAATGTGACATGTGAGTTGTAACAGTAAGTGTGTAAGTACTACTTAAGTACAGTAACGAAGTATTTCTACTACGCTACTATACACCACTGACAATATGCCCTTAACATAACTGTTTGCATATCAATACTGTTGCCAGCACCAGAACTCATTAGAGCTGTTAATCAGAGGATTGTGGAAGAAGAAATGAAAATTGTCATGATTGTGTCAGCTGTCATCAGTTTTAAGTTCTGAGGATCAGCATCACAAAGAACCTGACATGGTCCTGACACAGTTCTGACCTGATGCACTGGAGGGTTCGGCCCACAGAACCAACTAAGAACCGTCATTAGAAAGTGTTTGGAAAGGGCCGGCACTTTAAAAAAATACATGGCAGGAAGGAGTTAGTCTCTGTGCAACAGCTGTGTTTCTGAAGGAAACCGGGCCGGGTTATTGTTAAGTTCTACAGAGGAGCAATAGAAAGCTTCCTGACGGGAAAGATTACAAATTGTTTGTGCACAGCCCCGGAGAGGAGGGTTCTGCTGGTGATTAAAACCACCCAGAACATCAATGATAACTCTTAGCATGAGTGATATTGGTGAGAGCCCAAAGGATACTAAAGACCCAGCTCAGCACCCTGGTCACCCTGCTGTTGCTGGGCTGTTACCTGTAAACCATCAATGTGGTGATATGCAAAGGTGTAAATGATCAAAATGTGATGAGATATTGAAACAAACGTTCCTGCACCAAGGCTTGCTTGGTGAGAGTTCTTTGGTTGGGTGGATTTGCCTGCAGCTGTTCAGCGTGAGCTGCATGAGGTTTGAGGACAGGTCCAGTGTTTGGTGACCAGACATTATGAAGCCCCTTGATGAGGGGGCATACACCACAGCCTTCCTGTCCACATTGGTTTTTCAAATCTTTAGTCTTTCTTTTTCCCGCCATGATTTTCCTGTGATGCAGCAGCAGCCTCGAGGAGCAGACATACTGAGAGGCAACATATGGAGGGAGGGCCTGATGCTAAAGACAAAACACGACTTTAGATGTTTTCACATATGTTCTTATCTATGAAAAGACCCAAAAGTAAATGGGCCCTTTGATTGAGATTTTACAGAACTCTGTGTAGAATGCAAAAATAATAATAATAATTCAAACTTATATATCGCTTTACTAGATACTCAAAGACGCTTTACACTGGGGAATTTGCACATCTAAATAAACAAGTTAGGGTAAATTGTTCACTTTGTATTTAATGTCCACCTTATCATCTCAGCTGATCTGTGCCTGGTCTGAAGTGAGCTGTGCATTCTCACTGCACATTCTTCTCTCATGCCTGGCTTTATATGTGTACGCATCATTTATACATCTTGGCATCAGTAGTATGTATTCTATATGCGAGCAGCATGATGGGAGTGACAAAGTTCATGGAGCCTCCAAGAAAACGCTGCTGAACTTCCTGACCCGACCGTGCAGCTATCAACCATTGTTGGAGCCCTGTTACCGTGGTAACGATAGTTTGTGAAATCTAGGCAGGGAATTATTGATCAACTCTAAATTGCTCTAAAATGGCCTGTTGTCACAAGGCAATGTCCACACTAGCAACCAGTCAGACAGACATTACTGCCAGACTCTCTAGAGGTCAGTGACTCCGGGCTCCAGGGTCAGCACCTTGAGGTGTGATCTGAGTCTGACAGGACCAGGGTCCTATGCTGTAAGCATGCCCAGCATTCTCAAAGGCAGCCTTTTGTTTTCTCAACCATGAGTTTAGAGAAGACTCTTTGTGAAGGAGTACCGGAACATGGAAAAACAAATATAAATATGATGTCTTTAATTAAGCAAGTCAGCTTCTAAACTCATTAGTTTTTAACCAAAATTAACTCGACCTCTTGTCCTGATTCTATAAATATCTAAACTTGTCACTCACCTTGGTGATATGCCGGTCAGATAGCAGCACATGTATCTGATGTTGGAATTGTGACGGCTGCATTTGGTTTTTGCAAATCTACAGAGTCAACATTCACGGACACTTTAAGCAGTGACTGGTGTGACACAGGATTTGAAATTCTCTCCCAAGCTTGTTCTGTCATCCTCCCCTCTTAGTGTAACACCACAGACTGTCTGAAGGTGTGCAACCATCTGTAAGCTCCCACAGCAGGCTACTCTACCCACCTTGACGGCTGCCTTTCTGAACAGGTTCAAACCCGTTTGCCTTTAGATGTATGGAGCTAAATCCAGGTCATATCTTTTGTTCATTTGAAAAACTGATTTCAACCTGAAAAATCAAGTTTTATTGTTGAACTTTGAAAAATAATATTTTTTTTTCAGTTTTCAGTAACAGATTTGATATTTTCAACTTTCACTCTTTTTTTACAGTTTCAAATATCTTTTTTTCGGGGTCAAAACTTTTTTTCAGATTTAGATCGTTTTTTTTTCAGGTTCAGACTTTTGGCCTGGATCTGGCGTGGGGCCGTGGTTTCAACTGCTGTGGCGTGGTCTCATGAGTGACAGCAACAATGAAGGCTGAGAACCAGCCTCAACCACGTTGCCTTCAGGTAACGTGGGTACCGTGACCATTAGACTCACTTATACCTTCATACAGCAGATTCACGGGATTGGCAGTAAACTAAATTGACACCAGTGACACAGTTATGTTTAGCAAGCGGTTTTAGGCCATACTTGGCATGAATGACAGTATAAGAGCAATAAACTATGTGCCGTTCAAAAACGACACTATAATATCTGACGTTTCGCACCACTGTGAACACAGCGTACTGTCCCTGCTATGCCGTCCGGTGTGTGAGATGAACTGGTTTTGAATTAACTGGTTTATTATTTTTGCGTGAGGCAGATGTTCCGCTGAGACTATAAACAGATCAGTCTGCTTTAAACTTCACTACCCGTTCGTGAGGCTGTCCTTGAGACGCCGAGGACACGTAGTGACGACAAGAGTGAAAGTGAAAGTTGGTGGTAGGTGCCGATGCCTATTCAAAACACTCACGTCAATAAATCCTTTACAAAACGCTGTTGTCTGTCATAAGTGTATTATATATATATATATATATATATATATATATATATATATATATATATATATATATATATATTAATCTGATGTCTAGTTGATGCCTGTCTATGCATTCATGCACCTGTCAGAGAAATACTGAAACACCACGTAGTCTGTCATAAGTGTGACGGTCAGCTGTGGAAATATGATCCTCACAGATTAACTTGTGATACAACACTGTGGTGTTTCATATCGCTAATGTTTTATATTAAAGACTACGGATTGTCATCTCTATCATCATAACGATAGTCTACCCTGTGCAGCACGGATTCATCCAGATTAAACATGATTTAAAATTAACTCTCATTGTGTTACTATAATGACACATTGAATAACTACACAGGAGTCAGTGTGTCTTTTGAAACACTACGATGGAGCGGCTTGCTGCAGCAGTCTCCTGCACTACCACTGAGCTAGAAAAAACTGAAGAACAGATATGACAGGTGGTCAGAAGTGACTCGGTACAAACTAGTCTGCGTCACGCATACTTTGGCTGTCCATTGACTGGCGACTCTAGAAAGCTTGTGGTCAGAGGTTTAGATGACAGTGGAACACATCTTACATGGCCGGATGGTGGTGGACCCAAGGAGTTACAAAGCTATAACAAGAACAGCCTCACATGAGCTCATGGGTTTGCAGAGGATATAAGACAGGTTGAGCACATTACTAAAAACGTGAGAAAGAAGAGAACAGTAGCTGCCCTGGCGGCAGGCTGAAAGTGATAATGACATGAATCTGTACTTCAGTAAGTCGGTAACGTCAGCTGACAACAGCAAGACAAGTAACAAACCAGAACTCCTGCTGGATATTGATCCAGCAGGAGTTCTGGTAACGGAGTAACGGAAGCATGCATGAGAACTGTTGCTGGGTCTGGAGGGCCACAGAGACATGGACAGATTCTGACAGAGGTCATCTGAGAAGAGAGTTAGAGTGAAAGGAGATATACATGAACAACTAGATGTACCTAGGGGTATTAGCCTGTCTCTGCATTCATAAAAGAGGCAATGGGAGTCAAAACATGATGTTTACTTTTAGCCAGGGAGGCAGCTCAGCGGATGAAATATAATTAACAGTGGAAGAACTGAAAATGAGCCTGATAGCACTGAGGAAGACATTTGAATTGAACAAATCTCCAGTCAGCAAACAACTATAAATGTAGATAAATAGCTATAACAAGAAAGACATGAACACTACTACATACATACAGGTGGGAAAAGTTAATCCATAATTTGGTTCCCCTAAATCTAATATAAAACTGACCTCTAGCCAGTACTTTAGGAGGATGAAGATGTGAAGACGAGTTGAGTCAGAGTGAATCTGTGAAGTGACTTTGAAGAAGGTCTTGAAATGATCAGGAATAATTCCTTCACCTAAAAGTAAAGTTGCAGAAATATTAATGTCATAAATAGTAAGAATCTGCAGTTTGTGAAATGAAGGAAGTTGAGATGTGTGATGTCATCGTGTGATGTCATCGTCTGGAGGACCAACATGTTTACGGAGTAGTAGGAAAAGTATAAAGTACCCAAACTATATTACAATATGAAAGATAAGGATAATTAAACTGTAATAAAGAATAAGGAGACATGATGTCTAAACCTCCTTATGATTACAATAGATTTGTTTATCTTTCTACTAACAGTCAATATGTTTATTCAAGCTTAAACTTTCATCAATAATTCCTAGAAATGTTGTAGATGACACTCGAGGCATCTCAAGAGATTACATTTTAATTTTAGTTCAATCTTTCGAGTCAGATTTTTTGCCACTGAAAATAATAAAATGTGATTGTTGGATATTAAAAGATAGCTTATTTAATTTGAACCATGTAGCATTCCTTCCATAATTAGTGAATTTAAATTTGAATGAGAGAACTAGGGTTGTGTCATCTGCAAACATTATCGGAAAAGGGCTTTTTGACCCGTTGGACAAATCATTAATATAAATTAGGAATAATAATGGTCCAAGAATGGACCCCTGTGGAACCCCACATATTAGTCTAGCCTGGTTTGAATAACAACCTTTAACATAAACAAACTGTCTTCTGTTGGCAACATCACTTTTTAACCATAAATATGGAATCCATATTTATGCAGCTTTTCCAATAAAATATTATGGTGTACTGTATCGAAGGCTTTGGAAAGGTCTATGAAAATACTGCAAATAAATTAATTACTGTCAAGTGCAGAGATAACTTTATCAACAAGGTAAAGTAAAGCCATATATGTTAAATGATTTTTAGGGAAACCAGACTGGTGTTTGTAAAGAATTGAATTAGACTCTATATGAAACATAATCCAGTGGCGGGCCATGCATTATTTACTTAGACCTGCTGTCTGATATCGTGTACATAAATACGCGCATGACGGGATGCTGTTCGGCGCGAACTTTTAATAAAAAATAAATAAATATTTTTTTTTATTATAAAATAGCTATAACTTTGTGATTCTGTTTAGGCCAGCAGAGAAGGCTTAGCAGGCCCTGACGGTCCACCACTGATATAATCCTTTTTTGTACAATTTGTTCTAGTATTTTTGAAAAACAAGGTAATATATATATATATATATATATATATATATATATATATATATATATATATATATATATGGGTCTACAGTTGTTGAAACAACATGGGTTTTCTGCTTTAAACAAAGGAATAACTTTGGCATTTGTTTTATCTTCTGGCACAACCCCTGTGTTCAGAGACCAGGTGAAGATGTGAACAAGCGGCTGCAGTTTGACTGTTTCATGTTGGACATGTTGTCATGGCTCGTCGAAGATGTTTTGAGATCATCACTTATTTAAAAATTAGAGATAATAGGGACATTTGATGGAATAAAATCAACATTTTTTTAGCGATATCAAACAGCTTGTCAAGAGAATTATCACCATCCAAAAAGACAGAAGGAAACTCTTTGGTAGTGTTTTCTCTTTGCAGCACCTGATTTATAACTTTCCACGTGTTTATTATATCTTTTGAACACTTCAGAAATGTTTCACTGAAAAAAATATTTTTTGCAGATCTAATGGTATGGGTATAATTGATGATTTATTTATAAGCACCGTCAGTAAGAGTGGGTATTGAATGACATTTATTTATGTTTTTTCTTCAGTAGCTTCAGTAAACATATTGTGAACCAGGTTTACTCACTTCACTGCTTTTCTTGGTGAACTACACATTGGAAAACAATCATCGAAACTAACGTTAATAACTTTCATAAACTTCTGATATGCCAAATCAGCGTTATTTTCCACATATCAATTTTCCCATGAAATACTGGTAAGAATATCATTACATTTAGAAATATTTGATTTGCTCATAATTCTTTTCTGCATCATTTTCTTCGTATGTTTAGCTGTTAATCTCGATTACAGAGTATTGAAAAATGGGATAAATGATCAGACAAGTTGGAATACAAGACTCCAGATTTGGTTCATTCACTGAATGTTCTGTAACTCGTGTTGCTTTATGAATAAGAGGGAAAAAGTAACGAGTAAAGAATATTAAGAAAATCCCCAGAAGGAGTATGTAGTCGATTAAAATGCTCCTTAGTTGGCTCTGGTGGTCTCCAGCTCTGCTCATTCATGGCTGAACACCATTGCAGTTTAACACACTGAACACTGGAGGTCATTTTCAGTCGATTTTCTCGATTTGACATAATTTTCTTAGATTCACCTTTTAAGGCACTTAAGGCATATAAGATATATACCCATGTTTTACATCATAAATTGCAGAACAATCTCAGCTATCTATATAATGAGGCACCATTGTCATAAGGCAAAAGTGTAAAGAGAAAAACTTTATAATATGACACTAAAGCTGAAATATGGAATCTCGATTTTTGGAAATTATTCATATCGCTTGAAAAAACCTAACTTTACTCAGGTGGTAACTCGGTTTAGGTGATGGAAATTGGTTTACCAAAGGTTTTAGGTTCACAAAAGCAGTGAAATATATGAATAAAATGGTAGATACATGTAAATAAATGTCTAAAACTAAAAAAAATATTAGCGTTTTTTGAGTAGAAATATGGTCTTTCACACCTTTCACCAAAATTATAAAAATGGGACTGAGAAATGACTTCATAGTGCAGATAAAGCTTTATGGAGTGTGTGCAAATGAAAAATGACCATCACAACACTTTTCTTTTTTAAATAAAAATATGTATTATAAAAAAAATAAAATAACAGAATATATATTGAGAAATATAAAACAGAACAAAAACTAGTCAGACTATTTACAATATACAAGTATGGCTTGCTTTGCTTCAACGGCATATCCTCATGCTATGGCATGCCATTCCCGGAAACAGTTTCTGTTCAGCTGCAGGCAGAGGGGAACGTTACACGCCTCGCACTTCCATGCCGTGTCTTTTCGCACTTTCTTCATGCTGCAAAGCTCGCAAACCCTGCGACCCGCCCTTGACTTTGTTTTGGGGCAGGCTGCAACAGCAGCAGAGACAGGCACAGGACCATGACCTGCAGGTGCCGGTGTGGACCTGGTGTCCGGGCTGGCTGGAACTTGATGACGGGGGGAGCAGTGTCCGGGTCTTCATCCGTCCTCCAGGACAGCGTAGGTGCAGGTGGTGCACACGCTGCCGTCTTTCTCGACCTGGCCTGTGGTGAAAGTAGTCGCCGGGCAGCACGCGCCCTGTTTGCCGGCGATGGTGTCTTTAGTCGTCGGGAAACGCGCTGCCTCTTTGCTGGCCAGGCTGGTGGGGGCGGCTGGTGCTCCTCTCTGTAAAATAAATGAAGACTAGTCAGTTGAAAGAAAGATGACGTAGCGATTGAGCAGAGTGCTCCGCATGCCATGTGTAAATATTACTCAGATCATGACTGTGGTAGTAATTTGAGCAGAGTGTTGTACAAAGCAGACTGTGTATAAATATTACTCAGATCATGACTGTGGCAGTAACGTGAGCAGAGTGTTGTACAAAGCAGACTGTGTATAAATATTACTCAGATCATGACTGGTAGTAACGTGAGCAGAGTGTTGTACAAAGCAGACTGTGTATAAATATTACTCAGATCATGACTGTGGTAGTAACGTGAGCAGCAGTGTGCACCGCATGGTGTGCTCTCGTGCACAGTGTACACATTACTAGTTTGCACCATGCAGTCTTACAGACACGTAACAAAGTTTAGTAACTACACTTACCCATCTTCCTCAGAAGAACTAAAGCCTTCGAGCTCTGACGACGATGCGTCGTCCTCCTCCTCGCTGGTCTCCAGAATCATGCATTTTGCTTCCTCCGTGTTGAATCTCTTTGTCGTCATGATGTCGCTTTTCTCTGACTGAAAACTGTAGCGTGTGTACATGCTCAAGTGGGTAGTCCTTTGAGATTTCCTGAGTGTACATTGGTTGTTTAGTTCACAAAATGGCGACGGACATATGATTCAACAAATCACAGAGAAGGATTTTCGTATTTTTTTTATCAGCGTCAGATGACACACTGCTGCCCTTTCGCTTGCTTGATGATGTTAAAATTATGCTGGGCTCTGCCTGGGCAGGCACCCGGAAGCAGGAAGTCTTCTCTTTCCGCCAGACGTAAAATTATATTTCTGCGATGTATTATCGCGGTGCTGTGAATATTTTAGAAACTTAGAGAAACGTTTCGAGTGTCACCACGCGAAACCGCGGGCCCAGTGGAGAGAGGGTTAAAGATATAACAGACCTCAAGGCGGCCTGCTCGACTAAAGCAATAGTTCTGATAAAAGCTGTTGACGCTGTAAAAAGGACACTTTCAATGTTTTGAGCAGCACAAACTAAATCCAATTCAACTCTGCTGTATTGGGGTGGAGGCTAACTTCATAGCTAGATATTAGTTTAGATATTTTCTTTTCATAATTTAGGTGAAACATCATTTTGATAACCAAACTATAATTTGATATTAACCATGGACAATTACTGAGAATTCAACGGCAAGTTGTTCTATGTCTCTGACCACTGCCTTCACTTTAAAACATTGGTATTGACTTCAAATGTATTCCAGAAGTCCGGTTTGAACCAGACTAAATACTTTCTGTGTGATTTAAAGTTTCTGACTCAAGAAAACACATATATTTCAAATAGCAACATTTCATGTTAGATTGTCTCATGGTCTGTGATCATACATGGACCAAGAACCTCTTAAACTGCAGCTCCTACACCTCTGTGTTGCTAAAGCTCATGGGAAGATGCTACTTGACTCTATTAGAGATATATCAACACCATGTTACAGACCATTGCTCATAGTGACTGTTTGAAGATACTGTACTTCATATAGAAAAAATTAAAGGGACGTTGTCGGAGTTAAAGCAGGTGTGGCTGCAAAAAGACCATCTGGCCTAAAGGGATGCGTGACAGCTACTCTAAATACATTTGTCAACTTGTAGTTAATTGCCAGTCTGCCTGCCTGTCAATTAGCAGCAGCGTGAGCAGCCAGGCGGCTAGACC
Source organism: Myoxocephalus aenaeus (assembly GCA_038501785.1). Classification (NCBI taxonomy): domain Eukaryota; kingdom Metazoa; phylum Chordata; class Actinopteri; order Perciformes; family Cottidae; genus Myoxocephalus; species Myoxocephalus aenaeus. The sequence goes on along the minus strand of JBAMJR010000063.1, from coordinate 561,276 downwards.
GTCAGTTCTCGAGACAAACCGGCTCTCGCTGCCCTGCTCTTCAGCGGAGACGGCAGAGAGGCAACACGGTGAGCGCGAGGCGAACCAGAGAGATGGATGAGACGAAGAGGGGCAGAAAGAGAAAGGACAAGAGCTTCGGCTGTGTATATATATATATATATATATATATATATATACACTCGAGTACATGACGAGAAAGAAAAGTTCAAACTTAACAAAGTGTAAACACGATATTCAAATGACTTCATCTGCTGTTCATTAATTGACGTTTAAATCTGGTACACAGGCACCAACATATACAGCTGGGTCAACAAAGCAAGAAGAAGCTCTGAGAGAGAGAGAGAGAGAGAGAGAGGGAGAGAGAGGGAGAGAGAGAGAGACAGACAGAGACAGAGACGAGAGAGAGAGACATTACTCCTCTACATCTTTACATAGATGATCGTTGTTTGAGATATAAATGTTTTGAATATTGAATTTAGAACCTTTAACATGCTAATGCTATGCTATGGTAATGTTTACCATGGCCATCATCCTTTTACATATTATAATGCTGCAACAAAGCAACAAATATTCAATGTCTATTTTTGTTGCTTTAATAAGTAAGGATGAATATTTTGGTTCAAAATAAAATGTGGTTATCGATGCTTGTATTTAGGATGAAAATAGTTATTGTTGTCCTCCGTGTTCCATGTGCTGGACTCTTCTAGACCTGGTTCCACTTCTGCTACAGGAAGACCCAGAACCATGACCAAGCACAGGTGTCATGTACTTACATGTGTCTCCACACAAACAGAGAAGGGTGACAGAACCAGAACACTGGATAATATGAATTAGTATTAATCATAAATCATGAGGCATCATGAATTACATTATTAATGGGACATAATGATCCGCTCTCAAAATATTATTCATCTTACTTGAGCTGCTCCATGACATCATGGCCTCCAAACAGCATCTCTGTACAGAACCACCATGACCTGATGGGCTGTTTGGAGACAACGTCTCTGTACAGAACCACCATGACTTGATGGGCTGTTTGGAGACAGCAGTGCCATTAAGCTCCCAGCACTTTAGATGCTGCTTCTGGTTTGAAAAGCTCATCTACGTTGTATTGATCGATGTCACACAGAAGGACAATGTTTTGCAATATGGATTCTTGTTTAGTGTGATTCTCTGTGTGATGAAGGGTTGGGTTTCAATAGCATGTTTTCACATGAGGATTTTTAAAATTCCATATAAAATCTGATCTTGTTCATTTTTAAATGACAAATGGACTTGTACTTGTAGAAGGCACTTAGCACACTTTATCTCCTTCTGCATGAATTCATGTCTCTTCAATGCACATCACTACCTCTACTTCTTCCCCGGAGTCTTTGTGCTATCTCTCCTCACAGGTTTCCATGGATCGTGGTTTTATCAGGACCCTGATCCTGCCCGACATCTACTGCTCTTATCATTGTGCGATTCAGGGAACAGTCCTGACCGCTTTTGAGCCATGCAAAGTCTAAATGTTTTGTCTGTTTTACACTTATTTGTTGGCATTTTCATTGGCATGCTAGCATACAAAGTGTCTTATTGTTTCTGATGCAAACATGATGGCAGCAGGTGGCTGTGCGGCCAACTTGACACAATGCCTTGTGGCCAGGAAAGATCCTTTTCTTTGATAAAACCATTTTAACGCAGACTGTTCAGCTAAGGTGATGGATTAGGTGAGAAGTAGTTCACAATGAGAGAAAACGTAGGAAGTCATTGCAGTAGTAGTGTTCTCTGTTTCCCCTATCTCAACTAAGTATCTTCAGCAGAGGTAGAACACGAAGACGCCTCGGGCTGAATGGCTGTTCCACAGCGACCTATTTCCCAGAGAGCCCTGTGACTCCCATTTTTTTGTGATGGATGCTTTCAGACATCCCTCCCTCCTCCCCCACTCTTTCTTGCCCCACAGATGAGGATATCTGGCTGCGTGCGTGTGTGCGTGCGTGTGTGTGTGTGGCACAGTTTCCAGCTGGCCCTGCTTTGATTTTCAGGCCCACACAGAGGCAAGAGTTAACAGGAGCATGGGCCAGTCACAGCCATATTTACACACATGACCTCACACATGAAACTAATTGTATTGTCAAAGGGGACGTACAGCACTGAGTGCAAGGAAGAACATGAGTAATGGTGGTTTGGGGTCAAGCGTGACAAAGAGAGCAGCACAATGGTGCATGATGGGGAATAGAGGAGAATTCATTCTAAAAAGGGGTGAGGACATAGACTCAGAATCAAAATCTACTGACAGTGTTGGGATCTGGCAGGAGTGTGTTTGGTTTTCAGAAAATATGAAAACTAAATCATTGGCATTAATATCAATAAGATTATTAACATTTATTAATAATAACGGGTGACCACCCTGGGATCAGGGACCAATAACCAAAGTAGAAATTAAGTCTCAAAATTGGTGTTTACTTAAAATGTCACACATTTACATCCAACATTGAAGGTTTAAATACGAGCACTGACTATAACAACCAGCTATTATCACAACACACACATACACAAAGTAATCACAGAAAACTGCTCTTTAAAGTATAACCAAGTTCATTTAGTTCTAACAATACTAATCAAAGTCAATAATATTATAAACCAAAAAACAAGTTAGACCAAGGCCTTCAATGACGTGTGTCCACATCAGGTGCAGACTGGGGAAGAAGAAAAAAAGTGTCCCGGGAGTTCCTGTCAGACCGACCCGCGCGTGTATTGAACACGGCGTTTAAACGTTTCCTTAATTATCTACAATATCGTAACCCTTGTGAGAAGAGACATGTGGTTTACCATTTTTTATTTCCCCCTATTAGTATCTGTAAAGTCACAAAACGGCCGCAGTTTTTTTTCTTTCTTTTTTCAGCGGACGTTTCTGAGTCGGGGAGAGCTCACGCAGCGCCTCTCTGACCAGCCCGACCCCGTCGGCCCACCGGGGGTTTCCCCGCATCAACAAGAACCACACTTCGTTATAACATGAAAAAACAACCCATGATAAAAAACAGCAGACAACACAACGCCACCGCAGATGAAACACAAAAAGCAACTCACCTGATGATGTTCACTTAAAGACAAAGCCCATACGCCTATCCTTATTAACAAAACGTTCAGCAACGCGGTTGTACGGTTTACGGTGCTTCAGTTCCAGCAACAGGTGGTATGGAGCTAAATCCAGGTCATATGTTTTGTTTAGTTGAAAAAAAAGATTTGAACCTGAAAAATCAAGTTTTGTTGTTGAACTTTGAAAATTAATATATTTTTTCAGTTTTCAGTAACAGATTTTATATTTTCAACTTTCACTTTATTTTTTACAGTTTCAAATCTCTTTTTTTTCAGATTCAAATCTTTTTTTCAGGTTCAAAACTTTTTTTCTGATTCAGATCGTTTTTTTTTTCAGGTTCAAAACATGTTTTCAGATTCAGATCGTTTTTTTTCAGGTTCAGACTTTTGGCCTGGATCTGGCGTGGGGGCGTGGTTTCAACTGCAGGGGCGTGGTCTCATGAGTGACAGCTTAACAATGAAGGCTGAGAACCAGCCTCAACCACGTTGCCTTCAGGTAACGTGGGTACCGTGACCATTATGACTCACTTATACCTTCATACAGCATATTCACGGGATTGGCAGTAAACTAAATTGACACCAGTGACACAGTTATGTTTAGCAAGCTGTTTTAGACCGTGCTTGGCATGAATGACAGTATAAGAGCAATAAACTATGCCGGGTTGTGCCGGCATAGTTGACACTATAATATCTGACATTTCGCACCACTGTGAACACAGTGTACTGTCCCTGCGACGGACTTTCATCTCTATCATCATAACGATAGTCTACCCTGTGCACTAGGGCTGTCAACGAATAATCGAAATTCGAATATATATTCGAATAGTTGTTAAAAACAGAATTTCGAATGTGAAAATTAATATATTAAGTATTTCGGAGGATAATTATCGTGAATCTGGCAACCCCCACCGCGGCCGCGATGAAGTGTCCTCTTTGTGTGTGTGTGTGTGTGTGTGTGTGTGTGTGTGTGTGACGAGCCGTTCGGGGCAGAGTCTATGACCCGGAGCAGACGTGAAGCTGGTTGAGGCTTTCACAGGGTTTTGCTGTTGTTTTGGCGTAGGCAACGGCCCACAGTAGCCTGTTCTATGTTCCCTTAATAAACACCCTATAAGCCATCTAACGTCTCGTAGCTTTCCTGACCCAGGGTCGCTACGCTATGTAAGCTAGAGTTAGCTTACCATTCAACGACAAGCAACTTGAGGCCACATCTCCAGAATGTGCACCCAAGAGAATATGGCATAAAATGTGGAACTTCAGCGAAACAGCCCCGTCTGGATACGTATTTTGCGCCGTCCGCCACAAGTTCGTTGTCTGCGGCACGACAGGAGGCCTGCACGCAAAAATTGATTTTGTTCGTATGCAAGGACATGAGGGCTTCAGGGACTTCTGTGAAGCACTGGAACCGAGGTACCTTATCCCTGATCAGCACTCAGCATGTGTTTATTGTTGCCGTTCATTTAAACCGCTATGCGCGACCGACGGTGCGGGGGGGGGAGAGTGAACACCTAAACTGAAGAATTTTGTATTTACACATATATTCGAATATGTTCGAATATATGTGTTTTTTTAAAAGGGAATATTCGAACGTCATTTTTTAGCAATTTTGACAGCCCTACTGTGCAGCATGCATTCATCCAGATTGCAATATAGTAATATTTCTACAGTATATTCTAACAACGGCTGCCTTTTCATCTTGCATAATTTACCAAAACCAAATACGTGGTGAGCTACGTGCATTGACGTAAATGACAAAATAAAACACAGTTAATGATGATTATTAGTGATATATTTACTAATCTGAGTGTTAAATTGATAATACGCTATCTGTTCTTCAGTTTTTTCTAGCTCAGTGGTAGTGCAGGAGACTCTTAAGATTAGACGTCAGATTTGATCAGCGGTTCAACTCTTGATGGGAATCGTCTGTCCACTGTTTTATGTCGACAGTCAACAAGTGATATCTTCGTCATGAAGATGGATAACTTTTCCTGATAATGCTGTCAAAATCCTAAATGAATGCTGCAGCAAGCCGCTCCATCGTAGTGTTTCAAAAGACACACTAACTCCTGTGTATAGTTATTCAATGTGTCATTATACTGTAGTAACACAATGAGAGTTAAATCATGTTTAATCTGGATGAATGCGTTCTGCACAGGGTAGACTATCGTTATAATAATAGAGATACAAGTCCGTAGTCTTTAATATAAAACATTAGCGATATGAAACAGCACAGTGTTGTATCACACGTTAATCTATGAGGATCATATTTCCACAGCTGACCGTCATCTCTCCACGGTGTTTCAGTATATTTCTTTGACAGGTGTATGAATGCATAGACAGGCATCAACTTGACATCAGGTTAATATATATATATATATATATATATATATATATATATATATATATATATATATATACACACACACTGTATATAATACACATATATGACGGACAACAGCGTTTTGTAAAGGATTTATTGACGCGAGTGTTTTGAATAGGCATCGGCACCTACCACCATCTTTCACTCTTGTCCTCGCTACATGTCCTCGGTGTCTCAAGGACGGCCTCACGGCCGGGTAGTGAAGTTTACAGCAAACTGATCTGTTTATAGTCTCAGCGGAACATCTGCCTCACGCAAAAATAATACCTGAAGGCAACGTGGTTGAGGCTGGTTCTCAACCTTCATTGTTAAGCTGTCACTCATGAGACCACGACCCTGCAGTTGAAACCACGCAATCTGAAAAAAAGTTTTGAACCTGAAAAAATTATTTGAATCCGAAAAAAAGAGATTTGAAACTGTAAAATTAAAGAGTGAAAGTCGAAAATATAAAATCTGTTACTGAAAACTGAAAAAATATATTATTTTTCAAAGTTCAACAACAAAACTAGATTTTTCAGGTTCAAATCTTTTTTTCAAATGAACAAAACATATGCCCTGGATTTACTCCATACAGGTGGCCATGGACCGGTGAGGACAGCCGAGCCTCCCAACCGCGCCCCCGGAACACCTCCACGCGTTCTAGGGCAGAAAATATCCACTCGTCAGCAGCAGTCGACGCCCCAAATCGCTTATCTTCCACCGAGTGCCAAAACACGCAAAAAACTAAACATGTCACAACTTCTCTAGCTTCAGCCTGAACCATTCCAGCTCCCACTGAGCTCCGCCCTGTGCCCCACTGGCCAATCACAGTGCATGTTAATGGTCACGCTGGGCCACTGACCAATCACACGTCCACGCCACCTCGCAGGCGCTGCACGTCAAAGAATACACCCAGCTTGTCAAACTAAAGATCTGATAATCAACCACAACGTCCACTCTCTGTGTACTTTAATCTGCAAAGGCCTGCTTAAACTGCTTTGCTGGCCTAGAGACACAGGAGAGAAAACATCTGATTGGATGAAAGCTTCTCCTTCAAACCAGCTGCAGTCTGATGGCTGAAGACTGCAGGCTGAGCAACAGAGCTGTACAATGAGAAAATAACCTGATAGGGAAAAATTATTATAATACATGTAGTGTATTTGTGAAAAACAATTCAATTATAAAATAGCTATAACTTTGTGATTCTGTTTAGGCCAGCAGAGAAGGCTTAGAAGGCCCTGACGGCCCACCACTGGTGGGGGGGATAAAAGAGTGAAAAAGAAAGATGCCGGGCGTAATCTTGTATGTGATTACATCACGCAATACAACACAATGGCAGCGAGGTCGCGATTATATAAAAAGGAGCAATGAGACACAGAATAGAGGCCAGGCTTACAGGCCACGTGCGTCTGAAGTAAGCGTAGCAGCACAGCCTATATGTGTGTATGAGGATTGTGGAGGATTGTGGAGAACCAGGGGGAACAGCTGAGCAGACACAGCACAGGGTGGATCCTCACGCTCAGGTTGGGGGCGGTGCTAGAGGGAGTCTATCCAGTGCAGGTGCTGCAGCCAATAGGCACGTGGCATTGGTCACACCTGCAGCCCATCAGGTGATTAGAATGAGCATATGCTCACAGAGCTGCGAAGCAGCAGCAGCAGACAGACTGGGCAGACAGACTGGGCAGAAGACTACGGGGATCTCCTGAACCTCTGGAGAGGAGCTGCATCGGACGGGAGGTAATCCAGAGGACTCACCTCTCTGCTCTGCCCACACAGGACGAAGGAACCGTCTCACACCGGGTGTCTGACCCCATCCCCCTTTACCCTATCCCTTTTATTAGCTTGGCCCTACTGGACTCATGGCCCTACTGGACTCATGGAGTACTGTCACTCTCATACGGCCAGGGGGGGGGGGCTATCCCAGTGTCCTGTGTCCATGGGGTTTCACGGAATTATCCCACCACCCACATTAAAAAGGTGCAGACCACAAGGGGCACTTTCGAAATCATGGCGGGGATGGTTGAACATTTGCCGGTACCAGTGCTGATTGGGCGAGACTGCCCCATATTCTGGCGTTTGTGGGCCCACAGGATGGCTGGCAACAGGAGAAGCTGTACGGATGCACGACCGGATGAGGCTTTGTCAAACTAAGTTTTTATCTGAGTTCCCCCTGGCCGAAGAGGAAAAGAGCGGTGAAGAGGGCAGTCCATGATTACTGCAAAAGCTGCCGGGAGTGCCAGAAGATCGTTCCAAAGGTACACTCACAGAATCCCTTAATTGATCCCCCCTTCCAGAGAGTGGCCATGGATATAGTAGGGCCCTTGCCAAAGTCCAGTACACTCGTTACATTCTGGTCATCATGGATCATGCCACCCACTACCCAGAGGTTCACACATTTGTTACTTCTAGACTAGATTGCTGTAACTCCTTATTATCAGGCTGCTTTAATAAGTGTCTTAACCCTTCGGAATCTGCGACCGCGGTTCCGCGATATAAGATGTTTTGAAAATATTAATTTCTTCGCAATAATTCTGCACAGAAATATGGTTCAACGTCTCCAAGATTCAGTAGAACTTCCGCTTCCGCTGCCTTCTGTCCGCAAGATCGCACGAGATTCACAGCGAGATATGAGCATCTAAACATGGACGTGTTGTATGATGCGTGCAAAAAGCTTCACTGAGTCAGAGGGAAGAGAGAGCACCTGGGAGTTTAGACTGAGCTAAGAGGACGACGCAGACGACCTGAAGGATATGATTCCTGCGATGAAGAGGACAACGCCAAGCAAAGGGATCCATTCGAAGATGGGTAAGTGTATTTACTGAACTTTGCGATAGCATATTCACGTTAGTAACGGGACCTGTAGCCAGATAGCGCTGCTACCAACACGGAGCTAGCGGGAGCTAGCTAACGGGAGCTAACGGGGAAATAGATGGCTACAGGGTGTCTGTAATACTGAACAGTGTGTAATCAACTATTGTCACTATCCCCCTTAACTTTCTTTCAGTGAACAAATTACGACTAGTAGTGTTGGATCTCAGTTACGTGTTTGTAAAACTAACTACCGTAGTGTTTACGGTAGCTTAGCAGCGTTAGCACGTAGATAGGTCATGCAGTGTCTTGAGCATAGTCAGTGTTGGATCTTCGTTACGTTATGTATTTTATTATATTTAATGTTTTGTACTATCTGCACCTGAGTCTGAATTAAAGTTTGATTGATTGTTCAACAACAATTGATGATTGCCATCAAGACTCAATCAAGGTGCTCCAGAGGTTGGCTGAAGGAGGACATAAAGCCTCCCAGAAAAAACTGCCTGCAATATTGTAAACAGGTAGAGTATTCACATGGAACCATCTCAGTGTCACCCTCACAGTTCGAGGGAGTGAGCAAGGCTCCACGGCCTTGAACCGTTGGCCAGTTAAGGACCTTTTTAGGCATGACAGGGTTTTGTTCAGAGTAGATGGAAATTTACGCCCAACAAAATGATCCACTTAATCATGGAAACCAGACGTTGAGAGCCCCATTACATTGTTTGAAACAATCAAACAAAAGGTGCAGAGAGCTCCCGCTCTGGCGTCGCTAGATTATGGTATTTAGCCGCTGGGTCGAAGCAACTCCATCAAAAAATCTGGGACCTGAAACTGTAATAACATTTCTGACAATGGAAGTGATTCCACGATTTGGAACACCAGCAGAAATAAGCTCAGACAACGGTTCAGCATTTCTGCAGAAAGTAGCCAAGGGGATGTTACAACAGTTGAGAATCAAACAGAAGCTGGGAGCAGTGTACTACCCACAAAGTCAACGTTTAGTGGAACGTATTAACGGTACATTAAAGGCAAAGGTGAACAAAATCTGTGCAAGCACTAAACTAAACTGGGTAGATGCTTTGCCACTTCCACTAATGAGTTATTGCATGTAAACGCGAAGGAAAGAGCCAGACACCGACCAGAAACCAGAGAGACCAGTGGTGCCAGGGGACCAGGTGTACGTTGTGCGGTCCAGGTCGAAGGAAGTACGACGTGGTATCACATAAACCATTGCACAAAAGTCAAGAGAAGACCAAAGGCTGTGAGAAGTCAGAAGAATTTGATAAACAAGGTAAGCCTGAAACAGGTGCTGAAGCTGGTGGACATGCTGAAGTGGATGCTGTCAGGAAACGTCGGGCAGGAGAGAGTGACGAAACCTGTGAGGAAACCAAAGAGCATGCAGGTTGGCGCCCAGGTTGTGACTCAGCCATCCTGGAAGAAAGCCACAGCCGATAAATTCAGATGAGTACGGTGCAACCACACATATTCCAACCCATGTTAGACCAGGACTTATGCCAGCATTGCCATTTATGTTAATAAAGGATGACAAAATAAGGGCGCAGATCCCATATCAGGAAGTGAAGAGCAACATAGTGGAGCACGAGATCCATGTATTACAGATCACAGAGGGTAAAGCGGAGCAGGATGAGCTGTGTGGGTGGAGCAATGACTATTGCATCGGGGTGTCTGCATGGGATAGGGTTCAGTGTGAGACGAGGGCGTCACGGGTAACGTTTGGATGGGAGTTGGAAGTGAATGCCCAGATAATCAAACCCAACAGGGGCTAGATAATTAAATCCACAGTCAAGATCAGAGAAGTGGGATATGTGACTAAGATAGTTCCTTGGGACATTTCATTAATGGGGGAAATTATGGAAGAAATAATGGAGCTATTACTTCAACAATAAACATAACTGCTGAAATTGAAATAAAGAGTACTGCCACCTCTTTGAACACTACCAACAGGTTACACCATTAATAAATCGTGCTAACAATGATGATAACCAGTTATTCCCAAGACAGTAAGACCTGAGAGTGAGATATGTGTTGGACCTCCCTAATACAAAAAGAGCCTGAGATACATTTATTATGACCAACAAGTCTTCAAGTCTGGACTGAGTCATCAAACAAAGCGTCTATGGATCATCTAACAGTGTTTGAAAAGAGGGTGGCCTTTAAGCACTGGTACAGACAGTTTTACCTGACAGACCACATGTACTAAGACCAGGAAAGTGGATCACATCACTCCAGTTCTGAGGTCTTTGCACTGGCTTCCTGTCAAACAAAGAATTGACTTTAAAACCCTGCTGCTGGTTTATAAAGCACTGAATGGTTTAGGGCCTAAGTATGTTTGTGATCTACTGCTACCTTATGAACCATCCTGGCCCCCCAGGTCGTCTGGGACTGGTCTACCTTATGAACCATCCTGGCCCCTCAGGTCGTCTGGGACTGGTCTACCTTATGAACCATCCTGGCCCCTCAGGTCGTCTGGGACTGGTCTACCTTATGAACCATCCAGACCCCTCAGGTGGTCAGGGACTGGTCTACCTTATGAACCATCTTGACCCCTCAGGTCGTTTCTTAAACTGCACTGCACTGCAACTTGTATTACATTTTTTATTTTGCGTTTTGACTTTTTTAATGTTTTCTTAACTGTTTTTAAATCCTGTTTTCTCTGCATTATGTTTTGATACTTTTAATGGTTTTATGTGAAGCACTTTGACTCGCCTTGTTGATGAAATGTGATACAAATAAACTTGCCTTGTCTTGCCTTGCCTTGCTGCTTACTAAACGATGTGTGAACCTATGATGCCATTCTTCTAGTGAGACATTCAGGTCCATGTATTGTTGCTACACTCATGAGTGGTTTGAAGTTCTAGAAGTTTAGCAGTTCTGTGTATTATGTGTCCGCAGCCCCTCCCATCACTTTATGAATGGGTGAATGATGACATATAGTGTTAAAGAGCGTTGCATGGTCGGAAGACGAGAAAAGCGCCAAACACAGGTCCGTTTATCCTTTAACTGAGATGTGTTCAGCTAGCGACCATCAGCAGTTTCGTTTTTATTGTTTTTCTGCCTTTAGCCTTTCTAGGAGAGTAGAGGGCTCGTTAACAAACCTCATTCATCATTAAGTTATGAATCAAAGTCAAACATTTAGTGTTTCAAGTTTCTAGAATGTCAGTTTGATGTCTTTGTAAATTACATAAAAATTTAATATCTTTGACTTTTGGGCTCAAATAAAGCAATCAATATGAAGATGTCATCCTTGGGCTCTGGGAACCTTTGGGAAATGGTTTCACACAATAAATATTTAGGATTACATTACAGAGATTTTGTTTTTCCAAAAGAGATTTATTCAAACAACGCTTTTGTTGAATGTTTATTTTTCTTAGAATAGGATATGGATCAAAGTAGCCTTTAACGTTTGCATCCTGGTGGCCACGGCTTGATGTTGCTGGTTTGACGATGCTTGGGAAACTTTGTTGCTCACCTGATTCTTCATGCTACCTGAGGACCTTGAGTGCAGAAAACACAGCGAGCTATCTGTGTGAAAGGAAGTGGGCTGTAAATGCGATGCTGTGTCTCTTTGTGCAAGACTAGAAAGCGAGGCAGCCGGCCCGCCCAAACACATCAACCTGTCCCTGTCAGTGAGTGTCAGTCCATTGGCTTGCGTGACGTGCGCACACACACACACACACACACACACACACACATACTGTACATCATATCCAACCCTGAATAACACACTAACGTCACGGCAATATGTGGGTCTGCTGGTGTCCATTTGTGGTCACATATAGCATAGAGAGCAGAGCCTATCCATGTGCATGAAAAGGAGACTTTTCAATAACATAGGCCTCAGCAATCCAGTGATCTGGAGGGAGATCTGCAGAGACATGCATCGTATGCGGAAGGCACTTACCTGTGGTCGAATGAAGACTCTCCAAGCTCCAATAGCGAGATAGGACCCCCCTCAGAGTTCCACCCAAGCTTCCTCCTCCTCTGCCTCCTGCACCCATACATCCACCCACCCCGAGATCTCTGTCCACCACGCCGTCCACCCTTCCGACTGTGGGGCTTCCTCCGTCCGATTCGGACCCCGGCGACAGCCCCGAGCTGCCGCTGCTGCCGCAGCTGCCCCCGGGCACGCCGCCCTCCGAGCCCTGCTGCGTCCGCATCCTGGTGTGGATGCACCACAACAAGAGGGGAAATAGAAGTGGAGAGTGTGGAAGTAAGTGGAAATGAAGAGGAGGTGAGACGGCTGAGCAGGTGGTTATTCCCAGGGCGAGAGCGCAGAGAAGGAGGGAGGAGGAGGAAGGCTCCTCGGTGATATCTGCGGCACTATTCGCTGAGGTAAGCTCCAGCTGTCAACTTGCTGCTTCCTTCTTCCATTCACAGCACAGCTGAAGAAGCAGTGCGCTCTCTCTCTCTCTCTCTCTCTCTCTCTCTCTCTCTCTCTCTCTCTCTCTCTCTCTCTCTCTCTCTCTCTCTCTCTCTCTCTCTCTCTCTCTCTCTCTCTCTCTCTCTCCCTCCCGTGGGGGTCCTGCAGGGGGGTTCTCCAGCATGGACGGCTCACTAATGCTGCAGTAGCCTACCCATCCAGAGGACATGAAAACAGCCTCCCACACACACACTGCTTACTCTGTGTTGGTTGTCAGATCCACGGTGACTTACAGAGCAGATATTTAGATCAGGCTTCTGATCTGTTCTTCTGTGGATAATATTCAACATGCAGCATCTATGTAATACATTATAGGCTAATAGATCATTTCATCACCAACCAATGTGTTTCATTCACGGAATCAGTGATTGATTCTTACATGTAACGTGTAGCCTTCTAACCAGTAGAGTACAAACGTGAATAATACCAGACCATACAATACATAAAGACAGCTTGTATTACCAGTGGAGGGGATAATACTGCCCTCTCTGGTTGAGTGTGTTGCTGTTCTGACCACAGTGAACAGTGATGTCACCATACACTGAGAGACTAAGTTCAATATACACCTGATGAATATTTCATTATCAATTATCGGCCAACATTCACATTTGAGAGGCTGGAACCAGTGGAATATTGGCATTTTTTTATGCTAACCACCACTTATTTTGTGTTGATCAAACACCTCATCACTGCCGCACCAAAGTCCCCTAAAGTCAGCAAAGCAAGATGTCCATCTGCTGTTAACCCTTTAAACACCATGGAGCCAGTGCCTCCACCCCAAAACAATGGAGGTTATCACACTCACACACACACACACACACACACTTAAAATAGGGCTCAGGTAAATTAAAAATGTCCTTTACTCCTCACTTAATCAAATATGTAACATTGCATACATTTAAATGCTTCTATACAACCGTATACAACTGTCTCATTACTGTTGCTGGTACTGGATTCCAGGTGATGAATCTGACAAGATTACATGAGAACCAGAGATGTCAGTGTTCAGATTAACTTTGCTTTGCCGGGGTTCAGAATGATAAGCACTGTGTCTTTGTGTGTTGGGTCCCAGACAGGGAGGTAGCACTGCCCTGGTCTTATGATCCAGCTGACACTTCAATGTAGTTCAATTAATGTAATCATACTGACTGGCCTCCCTGTAGCAGCATGCTGCCTTACAGAGTGAGCTCAGACTGTGTGTGTGTATGCAGCCACGCCAATGTGTCCCAGACAGGTGATGTATTCAGGAACCATAACCCAGGTGTGTACTGTCACTGAATCATCATCAGATGATGAGGGTATAGTCACTGCAGTACTGCTAAGTATACATGATAGCTAGTCTGTTAACTACTAGTCTACTTCTGCAGCCCTAAGACTTTCACTCAGTGGCCAGTTTATTAGGTACACTACGTCTAGCCTTCTAATATGTCATGTATCATCACTGATAATAAATGAGCTGGACCAAATAATGGGAAAACTTCCCAGTACAACTGACAAGTCAACACCAGTGCAAACTGCACCCTCCAAAATGTACACCTATCTCAAACTGAACATTGATGAAGGAATAATGTACTACAGGACTGTTGTAGAATAATGCATTCATTTTAGATTAATTAACAGGAAACTGAGTGCTAACACAAGCTTATGACCTAACATGATACAATATGAAACTAAGCCCAACAGCTGCTTCTGTTTGGCCATTGTACATGAACAAGAACCCAATAGGTGGCCGTCATGAAAAGAGAACAACATTCCCTCGATGGATCATGTTTAAATTCATATATTGATATTAGGATTTTAGTTTGTTGTACTGCTTGAATAGGAATTTTGATGAAAATAAGAGATTGGCTGTTTATTACATTGCTTAGTTATTTAGAGAATGTTCTTGTTTTTTGCTGATGAATGTAGAATTCTTCTGTCACACGGGATGCTAAAAAGAAATTTGAAATTGTGTGACACCCTGATGGCTGAGTATCTGTTTGCATGCGTCTGTACGCTCAGAGAGGAACGTTACAGTGAAGACTTGCTGCAGCCAACAGGTTACATGCAGAACTGCACATGTCAGAATGTTCTTCTCTCAGAAAACATTATGAAGCTGCAGGTACATCAAATATGGACTCATCACTGATGTTGTCTAATGTTGCCAGCAGCAGCAATACAATATGTGCATATTCATGTTGTGCAATGTGTTTGATTAATATGTTGTCACTCAGTTTCAGTTTCACTGCACTAATTCAATATAGATGATCATATATCGGGCAATACTAAATGCAGTACACCTGATGTGATCAATCTGTATGTAATAAACCAAGCCTGTGGACAGTAGTTGTAATAGAGTAAAATATACACCTTGTCCTGTGATCACTCATGTCATGTCATTATTTGTCTGTCTTGAAAGAGCCTGATCACACATCCTGCTTCCTCTAGTCACTAGAGGAAGCAGGATGTGTGATCTAGAGTCTAGTGACTACTGACTAAGAAATATGGATTATTCCCTTAATTCAGTTAATTACTTTCAGTAATTAGTATTATTTTGCATTGTTTGGAACATATTTGCATCATTGCATTGTAATTACACTTTATTTTTTTTTAAATATAGTTCAGGAGATGTGCACAGTACTTTAAAAGCATGATGGCACTTCATTTGGGAGAGGATACAGATTTTAAATGTCTTTGATAGCTAAATGAGTGCAACATGATTAGACTATTAGAGACAAAAAGGACTTTTTCTCACCATGGACGAAATGGTATCCAATGAATATTGAAAGCATATAAAACAGCTGCTCACAAAAGTTGAGGAGTAGACTAAACTGGGACTAGGTACATCTCCAAATTAAGCTATTTAAAAAGTGGAAGAAAATGTATCTTTGCCATTAGACTGGTCCCATTACTATTTCACAAAATAACTCATCAACCAGTGAATGAGCAACGCTGTAACGTAGCTGGCTCCGCTTGGCCGCTTGGCAGCGCTGCGCTCGTACCAGGAACATAGCATCAGTTTTCGTGCCACACCATGATGGAACAAAACTACAGTGTTTCCCCCACCGTTAGAATAGGGGGGCGGGGCGCCCCCCTGAAAAAACCCTCCGCCCCCCTGTAATTTTCTCGATAGTGCCAGATCACAAGTCGTCATTTAAGTTTCTCTTTCCTATAGAACCGGTCTACACCTTGTTCTGTTATTAAACAAACTAAACGGCCGTATTTTATTGATCTTATCCACACACAGCTTGTCATTTCGGTCTCTACATGGTCGCGTTAACACTTCTCCTTTGCTCTGCGTCGCGCACAGCGGAGTTCTGCCCTGAAGTGCACAGACACGTGCGCGCGCACAGACAGGTGAGCGCTGAGCACACAGCAGCGGACAGAGAGCATCAAAAAATATGTCGCGTGAAAAGCAGACCTATATCTGCGTTTTAAACGCTCCCAGGGTGAAGATGGCAACAGCAGCTCTCCTGTGAGGAGCACCGGAGCAACTCTCTTTCACCCGGAGCAGCTCTCCTGCTCAGGTGAAAGAGACAAAGTGCTCGTGTCTTGTACCAACAATGAGCTGCTGGCTTCACATATTACAAAAGTACAAAGTACACGGACATAAAACTAAGTCATTAATAAATACATGGAGAAAAGCCTGTACTTTCGGGTAAATGTTTACGTTATGCCGTTAACAGGTTACGCTTGCGCATGCGCATAGCGACTCGCCGACTTTTGGCTCTTTGCCAGAAGTCTCGGTGACGTCCTTCCTGCTGCTGCGTCTCTTAAAACAGAAAACAGATCTCAGATCGACGTTGAACATGAATTGTATCAAATCTACAACCTCGTTTATAAAGATGTGTAGAGGCTCACTGCTCCACTAATACTGATGCAACCTAATGCTCACATCTCACTCATTCTGTTTTGTTTGGCAAAAAAATAAATAGCTTATTGTTTTCCACAATGAGCTATTTAGTAGTAACTAAATATTAGTTATTTTTTGCACAGATATAACTTTATTTTCATTGTTCTAAGTGATTGCAATTTAAAAATAAAAAAATGTCTGATGGAGCAATCTGATTTACTTGAAAGTGATTGCAATTTTCTTTATTCTGTTATTTCTAAAAGCACAGATGGAATCACAAAATGAAGTTATTTACAGAAAAAGTTTGAGAACCACTACTTTAAGTGTTTGTGTCGGTGTCGTCGCCGTCGCCCCCGCCGCGCCCCCCCCCCCCTGAAGCTGTAAACCTAGGGGAAACACTGAACTAGAACTATTATTTTAGCCTATTAGACATTGAAACACACAAGAATGCAACACACAGACGAACAACCCAAAACCCAATGGCTATTGTGAGTGCAGAGACATAAACACATGATTTTGAATATCTAGTTAACAAAATGTGACAGATTCAAATGAGGTGAATCTGAACTATCTAAAACATTCTAAAAAGATTTAACCAGCATGCGTACTCACAGGAGTAGGACATGCGTCTTCTCCAGCCCAGGCAGTCAAGACCAATGGGGGTGCTCTGAGAGAAGCAGTGGGCTCTGAGGGCCTCAAGGTGCCCCAAGATGACTCCAGCATCAGTCTGTGGGATTGAAGGAGGATTATTTCAAGTCACGAATATGATCACTGTCTGTCTGCTAATGATGAACTCAACATTAACCCGTCAACAACAATCACTCAATCAATACAACTGAGTGAAATACAAACAAATGAATATCAGAAGAATGGTGATGAATAAATGAAGGTACAGAAGAGTGGAAGTTAGGAAGCCATGCCTGAAACAGAAGGTTTAGTGATGACAGGCGAGGAAAACCAGTCAGAAAGAAGCAGATTGTCCAGGAGGAACGGGAACTCAGAAGCAAGACAGAGAAGAGAGAAGATGAGTTTCACAAAGACTTCCAAGGTTTGGATCTTTGCTTTGGCAGCTCATGACACCAGGCCACGTCTTACTTTGTCCATGTCCTCAGATAACTGTGTGTTGAGTTGTCCCAAGCTCCCCCTGATGGCGCTCGCCATCAGTTTGTTTTTCTTCTGCTCTTCAAACCAGATGTCATCTGAAAAATGGCGTCTTCGCTGCCGGCCAATGTCATCAAAGCAGTCGGTCGTCCGCCCACCAGGAGCCACAGAAGCCGACCCGTCGTCCTTCAGCTCCAACAGCCTCCTTGATCTGGACAGGGTGGCAGGTCCACCACTGCATTGTGTACCCTTTAGAGTACACAGTTTACTGGTTAGTGATATCACCCTTTATATACCAGCATCACTCCCTGTTAGTCACCAGTACAGTGCAGGACTGTGGCTACTTGTAACTTTAGTCTGTGATGTATCTTTGAATACAGGACAGGACAGCAAAGACAAAGGAGCGTGTTTGTATGATATGACATGAGGACGGACAATTATATGACGACAGGATCTCATACTTGGCAGTTCACTGAAATAGAGCTGGATAGCAATCCCCACAATCTTACAGTTTCAATGTCCTGGCTGTTAGTTTGTCATTGCATTGTATTTCCATGCAGCTCACAGAGCAAGGCTGAGACAAGTGGCAGTGTAAACAATGAAATCAAACCAAACTATTTAACCTCTGGTGTTGTGGCTGTGCAGTGTCTTTCCCCAAAATCTAAATTAAATTAAATTCAGTTTATTTTGTTTAGCCCAAAATCACAAATTACAAATTATCCTCAGAAGGCTTTACAATCTGTACACATAACATCTTGTCCCGGGACCTCACATCGGATCAAAACAACCTTTAAAGGGGAGAAAAAGTGAAGAACCCTTCAGGAGAGCAACAGAGGAGGATCCTCTATCAGGATGAACAGAAGCAATAGATGTCATGTGACCAGAATGAACAACGTAACAGAGTTCCAGCACATGAATATGACAGAAATGATTCATATAATGAGTAGTAGGATGATGAAGAAGTTACAATGACCAAATGGAACAGCAGCAGTGGATACAGTAGAATAATAATGATGATAAAAGCAGTAAATGTATTGGCAATACTAATGGCAATGCAACTAGTGGACTTTACCTGCCTAATTTTCATTTACTTTAGTATAAATGAATTTGCCAAGATTCCAAAATAGCTGATTCCACTTTCCACAAAATGAGCTGAATTCTGCAAATAAAAATACTTGTGAAGGAATAAAAAGGCAAAAGGGAACAGATAACAGATTAAATGTAATAATAAACACTGAGTGAATGCATGAGACGAGCACATCTCAGTCTCTGCTGCTGTGTGTGTGTTCTGAAAGCATTCATGCGTCCGCAAAGATCGACCGAGCTTCCAAGCGTCATAAGCATTCCAATTTCACTTTTGGAGAGAAGACCAATGAGTCAACAAATAAAACCAATGTGGTTTTCTTCTTGTATAATCCTCATGCATACGACATGCAAACAATTTTCATCCAGGAAATGTGTGATATCAGTTAGCCTGGTGAATAGAAGTTGGCCAGCCACTGCACTTCGGGAGGTGCTGCTGACAAACAGCTGATTGTTAACACTGAGCCAAACAGATGTCTGAGTCAGTGGCTGATATTATTGGCCAATCCAAGCATATTGCAGTTGTCATAGTGTAGTACAAGGCAGCAGAGAATAAAGATATGGTTGAAACATTCAGGCCATTCCTGGAAGAGAGATGATGGCTCTCCAAGAAGCTGTATGAATAAATAAATAAAGGTTTGAAAACACTGTGCAGTGTTTGGAACCACCTGAAGTATACGTTCATTTCATTTTTTTATCAGATCACACTTCAAGGCAGTGATTTGTATCAGATTGAATACAGGATTCCACAAGGGAATAAACATGCTCTGGTTGTGTATTACAAGACCAGTACAGGCACTGCCAGGGAAGTGGGCTATGGTAACCAGCTAACTCAGAGAATGGAAATCTAGCGTAGGGCTGGGGGCTGAAAGTGAGAAAGAGTTGACTCCGCTGATTTTCTCCTCCTCTTCATCTAGTTTACAGAGAGCCACAAAGAAAGAGGGACTTGTTCTCTGTCCCAATCCAGATACTGATCTACACTGGCAACCACTCTGACACCCATGCACACACACACACACCGTCTCGTCTGCAGAGCAGGAGATTAACTGGTGTGGCCTTTTTTTTGCCTTTTCCTTCCAAGCCAGACTAGTGTGTGCGATTTGGAGACAGGGAAGAAACCGTTTTCCCAGGGAGCTGGAACCTCATTGGCATCTCACTTGAGGCTTGAACAAGCCTGTTTTATCTATACAACTTTGCAGTGATGTTTAACATACAGAAAGGAAGGGCATTTACAACATTTACACACCCAATTGAATACCATCCCATGAAAACATTGTTACTTAATATTCTAATTAACGTATTAAAATGCTACACATTTCTTTTTAAATATTACAAAGAAATCTGCTCTTTGCATGTCTTACCTCTAATTTGTTGATAGAGCCAATGGCATACAGGCTGATATGTGAATGGCTGTCTATTGTGCCTTCGGCTGCATCCAGAGGGCTGAGGCTGAGACCTAGAGGGCTAGCTGAGGGTTTTAGGGTCGTAGGTCTCTCGGGGGGGTCTGTTAATCCCTCCATGCTGACCGACTGGCCCAGAAGAATAGGAGAGAATGAACTGGCCCTTGGTGAGAGAGGGTAGCAAAAATGTTTACGCTGAGCCGCTGGCCTAGGACTGTTAGGTTTAGGGCTCATTGGCCGTAGGGGGCTCTTACTCAAGCCCTCCCTGGCCACAGGGTGTGACCTGACCCAGGATGGCGAAAACTGATGAGTAAGGGCTACCAGTGAGTAGGAGCTTAAAGGTGAAATAGGGCTGGTGTGATTGGGCTGTGGGACTGCAGAGTCATCTAAAAAGGGAGGTATGCCAGACACACAGAGTGGGGTAGATAGAGCATTTGGTGAACATTTTCTTCTCTGGCCCTCGGATTTACACCCATGGAGGTTTTCCTTTCTCCTCCCTTGTGGAACTCCCCGCTTGGTGATGGGATCAGTGTGGGGAAGAGCTCTGAGGGAGGACGGTGACCCTGAACTGTCCAGGAGTGGAGAAGATGATATGTCTCCACAGCCACGCCCAGAAGCTGTGTTGCTATATTCCCAATCTGGCACTGAAAGAGTTCTTTTCAGCAGCTCTGCCTCCTTGGCCTTTTTTGGCTTCCTACAGGATTGTTTGTCTATACCAGAACCCATGTCAAAGCCCACAGTGGCCTGCTTCTCATTCTCCTTATCCATTGAACGGGACTCAAACAGGCTGGAAAGGGACTTGTGTGCTTGTGCAAAGCGCATGCGAATGTTTAAACTGTCATTGCTCTTGCTCCTCTTGTAGGTTTGCCCATTAGGTGACTGGACTTGCCTGAAGGTGTGGTCTGGACACGGTCCTTTGTTACCCTCTCCACTACTCCTTTGGCCGTCTAGCTGACGGACATGGCAAGGGTGCAGAGTAGAGGAGGATAAGTCAAAGTCCTCTTCTTCTATTTTGTAATGCAATGAGGGAAATGTTTGGTGGACTGTTTGGTTGACGATGTCACCTTCGAGAAAAAACTCAACATCTGAGTTGTCCTTCTGTGCCCCTTGCTCAGACAGAAGGCACTCACCTCCCCCATCTGATGATTGCTGGAGTAGCTCCTCACTTTTGGCACATTTTGAGCCCTTTGTTTTCCTAAAAGAAGGCACTTTAGCAAATACAGAACACTTAGAGTCTTTAATTCCTGTCTGGT
Organism: Myoxocephalus aenaeus; assembly: GCA_038501785.1. Taxonomy (NCBI): domain Eukaryota; kingdom Metazoa; phylum Chordata; class Actinopteri; order Perciformes; family Cottidae; genus Myoxocephalus; species Myoxocephalus aenaeus. Next base: position 539,924 of record JBAMJR010000063.1, on the reverse strand, counting down.
TGCTTTTTGTTTTGCGTCTCTTGGTCATTTTGTCAAGGTCGACATTTCTGGCTGGAAAAGCAAAGTGAGGATTCTCTAACGCATCGCCGTTGCTTCTAGCTGAGGTGTAAGACACAGCACCATAGGCAACAGTCTTAGCACTACAGTACTCTTTGCCACTACTACATAGAACAGCTGTTGCCGGGTTCGCCTCAGGTTCTAAGTCAGCAGTGCGCAAAGACACCTCTTCAGGCAGGTGGTGTGGTCTCTTGGGACTGGATATGTCCCATGAAAGGTAAGCAATATTCCCAACTCCCTGAGCAGGCCTAATTATATCATATTCTTTCTGTGTTTCTATTTTGAAATCATCCTCTGTTGTGCCATCATTTCCTGGTGAATGCTCAGCCTCCAAAATTGGCTCTAGACTACTGACAGCAAGCAGGTTGAGGCTGACATCAGGGTGTGAGTACCTTACTACCCTCACTTCCTGCTGTGGAGCTGGAAATCTGACCTGTGTGTGAACTCTAAACTCCTCAGCCATTGTATGTTCCTCAATTGATTCGTATAGGCTGCCTCTTCTTCTGTTAGGCAAGCTGTGACCCCCTAGTTGGGTACAATAGAGCCCCTCTCTCTCTTTGAAATTACTGTCCATGAATAGCCCTCTGCTCTCTGAACATAACACTAAGGGTTGAAGGCCCTCATTTCTTTCTGAATTAGAGCACTTTAACTTTAGACTTACGACAGTGTTATCCTCATTATTGTTTTTTCTCTGTAGTTTATCTAGCTCATCTGCATGAGCCAGGCTTAAATGGCTGTGGCTATCAAGGTTTTTCCCGGGAACTGATTCAGTGTCCTCACTTTTCCAGTTGGGTTGTTGGTCCAGTGAAGACAGGATCACCTCTGAATCTTTCGCCGACTTATATACATCTTCCAAGGTGTCGGTGGTCACATGTGTTGATGGTTCAACCACAGGACAAATGATTCTCTCATTACTTATGTAGTTTCTTTGGGCTCCTTGTGAGAAACAGCCCAGGCCCACACCTCTCCCCACTCCATTTACACTGGCCTTGGTGTTGTTGTTGGAGTCTGAGAGCAGAGACAAAGAGGCGTTCAGGCCACAGGGAGGTTCAGGGATCTTTAGTACCATCTGAACTTGCTTACAATGACTAGAAATGTTGCTGACTGTAGTTTTTAGGTTTGTCTGGGAAATTGCCTTTTGAGCTCTGTCTGGGTGTTCTCTGCTACTGTCCTGAATGGACTTATGGTCATGATAAACAAGACGACTCTCCACCTCCTGCTGCTTGTTTTGCCAAAAAAGAGAGCGGGAGGACCCTTCCCTCCTCCTCTTTTCTCCACAGTTCTCTGATAATAGAGTGGATGTATCCTCTGCTTCTTGGATGGTTGAAAAAATCAGCAGATTATTCGAGAATGGGTGATGATGCAGACATTCCTCAGAATCCTGACCAGAGCCAGATTGGATTTGAGTTGAGTCACTTCCTCGTTCTACAAAACCTGACTGTGTCTTCTTCAAAAGATTGTCCATAGAATGGGGCTGCAAATGAGCACCCGCCTGATCCAAGTGATTAGGTATTACATCATGGGTCGGAGCTGGAACTTGCCATGGTTGTAACCTTGCTACCTGAGGTTGTATTTTATCTGGTTGCCTGTCAGTGAGCTCCTCCCTGTCTGAGTCTGCCAACAGGACAGGTGAGGATAGTGTAGAAACCTTTGGAATCACAGTCAGCTCAGTAAAACAGGTATCCAATGGGAACAAGGCTGTGGTCTTTGTGGAAAATGTAATGGAGGAACATATTTCATTTACTGTCCCAGGTGGTGTTGTCCCCTCTGTTGTAGTACAATCACACCCACACTGCTCCTCCTGGAAGCAGACACCTGACACCCAGGCCTCACCCTGGGGCTTTGTATCTAGAGTACAACCCTGAGGGTGGATCTCTGACCGTCCACTGCTGGAGCTCTCTTGACACAGAGTTCGTGAACAGCACATATCCAACTTGTGTGACGATATACTGACTGTATCGAGTGTGTCTCTGAGCTTTGCTGACTTTGTGTTATATGATACACTGTTTGTATTTGCGTTATGTGCTTCTGTGATGTTTGGACTTGCTACAACAATATCTGTAATTAACTGAGGGTCTGTGGATTTTGTCTCAGATTTCAAGTGTGCTCTCGTACAAATACCGTCTGGTATTTGTGCATGTAATAGGTCGGTGAAATGTGTATCAGCTATGCATGTGTTGTCTTTCCAGTTACTCACTACTTTGGGATGATTTTCATTACAATTTGTCCCCACACTTGGGCACAAGTCCCTTTTATCCTTGTCCACTTTTACAGCCTGTATGTCTTTGTCTTCATTGTGTTCTAAATGGTCTCTCTGTCTGTGATGTTGATCATTACAGCCGCTATTGCATCTATGCAAGCTTGTGTTTTTATTTCCAGAGTAGCTTCTGAGTAAGTCAAGATTCTCTAGATCCTGAACTTTACATATTTCTATGTCTGTCTTCTCTATGTTTCCTGTCTGTATGTGTGTGCTCTGTTTGTGTCTGATTTGCTGCTGTGTCTCCACAATCTTGACCTCTGTGGTATGTTGATGCATTTCTGAGTCTGTTGATTCATTCATTCTGATGAGATTGCTTTCTTCAGGTTGTGCATGCAATTTTACTTCCTGAGTGTCTGGTGGATTATTACATTTATTGTCAAAGGTGTCTCCGTTGTGTTGGCTTTGTACATGTAAACTGTTTGGATCCGTGTTAACCTTGACTTGACTTTCTTTGCCAACAGCCTGTAAACTTGACAGTTCATGGGGCAAGTCTCGTTTGAGTTCCTTTGTACTTGGACAGGGTTGAATCTGAGCAGAGCACAGGCCTCTAGTGCTGAGCTTGGAGGGGATATTAGGGTCTACATGGTTCTCTGGGCTTTTTCTCCTGCTACATCTGAATCGTCCAACATGTGTCTCTGTGGGATCTCTGCGGTTGTCCTTGGCTGTCACTGACTCTGTCCATCTGTTTTTTCTCTGCCCAGTGTGGAAGGTGCTGCCTGTCGCTGGCCGACCAAGGCAGGTCCCCTCAAGACCTAGCACGGCCTCCAGAGAGTCCTCCCCGTCCAGACTAAAATCTGACAGAGTGTCGCTGTGCCAAGAGTTGGAGTCAAAATATTTAGCACATGTGTCACCCTCTTCTTTTCCTCTCTCACGCCATTCCAGGGGGTCAGCGCCCAAATCCCCGTCCTCTAGGCCTAATCCTTCAGGGAGGTGGGGAGAGTGTTCAAGGGCTTCCTGGGGCTGTGGACACAGTAAAGAAGAAGAGTGTGAGATTGAACACAATGCTCCTAAGAATCTCAAAGCTGATCCTCTAAAACTACTGAGGAGCATCAGCATCATTTAGAAGGCAATATGTAAAGTATTGACTTTAACCCTCAGTTAGTCAACCAAATCAACAAGTTCAAAGATATACAATAATTAAAAGTAGCTACTAATCCATCTGAAGTAACTTAGTGTACAATTGAGTGTTCAAACTTTCCTCCATTAAAGTTAGTAAACATGTTTTTGAGAAAAATTAAAGATTACACTTTTAGTCCATTGTATGGACTAAAAGTCCATGTTTTATTATTAAGTTAAACAAAAAAAAAATTAAGGAAATATCAACTATACATTTTACTATAACTGCTTGTGAATATTCTCTTTTGAATTTTTTGAAAATGAATATAATTTCTTTTTTTGTCAAGTGATGTGCTAACCTGCAGAATGCTGTACTGTATAGGCGATGAAGGTTAGCTTCCACGACTACCATTAGCAGAATTACTTTAATTTAAGTTTGGAAAGTGGAAGCTATTTAACCTTGCCTGCTAACCAGACTGCTATTTCAACACTTGTCCTGTACGTACTGTAGCTTGGTTTGTTTATCTGTCATTACAACCATAGGAACATGCATGGAGTCATGGGGTAGAGCAGTGAAGTTCACAGAAGAGGAGCAGCATTGGCCCCTAGCTTAATAACTGCTTGTTTAGTTGTGAATTGGAGTATAACATTAATCATTATACTGCCCACCCACACAAATTATAGTAATAACAGAGTCAGTTGTAACCACAAAATCATTGCAACGAATCGTTTTGATGATTACAATTTTGACCTAAGAACACAAGTGAAAACAAACAAGAAGAGAAGTTACAGATGACACTGTTTCTGAAACAATCACAACTGCTCACCATATTAATGTTGAAATGTTTGCTTTGAGCAAAAGTATCTCAAGTAACAAGTTGTTCTCTCTCTCTCTCTCTCTCTCTCTCTCTCTCTCTCTCTCTCTCTCTCTCTCTCTCTCTCTCTCTCTCTCTCTCTCTCTCTCTCTCTCTCACTCTCTCTCTCTCACACTTACTTTCCAGCTCTTCAAAACATCAGCTGTCTCCAACAGCAAAGCACATAGGCGAGCAGCACACCAGCTCAGTGCTGCTCCCATGGCGTCCCACACACATGACCACACAGTCGCAGGGTCTCCTGTTTTCTGATACTACATGACTGAAGTTTCCCTCTGCACTAGTCCTCTTTTGTCTTTGTGTTAATCTTCTGTGATCATCAATCGCGGTTGAGCCAAGTCTTCCCTTTCTCTATCTACCTGCAGGGACTGGCCCTAACGTTAGCTTATGCCAGAAAACTGTACACACAGGCAGAAGCCGATCTTCCCTTGTCCCTGCATGTCTAAGATGTGGTCCTTCTACAGCAGAAAGGATTAATCCAACCTCAAAACAACAGGTACTCAGTGGCCGCTGTGTCTGAATAACGAGGAAAGACATTAAGAAGCCCTGCTATAAATACAGAGCTGCAACTTGTGACAACTCCACTCAGGGACAAGTAGCCTTAATGCAAGCTAACTCAAATCACATTAGGAAAATAAAGCACCAAAAGGGTTGTATATTTAAACAGTAGCATGGTCTGCACAAGACCATATCAAACTAAGTTGTCTATCAAACTGCCATATTTGATCATAGAGTGTTTTGGATAGTATTCACTAGTCCTCCAATATATTTTATCTCGCTGGTCTAAATGAATTATCATTATGTCTAAACTGTAAACTAAATACAAAATATGAGCCATAATAACCATTTACAATCAAGATCAGATTTATTAACATATACAGTTCTTTAATTCTATTATTCCTTTGGAATAACAAACAAATCATGATATTACCAGAACACGAAAAGTAGTGTCATAGGAATCATTACCGTAAAATAGGGTTATAAGCCGCTACGTTTTTCCTCAACTTTGACCCATGCGGCTTAAATATCGGTGCGGTTAATTTGTGGATTTTTCCGATTCTAAATTTAGCAGCAGTTGCAGAGACATACGGTACAAAATTCACGTGAAATATTCCCAAAGCCTCTCACCCCGCTTGGCTCTCCGCCGGCACCCACCGACGATGCCACCACGATCACCCGAGGAGGTGTGATGGAAAACAGGACTGACGGCGAGGGAACCTGCCTCTCCCACCACCTCCACTGGCGCAAGCTGCTAGCTAGCTAGCGCCAGCTGTTTGAGCTCAAGTAAACAACACTGAGAATTCAGCACAAAAATAAAAAGTGTTGTCAGCGCTAGCTGCAGCAGCTAGTATGTTGGTACATGGATGTTCATAACAAATAGTACATGTAGGGCCTTAGGACCCAGGGGGCAGCATCGGGAGGTCAGAGCATGGCGGCCCGAGGAATAAAGGAGTTATAGTTAAGAGCAGCTTGTTCTCACGTCTCATGTGTATTTAAAAACATGACAGCTAGCTCCCCGACAACCAACATTGACACCGAAGTTGTCAAGTGCGGTTGGGCAAGGTCAAGAATAAATTGTAAAGCTAAAAAATACTTGTTTTCTTTTTTTTTACAGTTTGGGGTTATTGCCTCACCTTTTAGACGTGGATGAGTTGGATGTTTTTTGTCCCCATATATTTACTGTGGGACCAGATGAAATGATCCTCACAGGCAGATTGACAGAAAAGCAACACTGCTGGCTTTTGGCTACTGTAGTGTCTATTTAGGGAATTCCTATAAACAACCGGACAATAAGGATTGAACATGTATCCAGATAACCACTGAAACTGATGCAGCCATGCTGACTGGGCTATTATTATTTTTCACTCTCTGACCTTCTCCTAAGATAACAGAGGTATTTAACAACTATTTTCATCTATAAAAGATCTGTTTGCTTAAAGAAGAATATTTTGTCACAGTTCACAATGTTTATTGGTTCATTCAACCAATATTTTACAATCCATAGCAGAGGACTCTACTGTATGTTGCATGTCAAACATGCTGGTCTTAGTTAGTGTTCCTTATGGTGTACACATGAGTAGGGATCCACTTTGATGAGAGATGCAGCAGTTACAACATGATACATCAATGGCTCACCAACCCTGTTGATTGGAGTTCTACTGGTTTAGTCCCGCCCCTTCAGGCTAAGGGGGGCTTAGCCTGAAGGGGCGGGACTAAACCAGTAGAACTCCAATCAATAGTTGATCCAGATATGCTCCAATCAGAGAGTAGCCACTGCTATTTTCTGCTAATTAATTAGAGTTGAGTGTCTTAAAGAAGCTTAAAGGCTGAGCAGAGCTCCCTCTCTAGCAGATAGTGGAGTGGCTGATTGAGGTACAACACGATGACTCTTCAGCACAGTTATCCAGGCATGCGTGGTCCATGGTATCATCAGTCTGCTAATATCTGTGTATTTCTAAATAGTGAATAAAGACAGTATTAGAGAAGATGTCTTACCTGTGTTACCTCAACCGTGTGGCAACTAATTTACATACCTAGCTATATATGCTCTATCTTTAACAATTAATGCAACAGTAGACAAACATAAACATATCATTTAGATTTGTCTTGAGGTCATCAGAAGAAGATTCAGTAACTACTGTGATATGGTATCCTGGTTGGCAGGACAACCAGGTGTGTGCAACAAATGAAATGAATAGTAACAAATGCAACCTTATCAGATCCTTTCAGCTGCTCTAAACATCTACATGACCTTTTAACTTCATCTTGACTTCACTATCTCTTGACAAACAAGTTTATCCATCCACCAAGCACTTCTGTGCTGTTGTTATTATAGCACAATTCTACCATATCTGGCAACTTCACTGTGATGAGACTTAAAAAGCATGTAAATGAGTGAGTTATGGCCAAACATTTTGTGAGGATGCAGTAACCTATGACGACCACATTCTCATCAGTTCATCCTTGAGTCCAGGTGGACGTTTGTCCCAAATTTGAAGAAATTTAAAAATAATGTTTGTTCACAGCAGACAGTAGATCCAGCCCCTCACTGCCACACTGCATGTGGTGATACAAAGTGGGGAGGGAGAACTTCCTTACTTGCACAACACATTCAGATTGACTTTACTCCGATCAGAAACAAAACTTTCTATAAATAACACAAACACACGATACCTGTCTTTAGATGAGTCTTTGATCTAGGTTTCATCTTTCTCTCCTTCGGCATTGTAGCCACGGCGTCCTGTGGCTCCACAGAGCCAGTGTTTCCTCCCGACGACCCACCCACAGCCAGCATGGAGGGAATGTGGACGTGGGTGCTGCAGTCACACTGATGTGTTGGGGCCCTGAGGACAGCTGGCTATTGTGCCAGTGAGGCTCCACTGAGTTCACACATACACACAGTTTGGATGCACACATGCACACCACCAAGGCAAATCTTTTTCTTCTGAGACACAATGTTCCTCGTTATGTGGCCGAGCCTTTACCCCACCACACCCGGCGCTGAACCTGACTTCTACTCCACCCATTCACAAATAAAACTCCTCAAACTCAACTGATTTTCTTTGTATAACCGACAGAATAGAAAGTGCCTGACATCTGGGCAGCATCAATTATTCATGCTGATATTCAGCAGAAGGGGGGCTGAGATGATCAATGTTTGCACTGCCGTAGAGTTCAGTTCTGACAACGTGAAATAATAGAACAGGTATCAAAGTGTACTAATGGATTCTCTTTGCTCATGTTAGTCATATATTCATTCTTCATCAGCAAAATGAGTTCAGCAAGGGAACAGATGACACAGCATCGTAACACTGCTGTCCCCACTCACCATTTTGAATTTGATATCTTTATCCCTTCGTCTTTAATATTTTCAAGTAAAGAGTTTGGATTAAAAACACAAACCAAACATGAGATTGTCTCAGCTCCCTGAAATGAGTGTTGGATGACAGCTTTGTAAAGGTTTAGAGAAGGTCATGGAAACTGTCACGTTAACAATTTAATGAAATGATAAGAAATGAGGGTAAGACTTTCTGTAATGCATATAGTCTCTCATGTAATATGCATTATTAACATCAAATTATTAGCGTAATAAACAGATTATGCCTTATAATCTGTTTATAGCACTATATAATTAGCTATAATTAGAGGATATCCTGATAGTCATGGAGGATATGCTGATAGTCATGGAGGATATGCTGATAGTCATGGAGGATACGCTGATAGTCATGGAGGATACGCTGATAGTCACTGTTGGTGGGCCCCCGAGCTCTACAATACGTGGTTCTACGAATATAGAAATAGGATCAAGAAAGATGTCGCTTGGAGAGCAGTGAGTGAGGACGTTGGACGACCTGGTAAGTTTGATGTTGATGTTCCGACGTTTGTAAGATCTTCACAACATGTGCAAAGCAGAAATAGTGGTTATTTCTTCCATGGTGGATGGTGGAAATAACTCTTTCCATGGAGATATGAAGTGAATGACGTAAATAACCACAAATAGTCCGGCGAGTAAACTCACGTAAGTAACGCAATGTGAAAATTCGCTTGGCTTTTGGTGTGAACGCAGCATAAGGTCAAGTATCATAACACTTCATAACTACCTATCACACAATTGAAAAAAGTGGTATTATGATCTACATCGTTATAATCACTATTATAATGAATTCACGTGAGTATAAGTTACTCTCATCGCTCAGTAAGAAATTAGATTTACAATCAACAATTGTGTTAAATGGTAAATGGACTGTACTTGTATAGATCTTTTCTAGTCTTCCAACCACTCAAAGCTCTTTAACACTACATGTCATCACTCACACACACACACACACACACACACACACACACACACACACACACACACACACACACCTTTCAATTACCCCAGCCCGTGGTCCCTCCATAGGAAACCATAGAAACATGGCCCAGAGCGAGGGCCAGTTGAAACAGGCCTCAAAGACCGAGGTTAGAATAGCAATAGCCCCGTGTGGGAAAGAAGTAGCCAATCACTGTAAAAGAACACACGCACTGTAATAAGTAAATAAAATAAAGATTCTACAACAATTCCATGAAGTTGTGGTTATCAGTTACAGACATCAAGTTATATTTAATGTAGTGTAGACCTTTTATAGAAGTACAGCCACGGTTGCCATATTGTGTGGAATGAATTAACCAAGTCCTCTTGAAATGGACCATGACCTCCTCTACCCAGCAGCTCTAGACTTCCAACTATATCGTATAGTAAGGAGAGAAAGGCCCCGCGAGGGCCCGGGTTCAGGAGAGACTCAGATCTCTACGAGCAACGCCAACAACTGCCAGACTTGGCTTTGGGTCGATGGCCTTGTCACACACTGTTTCAAAGAACTTAGCACAAGACTGCCTCACATTTGGGCCTTTATGGAAACAGTTGTCCATAGTTAGGAGGAGTTTGAGAAGGAATGAAGTGAAGTACTTTTTAACAAAGCTGATGAGTTGGAGGTAACTGAAAAAGTGAGATTGTGGAAGGCCAAATCTGGGAGAAAGACATGAAGATATTGTCTATGAATAAGTCTGTCCCCTTGCTCAGACCATTTCTGGGTCACTGCTGGAATGATGTGTCATCATTGAGGTGTATAAAAGTAGGTTATTGATAAATGGGATACAAGAGAATGCTTGTCTTTTCTAAAAGTGGCTCCGACACTGGGCCCAGCAGCCCAAACAGAATTTCCAGTATCCCTCAAATTGATAGAAAGTGGAGGAAATACTACAGATCTTTAGTTTGCAGGGGCCCTTTCAATGTGTGGACCTGTTCTCCTCTTGTAATGGCGTTCATATGCTTAGTGCTTCATATCTCGGCTGCCAAGGGCCCGATAGCAATATGAAGCAGGAGTAGGGAGAGAGGCCCCCTGTTGAAGCACAAGTATGAAGATGACACGCTATTGGTGCAAACAGCTGCTTAGGAAGATGTATTTAATAATCGGATTGATGAATAGAAGGAAGCACCAAATCCAAATTCAAACCAAAACTTTATGCCATAAACTCTTATTATAGCGATCTTGCACGACTGTGATTAGGTTATTGCAGTTAAAAAACTGCAATAACCTAATCACAGTTCATTGTAAATCGGAATGCCCACCTATAATATGACTGGCTAAATGAAATGGACAGTTATATCCAACCTGACAAATTATAATAATAATAAATATAGTATTATTATTATGAATAGTATTATTATTACTAATGTTATCCACATATAAAATGTATAGAGAACTGCTGTGTGAGCAGCATGTCCTGTCAGAAAAGCCTAAGAGCCCTGACCTCCTGACCTCTCACTCCCAAAACCAGTGTCCCTTCACCACATTAACCCTTCACCACATTATCATGTTACCCTAGAGGGTTATATCATGTTACTCTACAGGGTTATATCATGTTACTCTACAGGGTTATATCATGTTACTCTACAGGGTTATATCATGTTACCATGCATAGTTGTATCATGTTACTCTACAGGGTTATATCATGTTACCCTACAGAGTTATATCATGTTACTCTACAGAGTTATATCATGTTACCCTATCAGGATTATATCGTGTTACCCTATGAGGGTTACAGTAGCAGAGGCTTCAATAGCCCAAGTGTTCACAATGCTGTTAAAACTTCCATCCCCCGTTTCCGTGTCCTCTGCCTCCACCATCATGAATAGTCTCCGGGTCACCACACTATCACTGAACTGTGCAAAGTGATGACCCTGTCATACCGTCATGATGAACTACAGAGAATGAGGTGATGGACATCCGCTGGTCAGCCAGTAAAGTAAACCATATAAAGAGCTGCATCTTTCTATTCTGCAGACTGAAAATGAGAAAGCTTACCTGGAAGACAGCCTGGAGGAAATACATAATGCTGAGCATGTTTGAAGAATGCAGTCCCCTCCCCAATAGTACGCTTCTGCTCCGCTCTGAACCAGGTGTCTGGGTCTGGAGAAGATCCAGCTTCACAACCTGTTGCTATTTTAATCAGACTTAACCCAGATCCCAGAGAGAAGAGGAGGGAGGCAGAGGGGGAGGAGAAGGTCCTGCCACTGATGTTACATAACAAGGAGGGCTTAGCAGAGTAGGTGGACTCACTGGACTTCACTGAGCCTGCAGGAGGCCACATTCTGAACTAAATACACCAGAGAACAGATATGAATTCATATACAGTAGAGAAGATATCTCAAAGTTTTCAGGAATAATTTTGAAGGCTTCCCGGCTTTCCCGATGTTCTCTACATCGCAGACACTGTACAAACATGTACCAGTCGCAAAAAAGCTCAAGGCTGTGATCCAGTCTGCATACAGTATGTGAGACGGGCGATGCTCTGCTGCGCTGTGGTGTTTAATGTATGACTCGAGGAGGTCTCGGCAGAATCTATAGCGCGCGTACAGGAAGTCATGAGGATGTGAGAACGGATCTTGCGGTTAGGGTTAGATCTCAAAGAACTCTCTCCCTATAAAACTAATATAACTAATATCGCTCCTTCATCAATGAGGAAGTGAGCTGCCTTTTTTGTCCGGTGGGAGTGGCCAACTTATCCAGTGAATTTCACTAAACCTGCTGTGGAGCAGGTTAAGGGATTTCGATGTGTTGCTATGGTGATTTATCTAAACTTGCTTCGAAGAACCGAAAAGCCTGACCTACGTCATCTTATCCTGAAAATTATCCGGCTAACTCAGTAAACCAGCTACGAAAAATACCCCCCTGGATCTGTTCATACTGCACCTGGCTGCATTCACCTGTCACTGCTCCTCTGTAGTGGTACCTTAAAGCTGCTTCACTGCCACCAGGTGGTGTTTGAGGATGCGGCCTATTGTTGCAACACTTAGGTTGTTGACGTTGACAAATGCTCCCTGGTCAGCCATGGCCGCTGCCTTGATCTCCTGCAATCTAATGGCATTGATACCAGCCTCCTGTTCTGTAGTGAACAAACCCGCTGGCTTCCAGAGGCCAACCTCTCTCATGGAGGGGCCATGATCGACTATATGATCAGTGATGGCTCTAATTTCAATAGAGCTTTACATATGATTACCAGGTCTCCTAACAGGGGCCCCACTACCTCTACCTCTAGCTTGTCCTTGTCCTCACTGAGGCTGCAACACATTCTCCCTCCAATCCGTCAAATAACGCAGCTTGGTCAGTGACACTAAGCTTCAGAATATGACAATCTGCGTACCCCTCTAGCATCAGTCAGTGGCGACGCGTCCTTATACACTCGTTACATGCATGTTTCATGAGTGACATGACAAAATGTCAACTTTACTTTTAGTTTGCACAGGACACAAACAGCTGTGCCCTGGACGAAGGTCCTGTGTTGTTTGGCTCATCCACCTGTTAGTTCAACTATGTTAGTTGTTTGGCTCATCCACCTGGACTATCTCACACTCTGTACCTCATCCACCTCTCTGTTAGGACCATCTCACTTTGTACCACATCCACCTCTCTGTTTGGACAATCTCACACTCTGTACCTTATCCAAATCTATACTCTATTTAAGAAAACAGTCAAAAACCTAAATAAAAAATAAAAATTGAATAAAAATTGCAGTGCAGTTTAAGAAAGAAAATGCAGTAGTGAGATGCAGCAATTGAATCTGGACCAATTAAAGGCAACAGCAAACAGAAAAGTCTTCAATCTGGATTTAAAGGAGCTGAGGGTCTCAGCAGACCTGCAGCTTTCAGGAACCTTGTTCCAGATGTGTGGAGCAGAAAAGCTGAACGCTTCTTCTCCATGTTTAGTTCTGACTCTTGGAACAGAAAGTAGACCAGTCCCAGATGACCTGAGGGGCCGGGATGGTTCATAAGGCATCAGCAGATCACAAACATACTTAGACACTAAACCAGGGGTGTCCAAACTTTTTTCACCGAGGGCCACAAACAGAAAAATATACGAACATCTGGGCCGCTCAGGTGAGGTATATCGCAAAATGAATCAAATGAGGTCAATTATGCTGACCTCATTTGACCTCTGGAAAAGCTCATTTGATGTCAGACAGCGTGAGGAAGAGCGCAGCGTTGACGTTGTGTAGTTGTGTCTCAAAGACGAAGCTTCACACAGAACGTCTTCATGTGTGCGTCAGGTTGTGGTACCTGTTCTTTGTCTTGCAGGCTCTTGCTCAGTGTGTTGAGATGATAAATATGATATAGACTAGAAATGCCAGGTCTGCCAACCATAGAGGGTCACTCAGCTCATGAAGAGGTCGGTCCTTCTCTTTCAAAAACTGGTAAATTCTGACCTCAGGGAATAAAACCGCTGCAGCTGGAGCCGCGACTGAGCAGCGACCTCAGAGTGAGAGAGCAGGTCCCGTGTTCAGCTTCAACATCAGGCATCTTTTCCGGACACATTATTCCTGCGGCTTCAGTGAGGCTCTGTGTTATGAAGTCTCGTCTCAGAGGTTTCCGTGTCGCGTTGTGAGCTGAGCGACCTCGTAGCTGCTCATGTGGCATTTTATTGTGTTTTGTTTGGACGGCAAAAATACAATTGTTGAGCTAGCAGGCTAGCTGCCATTTGTTTGACTTTCACTTCATTATATTTCTAGAACTTGCCGCGGGCCAATAAAACATAAACCATTCAGTACACTAGTACAGGTTACTGTATGAAGGACCGTACCAGTACAGGTTACTGTATGATGGACAGTACTAGTACAGGTAATGTATGAAGGACAGTACTACTACAGGTAATGTATGAAGGACAGCACTAGTACAGGTTACCACTGTATGAAGGACTGTACTAGTACAGGTTCCTGTATGAAGGACAGTACTAGTACAGGTTACTACTGTATGAAGGACAGTACTAGTACAGGTTACTACTGTATGGAGGACAGTACTAGTACAGGTTACTGTATGAAGGACCGTACCAGTACAGGTTACTGTATGAAGGACCGTACCAGTACAGGTTACTGTATGATGGACAGTACTAGTACAGGTTACTGTATGAAGGACAGTACTACTACAGGTAATGTATGAAGGACAGTACTAGTACAGGTTACTACTGTATGAAGGACAGTACTAGTACAGGTAATGTATGAAGGACAGCACTAGTACAGGTTACTACTGTATGAAGGACTGTACTAGTACAGGTTCCTGTATGAAGGACAGTACTAGTACATGTTACTACTGTATGAAGGACAGTACTAGTACAGGTTACTACTGTATGGAGGACAGTACTAGTACAGGTTACTGTATGAAGGACCGTACCAGTACAGGTTACTGTATGAAGGACCGTACCAGTACAGGTTACTGTATGATGGACAGTACTAGTACAGGTTACTGTATGAAGGACAGTACTACTACAGGTAATGTATGAAGGACAGTACTAGTACAGGTTACTACTGTATGAAGGACAGTACTAGTACAGGTAATGTATGAAGGACAGCACTAGTACAGGTTACTACTGTATGAAGGACAGTACTAGTACAGGTAATGTATGAAGGACAGTACTACTACAGGTTACTGTATGATGGACAGTACTAGTACAGGTAATGTATGAAGGACAGTACTAGTACAGGTAATGTATGAAGGACAGCACTAGTACAGGTTACTACTGTATGAAGGACAGTACTAGGACAGGTTACTACTGTATGAAGGACAGTACTAGTACAGGTTACTGTATGAAGGACAGTACTAGTACAGGTTACTACTGTATGAAGGACAGTACTAGGACAGGTTACTACTGTATGAAGGACAGTACTAGTACAGGTTACTGTATGAAGGACAGTACTAGTACAGGTCAGGTACTGAATGTCGGGTATGTCGAGAGGTTATTATGGACATTTTGCCCAATGACGCATAATATCTGGCCTATCCCAGCTATGAGGAGATAAAACAAGGACTCCATTGTTCTGCAACCAAGAGGTTAGAGTAGAAACAAAAGGCCAGTGGGGCCCTCGCTGCTCCATCACACCGATATGCAACTAAACCATGTGCTTCATTGCAGACAAATCCTGTCAGAGGTTCCTCTTGTTACTGTTGCACCCTTAAAACAAACTGTCCACAAACACGTCCTTCTTCAGTTTTGCAACTTTTATTTAACAAATCCCAGTTTCATAACAAGCATACGTTTTGTCTTCAGCCAGTATACAGCACGTCTACTTCACTCCTCTCTTAAAGAGACAGTGGTCTTTTCTAAACTGCATGCAATACTGTCTGCCCTTGACAGCCAGTATGTGTACAGGTAATGTAATGTTCTCAAACATTGGAACAACAACATATGACTTAACTTAAACACACAATTTAAAGTAAATTGTTAGTAATGGACACAGTTGTATTAAATTAGTAAGACATATGAAATAACATATTTCAGGGTGCTACATTACTAAAGGCTCCATTTACTACATCATTTGTATGTGTTAGGAATGAGGAACCCTTTAATGTGTCTCATCTCTGCTGACTAAAGTAGGCTGATTTAAAGGCCCTGCTGCCAGTATAGCCTCCGCAGAAGTGCTGGATATAGGAGGACATAGCAAACCTCCCCACACAGGAGTCTAGTTAGTTTCAAATGCAACTGGTTTGAGCTTCAGCAGCATAAACCAGTAGGCCAACTCATCCCAACATCCAACACATAAACAGTCATCTGTTTGCAGAAACAGTGTGAGAAAAGGTCAGGCAGAGCTAGAGTCAGCTGATGTCTGCTGTTTGAACACAGGACACCTGGACAGTAAAGGGAATGCAATCTGCTGCAGTAATCTACAGGGCAGAAAGTGGACAACTCAAACAAGACAAATCCTGCCTCCCTCTGTGTCAACTATAGAACTACAACTTATTGTTCTTCATCTGTCCAGAGAAACCATTTCCTCTCACAGTGCATCACCGTTACAGGTTCAACACATTCACACTAAGGTGCCCAATACAGCCAGTGGTTCTGGTCTCATCCCGATATTCTCAGTTGCTGTGGTGTTCTGGTGCACTTCTTTAACCTTCTCTAAACTTCATACAAGTCTTACACAGTGTGAATTTAGACCAATACATGAAGTGTACTACTCTCATCTTAAATGGACTGTACTCAGCAACTTTCTAGTCTTTCAACCACTCAAAGCTCTTCAACCTACACATCATCATTCATCCATTCACACCCATTCATACACTGATGGGAGGAGCTAGTGGGGAAATTGCAGGATTACAGCAGCCTTGCACACAATAGAGACACATAGTAAAACAATCAAGTAATATGAATAAAATAACAATAAACAGTAGTAAAACAGTAGTAAAAAACAGTGCTCTGCAGCACAGCATTAAAGAATGTTATGATGTCCGTATCCACAACGAACTGTCTGGACTCTGTGAGCCGGCCCTGCACACAGATCATTTAGTAAGCTGCTGTTCCAAGACACCTGTGTTCATGTGTTCACAGTATGAAGGACATCCACTCACACAGGCCACTAACCAACGATCAATGGGGGTGAGCACTGCATCTATCAGTGACTTGGTACAAGGAGTGGATGATAAGAGTCCTCCCCAGACTTAAGACCAGGAGAGATAACTTAGCAGGGACCACCAAAAGCTTCCCAGTAACCTTCCATGGTCACATTACATTACATTTTGCTGACGCTTTTATCCAATGCGACTGACAATAAGTGCATTCAATCATGAGTACAAACTCAGAACAACAAGAATCCAGAAAGTACAATTTCCTCAAGAAGGCCAAACTACAAAGTGCTATAAGTAAGTGCCATTTAAGTGCTACATTTATTCATTTTTATTCAAGGTGCAGTGGGAAAAGATGTGTTTTTAGTTTGCGGCGGAAGATGTAGAGACTTTCTGCTGTCCTGATGTCAATGGGGAGCTCATTCCACCATTGAGGAGCCAGGACAGCAAACAGTCGTGACTTTGTTGAGTGTTTAGCACGCAGTGACAGAGCTACAAGCCGATTGGCAGAAGCAGTGACGGAGCTACAAGCCGATTGGCAGAAGCAGTGACGGAGCTACAAGCCGATTGGCAGAAGCAGTGACGAAGCTACAAGCCGATTGGCAGAAGCAGTGACGTAGCTACAAGCCAATTGGCAGAAGCAGTGACGGAGCTACAAGACGATTGGCAGAAGCAGTGACGGAGCTACAAGACGATTGGCAGAAGCAGTGACGGAGCTACGAGCCGATTGGCAGAAGCAGTGACGGAGCTACAAGACGATTGGCAGAAGCAGTGACGGAGCTACGAGCCGATTGGTAGAAGCCGAGTGAACAAGCTGGGGTGTCAGGTTTTACCATGTCCTGGATGTAGACTGGACCTGAGTTACAGTAGTCAAGGCGCGAGATGATCAGAGCCTGGACCAGAACCTGTGCCGCCTTCTGAGTGAGAAGAGGACGTATTCTCTGTTGAGCAGCATGGATGAACTGTCAACACATCTAACATGAGTCTTAAAGTCACAATTAGTCAGCACTTAACACAAACCACTGAACCATAAGATGTGTGCTACACCCTAAATACTAGATCCTGAAGGCCTCAGAGAAAGAAAACTTAGACTTTTTGTCACATAAACAACAAGTTTATGACAACAAGTTAGGCTATTCTCTGACAGCCCCGCCTCTCTCTTCCCACAAGGCTTGAAACAAAAGGCTGTGTGCTGGCCTAGCTGGCGGCTGCCTGTCAGGATTTCAGAAGGGGAGAACCACTGATGTGGATCAAGAGCCACGGATGTCCCATTTAGATAATTGGCACATCAAAAATGACAAACAAAACCTAATAGTATTGGACAGATCAGACATACTGCTGAAAGACCCAACATGGGGAAGCGTCTTTTGAAAGTGGAATGAATGATTTGCATAATTTTCAGCTGGGTATAAAATAATATGTTTATAAGACAAAATGTTAAAATCAAAAGATATTAAACTGCTAATTTGTAACATGTTTTCTTGTTTCTTTTGCTGTAACAAGCAGTTTGTAAAGCTGTTGGCCAAATCTTTGCTTGACAGTCAGTCCCAGACATTGTATAATGAGGAACAGTTTGTCCGATGTGTAAATGAAAAAGACTGACAGCATGTCCAAAAGATGCTGTGGTCTGAGAAGACTTTCTATTGGGCAAGGCCTACATTCTACAAACACCTGTTGTCAAACAACACAGAAAGTGATGATTATCAGCAGCAGGGACCGCGACCCTGTAAACACTCACCTTCCAGCATGACAAGAACCTGACCTCAAAGCAAAGACAACACCACAAAGAGAGAACACGGCTGTGGTCCAACAGTCAATCAATTACTTCCCAAAGTCTTTTCCTGACCACTTGACCTCAATGTAAAACGTCTTGAGGTCAAGGGAAGATGTGAAGGAGAGTTCCTAAGGAGACAACAACAATCCCACTGCACCTTTACTAAACTCCCCAATGCAGAAATGACCACGCTGTTGTTGATGTAGGTCTGCTGTGGTGAAACTACAACGTTCCCAGGAAGGTACTAAAAGTGGCGCTTGGTCACACTGTTATGCCGACATCAGACTACACAATGTATGGGGCCTTTTGCGATGGCCACCGTGTCAGATGAGCTGACCATAGTCATACATTCTTGCTCTGACTTGCTGAGAGACATGGCAGAGTTGGACTTTGACCAATCATAGCTCTCCATCATCACAACCTGCAGTGTCCCGTTAGCTGCTCATTTATCTGTCTGATGAAGCTGAAATGAGTCCAGTGTAGACAGGGCGTTAGTCTTTTTCACTTAAAGTATAATTCTGACAAGTCTATGTAGTATTTTCTGACCAACGTTCTTACACTCTGGTGCATTTGAGAGGTTGTGTTTTTAAAAAGTGTTGTGGAAATAAGCACCGTTTTAATATCAGACATGACCAGCTGACTCTGTAATAACTTGTTTAGAATGTACTGTACTCATTGCAATCTTAAATATATACAACATTCGTTTGTTACAGGAGCCTAAATCCCCAAATGTCTGAAACAGCAAATTGTCTATTGACAGCTGGGAAGAAATTCTGAGTTTCGGGGCACTTTATGGATGTCAGAAAAAAATCTGCAAGTGAATGTTTTATGTAACTGACTGCAAAGAAAAATAAAGTTGCTTCCAAAACTGTTATGTTACATTGAAAACATACATCCGAGATAATAGCACTTGGCTTTTGACAACAAACCATTAATACTTTTTTCTCAATAAGGTTGAAATGTTTGTTATTTATTATGTCATGGACATTATATTGGATATTCCAAACAGTCATTACTAGAGAAATGTCCTCATAAGAGAAAACAGCAGCCTGGTCTCACTCCCTGGGCCACGGACAGTGTAACAGGACTTTCACCCAGGGAACCTGGGCCCTATTTTTCGTACCTGGCTTACTGAGTTAGCGGGCTACTTGTCAGGATAAGATGACGTAGGTCAGGCTTATTCAGTTTCTCGAAGCAAGCTTAGATAAATCACCATAGCAACACAGCCAAAAATGTAAACCTGCTCCCGGGCAGGCTAACTGAAATTCACTGGATAAGCTGGCCACTCCCACCGGACAAAAAAGGCAGCTCACTTCCTCATTGATGAAGGAGTGATATTAGTTATATTAGTTTTATTGGGAGAGAGTTCTTTGAGATCGCCAAGATCCGTTCTCACATCATCATGACTTCCTGTACGCGGCGCTATAGATTCTGCCTTCAAGGAATCATTTATTTATGAGAGCTTCTCGAGCCGCGGACACTGATCACCACACGGCGCAGCCGATCGCCCGTCTCACAGACAGAGACTATCAGCCGCTGCATGCCGCGCTGTTCTTAAGTTTATTTAGCGCTTAAGAAACTTATGGATGTGTTGAAAGCTCTCAGAATTATATGACAGTGTTATTAGTACACCATACATATCATTATTGTAGAACATGATTAAGGTGGACTCATGATAAGAATACAGAGAATCACACACAATTTCTTTTCACTGCTTCAATTGATTGAATTTCTGATTATGAATAATACATATATACTGATCCGCCCATACACATATTCAAACTCCTAGTTATATAGAAATATACACATACATGTATATACATATAGTACATGATTCATACGCGCATACAGTACATATATCCTCATAAGTATATATTTATTCGTAAATATAATCTGTTTGATCTGGGTGATGAAGCACTTAAAATTTGCAGATACATTTTCCCAACACTGACATTTAACTTGTCTGATATATTTGCGGCGCTTATGTCTCGCAGCGGGGCGGAGTTAAGCTGCGTTCACGGCAACAATGTTACAAAAACGTTGGAATATTCACAACGCGTTTGCTGTGAATGATTAAGGTATTGACTTCCTCATATGTCTTCATGATCATCTCCTGCTTCTCATCGGAGAAATAAAAAGAGGTTCCTCTGCTCGATTATTATCCCTTCTGAAGAGGAGCGGGCACGCGCATTTATCCAGAGGATTGACGTCTGGCTAGAATTAACGAGACCGTTTCAGCGCGGATCAGCCGTGAAGAAACCCAGATAGCCTGATGTCAATCATCTCGCTAATTTAAGGTGGAGATTAGGACATTTGCCTGACTTTGTTTAGCCAGGTACGAAAAATAGGGCCCAGCATTCATGTCCAGGGTGGAAGCACAAATAGTTAATTTTACCGACGACGTCATGTCGAGCGACGTTATGTCCATCACTTATGTTATGTAACAGGCGTATTAATTGTAAGCATAACCATGACGTTTTTCTAACCCTTTTTAAGGTTTCATTATAGTGACGTCAGGGGCTTCTGCTCACGAGGGTTAAAATATGGAGAGTTGGAATGAGATCACGTTGCAAACACGGACGTCTGGCTGTGTTTATCATGGGGAGCCAAGTGCCTCTCTTCATGAGCAACAAACAGGCTGACAAACAACAACACAGGCTCAAAGCTGTGCCTGCTCATGTTCAGACCTCTAATCTGTCAGCCACAGCATTTTAGCCTCCACTGGAACTTGTCAAACAGAAACACAACAACAACACACACAGGAATGCCTTAAAGCCCATTTAGGTGGAAAAGGTTGCTCCTCAACTTGATAAGCAACTAGAATGTAGAGGCTGAAGGTTCAAGACATGGTAGTTGTCTTGGATATTTATTTAACTTTTGTCAGAGATTGTCTTGCATAGTAATTGTATCCATGTAAAAGGATTCACTTTAACCATTCGTCAGTGGTGTATAGTAACGAAGTAGAAATACTTCGTTACTGTACTTAAGTAGTTTTTGGGGATATCTGTACTCTACTTTACTATTTATATTTCTGTTTACTTTTACTTTTACTTCACTACATTTTGCAAAGAAAAATGATACTTTTACTCCGATACATTTCTCCTGAAACCTTCGTTACTCGCTACAAAATCAAATCTATCTTTAGAAAAAGAAAAAAAACATCGGGGACTGTGGTGGAACACAGACTCCACCAAGCAGGTTTTGCGAATCACAATGTTTTGCATTAGCCCTCTACATCCTCTAGTCCAGCGCTCCCAAACCTTTATGCGTCACGGACCGGTTACGTGAAGACAATATTTTCACGGACCGGGTCCGACCTCGGAGAGACGGGAGACAACGACACCTGACGTGTGTGTTCGTTATGTCCAGTCTACTCCTAACTAAACCTTTAGTCCAGTCTACTGACTCTACTCCTAACTAAACCTTTAGTCCAGTCTACTGCTTAATTTATAACCCGCTGCACAAAGACAGGATGTTGAAATGGAAGCAGGTTTTCATGCTTTTTTGGCGATCTCAGGATACTCTGCCTTGGTTTCCAGATCACCGACAGAGTTGTAACAGACTTACGTTTCATTTTTAGAGTAACGTAACATCTTGACATGTGTCAAGAGATTCCGTCTGAGGTTACCACAGACGGATGTATGCGGTCATTTTTCACAATAAAACATCTTTCCGGCCTTGATTTTTTTTTTATTTAATTGAAATGTTTCATTCATTCTTTCTGTGGCCCGGTACCAAGAGACCCACAGACCGGTACCAAGAGACCCACAGACCGGTACCAAGAGACCCACGGCGGGCGGAATGAGCTTACTTATAACCACACTGTTACAAGTCCTTCATAGTGTCATATTGCTTTTTGGAGAATTATGATGATAAGTTCATAGTAGATGCAAAAGTATACTTAGGTACAATATATTATGTTGTACATAATATATATGGATGGATCACAGCCAACCCAGTTATTTTATCAACACAACTCCTTGTCCTTGGTCATGGTGGCCACAGCACTTAAAAGAATAAACTTCATAATTCTCAAAACTCTGACCCATTGCTTTTTTATTAAAAGCATGTACTTCTACTTTTACTTTCAATACTTAAGTACATTTTATATCAGAAAAATACTTTTGATACTTAAGTACAGAAAATATCAGATACTTTAAGACTTTTACTCAAGTAGTATTTTAATAGGTGACTTTTACTTTTACTGGAGTAATTTTCCAGTAAGGTATCTTTACTTTTACTCAAGTACGGCTTTTGGGTACTTTATACACCACTGCCATTCGTCCTGTTGACAAATACCTGTCTTGACAACAACTGTCTTGACAATGCTGACCTGTGATCAGGAGACCAGGAGACCAGGAGAGTTCAACATACAGGTAGTTAAGGAGGCCTCATATTAACTTGGTAAATGTGCAGTTTTATTATTATCATTGGAAAATGATCATGTCAAAGACTTTTGTATTACACTGTACTAACACTGTCATGTTTCGTCCTGTTCCTTTGGTTATCAACATTTCATTAAATTTCTCTTGTTTCAGATACTTCACTTCCTGCCTCTTTGTTATTTCCTGTGTGATTATCTGCTTATCTGTGATTATGTGCCTAACTACCATCACCTCCCCTGTGTATGTCACGGATTCCCCGTCATATTAAGTGTTTTTCATCCTGTCTGTCAGTTCTAACCACTCTCCTGTCATTCCAGATCCTGCCACCCACGTCTGATTACCCCTCATCACCGTCACCTGGCCCTCACACCCATCTCACCTGCAGCCCGTTCCCTCATTAGCTCACTATTTAGGTCCCCTCACTTGCACGTGTCTTTTGCCAGATTGTCTTGTCCTTTGTGCCAAACTCTCCAGCGTATCCCTGTACTTCTGTCTACCTGTTCTGACCCTGTTTTTGCCTGTCTTTGCCTACCTTGGATTTTGCCTGCCCCTTATCGGATTTGTTCACCTGTTTGATTGATCTTCTGGTTTTGACCCCTGCCTGAATATACAACTAAAGAACTTTGCCTGCCACCTGCCTCAGAGTTGTGCTTTTGAACTCGATTGTCTACTGTGCCTCACAGTACAATCTGGCCAACATGAGTTCAGCCGACTCTGCTCAGGCAAACCTCTGACTCCGACCGACATGCAACAGCGCTTCTGGTGGTCTTCCATGGCGGACGACACCAAGGGATTCGTGAGTGCTTGCCAAGTCTGCGCTCAGCACAAAAGCCCCCGCAAAGCTCCCTCTGGTCTCCTGCATCCTCTGCCAATTCCTCATCGCCCCTGGTCCCACATCGCGTTGGATTTCGTAACCGGCCTACCCACCTCCGACGGTAACACAGTAATTCTCACGGTCATTGATAGATTTTCCAAGTCTGCTCGGCTCATTCCACTTACCAAATTGCCTACCGCCAAAGAGACTGCCCAGATTATGTTACAGGAGGTGTTCCGCCTGCACGGTCTGCCCACGGATGTGGTCTCCGACCGGGGTCCACAGTTCACCTCGCACTTTTGGACTGAGTTTTGCAGGCTACTGGGGGCCACGGTCAGCCTGTCATCAGGATTCCACCCCCAATCGAATGGACAGGCGGAACGTATGAACCAGGAGATGGAGACCGCGTTACGATGCCTCTCCTCCCGTAACCCGCAATCCTGGTCCACACAACTCCTGTGGGTTGAGTATGCCCACAACACCCTTCCCAGTTCAGCCACTGGGCTCTCCCCCTTCCAGTGTGCCCGTGGATACCAGCCCCCACTCTTCCCGGAGCAGGAACAAGAATCCAGTGTACCTTCTGTCCAGGCCTTTGTCCAGCGATGCCGACGCACTTGGAGGCAGGCCCGATCCACACTATTGCGCACCTCCGAGCGCTACCAACGGTCAGCCAACAAACGTCGTCTCCCCGCGCCTCAGTACACTCCGGGACAACGGGTCTGGCTGTCGACTCGGGATCTTCCCCTCCGGGTAGAGTCCAAGAAGTTGGCTGCCCGTTATGTGGGTCCGTTCCCTGTTTCACGGGTCATTAACCCTGCAGCCATCCGGCTGCGTCTGCCACCAGCCATGAGAGTCCATCCCACCTTCCACGTCTCCAGGGTTAAACCTGTCCGGGAAAGCCCGCTTCAGCCCTCCCCCAGACCCCCGCCACCCCCTTGGCTCATCGACGGGGGCCCTGTCTACACAGTCCGTCGCCTGCTCAAATCTCGGCGACGGGGTAGGGGACTACAATACCTCGTTGATTGGGAGGGGTATGGTCCGGAGGAGCGCCAATGGGTCCCCACTCGCAACATCATGGACCCTTCCCTGATCACGGACTTCCATAGGGCTCATCCGGACCAGCCAAGGGGAACGTCGAGAGCCGTCCCTAGAGGGGGAGGTTCTTTCACGGATTCCCCGTCATATTAAGTGTTTTTCATCCTGTCTGTCAGTTCTAACCACTCTCCTGTCATTCCAGATCCTGCCACCCACGTCTGATTACCCCTCATCACCGTCACCTGGCCCTCACACCCATCTCACCTGCAGCCCGTTCCCTCATTAGCTCACTATTTAGGTCCCCTCACTTGCACGTGTCCTCTGCCAGATTGTCTTGTCCTTTGTGCCAAACTCTCCAGCGTATCCCTGTACTTCTGTCTACCTGTTCTGACCCTGTTTTTGCCTGTCTTTGCCTACCTTGGATTTTGCCTGCCCCTTATCGGATTTGTTCACCTGTTTGATTGATCTCCTGGTTTTGACCCCTGCCTGAATATACAACTAAAGAACTTTGCCTGCCACCTGCCTCAGAGTTGTGCTTTTGAACTCGATTGTCTACTGTGCCTCACAGTGTATGTTGTTTCCAGTTTTTGCTCCACAGGTAAAGTGCTAAATGGTACTGTAGTTAAATAATCCACACGAGTCATCAGTTGTAACTCAGTGTTTCCCCTACCGTTATAATAGGGCGGCGGGGAGCCCCTCTGAAGAAACCCCCCGCCCCCCCTGTACTTTTCTCGATAGCGGCAGATCACAAGTCGTCATTTAAGGTTGTCTTTCCTATAGAGCAGGTCTACATCTTGTTCTGTTATTAAACAAACTAAACGGCCGTATTTTATTGATCTTATCCACACGACAGCTTGTCATTTCTGTCTCTACATGGTCGCGTTAACACTTCTCTGATTTCTGTATCGCGCACGGCGGAGTTCCGCCCCGATGCACCCAGACACACACCCAGACACACCCACACACACACAGACACAGGTGAGCACTGAGCACACACAGTAGCGGACAGAGAGCGTTGAAAGATATGTTGCGTGAAAAGCAGACCGCTATATCTGCGTTATAAACGCTCCCAGGGTGAAGATGGCAACATTAGCTCTCATGTGAGGCGCACCGGAGTAGCTCCTCGCACCGGCGCAGCTCTCTGAACCCGGAGCAGCTCTCGTGCTCCAAGTGTACGAGCCAAAGTGCTTGTGTCTTCTACCCAACAATGAGCCTGCTGGCTTCACATATTACAAAAGTACAAAGTACTACTAAAACTAAGTCATTAATAAATACATGGAGAAATGCCTGTACTTTCGGGTAAATGTTTACATAATGTTCTACGCCGTTAAGAGGTTACGCTTGCGCATGCGCGACTCGCCGATTTTTGGCTCTTTGCCAGAAGTCTCTGTGAGATCGTCTTTTCTGCTGCTGCATCTCTCAAAACAGAAAACAGATCTCAGCTCAACGTTGAGCATGAATTGTATCAAATCTACAACCCCGTTTTAAAAAGATGTGTAGAGTAAAGCAGCTCACTGCAGCCACTAATACTGATAGAACCTGATGCTCACATATCTGCACTCATTCTGTTTTGTTTGGCAAAAGAATAGCTTATTGTTTTCCACAATGAGCTATTTAGTAGTAACCAAATATTAGTAATTGTTTGCACAGATAGAACTTTATTTTCATTGTTCTAAGCGATTGCTCCATCAGACATTTTTTTTTTTTATTGCAATCTGGTTTACTTGAAAGTGATTGCAATTTTCTTTATTCTGTTATTTATAAAAGCACAGATGGAGTCACAAAATGAAGTTATTTACAGAAAAAGTTTGAGAACCACTGCTTTAAGTGTTTATGTCAGCGGCGGCGGCACCAATCTGGAAGTTCACGTTGAACGTGCTCACACGTCCGCATATGGTTTGTTGCTCTAGAGCTACAAGTGCAGTAGGGCGAATGGAAACAGGCAAGCAGCATCAGGCACAAAGACAAAAGATAGAAACACTACAAAGCAATATGTTTCTAGAAAAGAGATTTCAATCAGAATATGATATAACATCGCAAAATTTTTACAAAGTAGACAAAGTTGAGTTTGTCATTATTGTGTCTGACATAGCGTCAAGCGTTCCAGCGATCTTCCTAGTGTTGGTGTTCCTGATTTCTGATCCCTTCCTGTTCTCATAGGAAGGCTGCTCTCCCGAAGGTTTCTTCTCTTTTTCTCCCTGTTGAAAATTTTTTGGAGGGGGAGTTTTTCCTGATCTGATGTGAGGTCTCGGGACAGAGGATGTCTTATGTGTACAGATTATAAAGCCCTCTGAGGCTAACTTGTGATTTTGGGCTATACAAAATAAATGTAATTTAATTCTAGACATGGTTGTCCTCATTCTTGCTGCTTTGTTGGCCTGGTTACCTGACAGATCTCCTGTGTGTCCAACCTGTTTGAGAAGTAAAGACTGTTTTACTGCACCAGACCTCCTGCTCACAGTGTGCATCAGCAGCCTTCCTCTTAAACCACTTGCTGAAAGAGCTGGCGTCTGCTCCCAAACAAGGTGTCATCTCAAATACAATGTGTCACAGGTCAAACCACTGTACAGCCCACACACACCTATTACACTCTGTTTTCATGGCAATGGAACTATCAGAAGGGATCAGAATCAGAAGGGGACGAGGTGTTTTTTCTTGAATGTTTCTCATTGGTGGCCTCTGCATATACAGTCAGGTCCATAAATATTTGGACATTGACACATTTTTCATTATAAAAAAATCAAGATGTGCTTTAAGTGCAGACTTTCAGCTTTAATTTGAGGGTATTTACATCCAAATCAGGTGAACGGTGTAGGAACTACAACAAATTCAAATGTGGCCACCCCGTTTTTAAGGGACCAAAAGTAATTGGACAAATTAATATAATCATAAATCTAATTGTCACCTTTAATACTTTGTTGAAAATCCTTTGCAGTCAATGACAGCCTGAAGTCTGGATTCCATAGACATCACCAGACGCTGGGTTTCGTCCCTGGTGATGCTCTGCCAGGCCTCTACTGCAACCGTCTTCAGTTCCTGCTGGTTCTTGGGGCATTTTCCCTTCAGTTTTGTCTTCAGCAAGTGAAATGCATGCTCAATTGGATTCAGGTCAGGTGATTGACTTGGCCATTGCAGAACATTCCACTTCTTTGCCTTAAAAAACTCCTTGGTGAGCTCAGCAACACCAAAAGACCCGGAAGACCACGGAAGACAACTGTGGTGGATGACAGAAGAATCATTCCCCTGGTGAAGAAAAACCCCTTCACAACAGTTGGCCAGATCAAGAACACTCTCCAGGAGGTAGGTGTATCTGTGTCAAAGTCGACAATCAAGAGAAGACTTCACTAGAGTAAATCCAGAGTGTTCACCACAAGATGTAAACCATTGGTGAGCCTCAAAAACATTAAGACCAGATTAGAGTTTGCCAAAAAACATCTAAAAGAGCCTGTACAGTTCTGGAAGAACATCCTATGGACAGATGAGACAAAGATAAACTTGTACCAGAATGATGGGAAGAGAAGAGTATGGAGAAGGAAAGGAACTGCTCATGATCCAAAGCATATCACCTCATCAGTGAAGCATGGTGGAGGTAGTGTTATGGCGTGGGCATGTATTGCTGTCGTTGATTGTTGATTGTTGTTTGTCTCGTCTAACGTCCCATGTCCAATGTATGTACCTTCCGCCTCGAAAAATTCCTCGTTTGTGAAAACATCCCTGCAATAAACAGTTTCTGATTCTGATTCTGATGTATGGCTGCCAATGGAACTGGTTCCCTTGTATTTATTGATGATGTGACTGCTGACAAAAGCAGCAGGATGAATTCGGAAGTGTTTCGGGCAATATTATCTGCTCATATTCAGCCAAATGCTTCAGAACTCATTGGACGGCGTTCAGTGCAGATGGACAATGACCCGAAGCATACTGCGAAAGCAACCAAGGAGTTTTTTAAGGCAAAGAAGTGGAATGTTCTGCAATAGCCAAGTCAATCACCTGACCTGAATCCAATTGAGCATGCTGAAGACAAAACTGGCAGAGCATCACACAAGGCTGATGCGCCGCCATCAGCATGTCGTGCATTTGTGAAAAATAATTAAACTATAAAATAGCTATTAACTTTTAATTATAAAAAAAATAAAATTATAAAAAATTTAAATTTAAATGTCAACTTTGTGATTCTGTTTAGGCCAGCAGAGAAGGCTAAGCAGGCCCTGATGGTCCACCACTGATAGATACACATATTGCTGTTATTGCTGAATTGGAACAGCACTTGCTTGCTACTGATGACGTTTCACGAGTACACGAGAACACAAGTACAGAGAACACAAGTCCACGAGAACACAAGTACAGGAGGACACAAGTACAGGAGGACACAAGTCCACAAGTCCACGAGAACACAAGTACAGAGAACACAAGTCCAGAAGGACACAAGTACAGGAGGAAACAAGTCCAGGAGGACACAAGTACACAAGAACACAAGTAGAGAGAACACAAGTTCACGAGATCACAAGTACACAAGAACACAAGTACAGAGAAGAACACATATTGAGAAACGGCCTGTGGCTTTTAGAGTGTGGAGTAGAGGTACAGTAGAGTGGGGAGGTAGTGGGCACAACGTTTAGGACTTAAGGTTTTAGGGCATAAGGTTTTCGGGTTTAGTTTTCTCACCTGCATGAGAGAAAACATAGCAGATTATTGATTCACTACTTAAACAGCGAATACAACATCTCCAGCACAGCCCATGAATGGCTCTGAAGTTCATCCAGTAGTGCGCAGCCCTCAGACACCGCGTGATGCAGGGTTCCCTTGATCTGTGACGCCGTCTTCATTGGACATAAATATCATCTGTTCTTTAGCAAGTATCTTACGAACTGGTTTGATCTAAAGCAGAAACATTTTATTATGGTAGCACATATATTGTTTTAGAATTGACATCAAAACTTTTCAAATGATATGTATATATGTACTGTATATATTTCACCAGACCTAATTTCATCCAAAGGGAGTATTTAGAAGGTGTTTCCTCTGCCGTGAGTGAAAGACAGTGGGCTCTGCATGTTTTACGAGTAACCAACAGTTACAGCAGGAAGTCCTCATGCATCCGCGCCTTCATTTGCATAACAAGCACTGCAGAGGCCCTGTGAAGCCATGAGGAGCGTCAGTGCTTTTGCAAAGAGCTCCTCTGCTTCCGTTCTCCTCAAGTGGCAACTGAACACTGCACTTTGCTCCCTTAAACTAAATAATTGATGAGAGGTACATACAAATTAGCTGTCCAATGTTGAGAAAGTGGAGAATGTACCACCTTCTTTTGGGCCCGTGAGCAGAACTGCTTCTGTGTTTATCAAGCGTCTCTCAGTAGGAAATCAGTCCTGGCCACAAACTGTCAGAGTGATGCATATCCACCTTTAACATTTCATCAACTGTCTTAACTAATGCAGTGGCTGCAATGCTGGTATTGAGAGCTTCAAAGGTGTCCTAACCCGTTGATCTGACAGCAGATACAGAGACCTGATGGCAGACGTTTAGACGATGCTTGAAAACAATGAGGCCTTGTGCTTTTTTGCAGCAGGTCACTTGCTGTGTGATGATTTGGGTCTGTCACAACCAACAGTTTTGGCGGATATAAAGAAATGTCTCTCGACCTTACAGAAGCTAAAGCACCATTCAGTATGCAACGCTCTATTATAGTCCCTGTGCTGACTTACATACAGTAAATGTATTGAGGGCACGAGTGGCTTGGCAATGTCTACGAACAGCCTATCATGCAAGTGGCAGAGATATTTAAGCTATTTGGGATTGGTGATGTTTAGCCTTTATTAATTTTTTTATATTTTAATAGGTTCAAATTGGATTTAAATTCTTACTACTCTAACACAACTTGGGGAGCTAAGTGCTGGACGAGTCAAACAATAATCCATTTAGGTTTTTGTGAGGTTGCTGACTAGTTCTTAAAGCAGCTAGTGCTGAGTTCAACTGACTGAGGTCGTGTTTGACCGATTCTTGTGATAATTATACTGAAGCTCAGTCTCACACCTATTTGTGATGTTATGTTAACTTTCCTTACGGATATATTTGATATCAATAATTAAATATTATAATTTAATTTCTTCAAATTATTTTCTAGGAAGCCCCTGGGCCCTATTCTTCGTACGTGGTTCAACAAAGTCGAGCAAATGTCCTATTATCCACCTTAAATTAGCGAGATGATTGACATCAGGCTAACTCGGTTTCTCCACAGAAGATCAGTGCTGAAATGGTCTAGTTAATTCTAACCAGACGTCAGTCACCTGGATAAATGTGCATGCCCGCTCCTCTTCAGAAGGAATAATAATCGAGCACTGACACCACGATCTTCTGACAGTACAATGGCAAATAAACTCAGAGGAACCTCTTTTTATTTCTCCACTGAGAAGCAGGAGATGATCATGAACGCATATGAGGAATTCAATACCTTAATCATGGCAAAATCTAATGCTGCATTCACAGCAAACGATTTGCAACATTTTTGCAACGTTTTTGGTGTGAACGCAGCTTAACACCGCCCCTGCTGCGAGACATAAGCGTTGCAAATATATCAGACAAGTTCAATGAGTCAGTGTTGGGAAAATGTATCGGCTAATTTGAAGTGCTTCATCACCCAAATCAATCAGATTATATTTATTTAAATGTGCCTGCTGGCAGTAGTATACAAATAGATATATACTATAGCATGTACTATATGTGTAGATTACCATATAACTAGGAGTTTGAATATGTGTATGTATTATTCATAATCAGAAATTCAATCAATTGAACCAGTGAAAATAAATTGTGTATCTCTGTATTCTTCTTATCACGAGTCCACCTTAATCATGTTCTACAATAATATGGTGTACTAATAACACTGTCATATAATTATGAGTGCTTTCAACACATCCATAAGTTTCTTAAGCGCTAAATAAACATTACGGACAGCACGGCATGCAGCGGCTGATAGTCTATATAGTCTGTGAGATGGGCAATGGGCTTGTGGTGATCAATGTCCCGCGGCTCGAGAAGGTCTTGTAAATATATGATTCCTTGTCGGCAGAATCGATAGCGCTCATACAGGAAGTCATCATGATGTGAGTTCGTACAGGAAGTCATCATGATGTGAGCTTGTACAGGAAGTCATGATGATGTGAGCTCGTACAGGAAGTCATGATTTGAGCTCGTACAGGAAGTCATCATGATGTGAGCTCGTACAGGAAGTCATCATGATGTGAGCTCGTACAGGAAGTCATCAGGATGTGAGCTCGTACAGGAAGTCATCAGGATGTGAGCTCGTACAGAAAGTCATCATGATGTGAGCTCGTACAGAAAGTCATGATGATTTGAGCTCGTACAGGAAGTCATCATGATGTGAGCTCGTACAGGAAGTCATCATGATGTGAGCTCGTACAGGAAGTCATGATGATGTGAGCTCGTACAGGAAGTCATGATTTGAGCTCGTACAGGAAGTCATCATGATGTGAGCTCGTATAGGAAGTCATCGTGATGTGAGCTTCCTGTAGGAAGTCATCATGATGTGAGCTCGTACAGGAAGTCATCATGATGTGAGCTCGTACAGAAAGTCATCATGATGTGAGCTCGTACAGGAAGTCATCATGATGTGAGCTCGTACAGGAAGTCATCATGATGTGAGCTCGTACAGGAAGTCATGATGATGTCAGAACGGATCTTGACGATCTGGAAGAACTCTCTCCCTATAAAACTAATATAACTAATATCGCTCCTTCATCAATGAGGAAGGGAGCTGCCTTTTTTGTCTGGTGGGAGTGGCCAGCTTATCCAGTGAATTTCAGTTAGCCTGCGCAGGAACAGGTTCAAATTTTGGGCTGTGTTGCTGTGGTGATTTTTCTAAACTTGCTTCGAGGAACCGAAAAGCCTGACCTACGTCATTTTATCCTGAAAATTTGCCGGCTAACTCAGTAAGCCAGCTACGAATAATAGGGGCCTGGTAACTGCATAAATAGCTGCTGGGGTACCAGACTGCTTTAGTCCATCCCAGATTAATCAACTTGTCGATGGTGCTACTGGCTCACTGAGAGTGACTCTGGACTCGATAGCCCCTCTAAAAAAGAGGATCATTAAAGACATAAAAACCTGGATGAACTGCAACTTCCTGATGTTAAACTCAGACAAAACTGAAGTTATTCTACTCAGCCCAGAACACCTTAGAAATCAATTATCTAATGATATAGTTTCTCTAGATGGCATCTCTGGCCTCCACCACCACCGTAAGGAATCTCTGAGTTATCTTTGTCCAGGACCTGTCCTTTAACTCCCACATAAAACAAATCTCAAGGACTGCCTTTTTTCACCTACGTAATATTTCAACAACCAGGCACATCTTGTCTCAAAGCAATGCATAAAAATTGATTCACGCATTTGTTACTTCGAGACTAGATTACTGTAACTCTTTATTATCAGGCTGCTCTAATAAGCCTATTGAATCTCTGCAGTTGATCCAGAATGCTGCAGCTTGTGTACTAACGAGGACGCGGACGAGAGATCACATTACTCCTGTACTAGCTGCTCTCCACTGTCTTCCTGTAAGATCAATAATCACATTTAAAATTCTTCTCCTCACCTACAAAGCATTAACTGGTGATGCACCAACAGGTGGGTCCAGCAGGTGAGTCAGGAGAGTGAGGGGAACAGGTGGGTCCAGCAGGTGAGTCAGGTGACTTAGAGTGTTCTTACAGAAAATTAAGAAGTGAAAGTCTGCTTGGCTACACGTGAGCAGTAAAGGCAGAGGAGGCTTGACTAACCAGGAAGTGTACAGATTAAAGAAAATAGTTCATAAAATCAGTAAAGAGCTAAACAATGATAATAATGATGAATAATAAGGTCTCACAGAATAAATGCAGCTCAGGGATGCTGTTATGTCTGTTGCTTTTAATGCGGTGAAGAGGTCTCTGCTGTCCCACAAGCTCTCTGTGTCCCTCACCCCCCTCTCTCTCTCCCTCCCTTTGCACCAGGCTTGGAGGGCCAGAGAAACCAAATGAGCGGGCAGAGAAACCACAGGGCCAGAAAGAGTAGTCAGTCATTACTCTCCCTCTGGCTCATTCCCTGAGTGAGGAATGCTTTCTTCTTCTCTCCTTTTCATTCTGCTTGCCTACCGGCCCGGCTGACCCTCTCTCTTCCTCTCTATTTTCAGCAAATTGAAGAATTTGGGTTTGAGGTGGATCAAAGTAGACCAATCCTCCTCTAAAGCCCTGGCTCACACCCACAAACAAGTGATGTCATGGACATGCTGGATGAGCGTCCAAACATGATGGACTATGCTTTCACAGAGTGACCCCTGTACATCTACGAGATCCTGTGAAGAGTTTCAGATGGGTTTTGTTTAAGGGCGGGGTATAGTATCGCAATATTTTGGATGGCAATACTGAATAAATTAGGGATGTCGGGAATAACGATTTGGCCATAACTGCAGTTATTTATATAAGTCAAGGTTTCGGAACAATACGAATAGAAGAAGCTACGCTAAATGGTGTCCTGATACCTGCACTGTGTGTACTGTGAAATCTCAAATGCCAGTTTGAGAGAGTCGTGCCACTCACCTGAAGCGTTGCCCTAAACATTTCAGAGGGAACCAACACGCCAGCCTGAGAGCGAAGAGGAGATACCTGACTCCATGGATCCCTTTCCGGAACTGGGTTTCGTTCCAGATCTGCACGAGGTCTCTGCACCCTTACTAAGTGGGGTGGACTGTCAGCTGGTTCACTTGTACACAGCTAAAAGGAAAGCCGTCTACACACTGTGCGTGAAACTGATAAACAAGACCAGACTGAAAGGGAGCGCGGACACAGTGTGGAGACAGAAGCTGGAGGTGGACTCTGGGGTGAAACCAGGATGGAGGGTTTAATATAAACCTCCCATTAGAAAGAACTGGAGACCTGCAGTGGAGGATTTTACACGGTGCTGTCAATGCTGTTATTTCTGTTCTGAACCCCACTGTTTCTAGTCTATGTCCATTCTGTGAGGCAGTGGAGAGCGTGTTTCACTATTTTTATGATTGTAAAAGACTCTGTAGCCTTCTTAATGCTCTGCACATTGTTTTTAGACGGTTTGGTGAAACCTGGTGTCAGACCACCTTTCTTTTAGGAGTTCGCTACTTGAGTAACGCCTCAAAGTGGCAGTTACTCAACCTGGTGGTGGGAGAGGCCAAGCTGGCGATATACAGTAGCAGGAAGAACAGGTCATTGGTCAAAGCCTGTCTGGATCGATTTTAGATTTTCTTTTTTAAGTATGAATAACATGGAGGATTTTATTCCAAAATGGTGCTACAAGAATGCGATATGTGTCTGGAGACAACTTAATATTTAACGCTCCTTTTTAGTAAACGATGAAGAGTCACTGTGTTGATTTGTTGTCATGAGAATGTGGTGGAAATTTATCATAAGTGCTTTATTCTTAAATGTGTAGCTGAACTCTGAGAGGAGAGTTCAGTTCATCTTGACCCAGTCTCATCAGCGCCATCCGGGTGAAGCAATAACAGGTTGATTTCGGTATTGTTTTTGTTCTTTTCGTTTTGTTTTCTTTCTGTGCTCTCACTCTTGCTCTCAGGGCCGCAGCCAAACAACATCCTCCAGACAGCATCAAGGCTTGTCTGGAGGGAAGGAGGACACTGCGAGGAGGAGCAGGGGGGGGGGGGGGGGGGGGGGAAGGGGAAGGGGCAAACATTTCAATAATAATTGTTGATGTATAAAACTCATGTTGAACTATTTTTCCGGGTCAGACCTCCGAGCCATCTGTGGTGACGAGCTCTGCCCATTCAATTGAATTATTACAAGTTTCTGTTTAATAAATACTTAAAGACATTTGAGTGTTTCACATCGCATTTGTTTTCTCTAAAGGAGATTGATAAGGTTAATTAAATTTCCATTACAGAGAACAATTCTTTTTTCTGTCATGCTGATTGTAAAATAAAGGTTTTAAAAATCTAAATCTGTCATTGAACATTACTCAACATTACTTTGGTGCTCTAGTGAGTATCAGTGGTGGCAGGACGGTGTATGTGGGGTTGAGTCCAAAATAAGGCTTCAACACAAGACATGACAGATACATTCATCGTTGGTGTGACAATAAGAAAGATATGGATTATTGACAGACTTATCCAATCCTTATTCCAAAAATGAATGATGTCAAGCATTTGCTTGAATGCATGAATTGCTTAAATGTTCTGGTTTTTCTTTGGAGGGAGGCTCGACTAGCCATCAGCAGAGTTCCCAGAGACCTGGTGTTACAGCTACAGTCATTCTGAACTCTAGACCAGGGGCGTCTCTAGGATTTTGACACATCTGGGGCTTAGCCCAGAAGAGTGAAGCAGATGAGTGAAGCAGCGAAATTTTTAGACATAGAAACACTTTCCACATACCCTACAGGTACCTGCTCTTCTGGACTGAATTGAGGCATTTCATGGTTACCAGTTAATACCAAATAGGCTATCAATTTTCACAAACTTCCCTCAATGGCCCAGGCACAAAAATACCCCATTCATCATGTTGAACATACCAACAGCAACCATTCAGCAACAGTAAACATTGAGATGTTTAATGAACCATGTGTCTTGTCATGTACAGTATTTACATTGTTTTACTTTGTACATTTAATGCTCTTTACATACTCATATGTATTTATTCTTTACATATTCTTTAACATTGTTTAACATAACATACTCTTTAACATAATATTTGTAACTCTTGCAGGTCTCAGGTTAGGTCTCTGCCTTAACTGTTCTTAACTCTACCTATTGTCTTTGTTTCTTGTACTTAACTTTTATTAATGTACTCTTTACATCGTTTTTCCTTGTTCATTTGTCTTTAGTTTTACTTTAAACATTTGTCTTGTATATCTGTCTTAACTTGCACTCTACACTTGACTTTACAACTTTAGCTACTTTCCCCTCCAGAAGAAGCCCAAGCTTAATTATTTTTAGCTACACAATTCTCACACACTACAATTGCATTTACAGACAGATGCTAATAATAACAGAAAGTTAGCAGCTACATCCCTCTAGTAGTTCCAGCTGCAACACTCTTTTCGAAATTATACATTTTTACATAATTTCTATTCCCATTACCTCTTTGATTCCTGACCACCTTTTTGGGGAAAAACATTGAAATCTTTTTTTGTGACATCTTGTTGTGCTACTACCCAAAGACAGCAGCTTGCTGTTGTCAAGTGCGCCTCCTGCCTGACGCCGCTGTTTTGGGTGAATGACGTCACGTGCGACCTGGAGGTGTTAACCACTTGTGTGCCAATTTATTTTAATTTTAATTTTATTTTTTGAAAATTAATATTCGGGGCTAATTCAATTTTAGCCTAGGGACGCCACTGCTCTAGACCCATGTCAGGATCTCTGCCCGTCATCACATGTACGCACGCATCAGCACAGCATTCAGTAGTGCATTGCTGAGCAGTGAGGAGAAAGGTGGAGCTCTTTCACTGTGGGTGTGAAAGTAAAGAGAACAGGAACATTGCTCAGCTCATCTGGGAAGGGGGCGTCTATGGAGCTAAATCCAGGTCATATCTTTTGTTCATTTAAAAAACAGATTTGAACCTGAAAAATCTAGTTTTATTGTTGAACTTTGAAAAATAATATTTTCTTTTCAGTTTTCAGTAACAGATTTGATATTTTCAACTTTCACTCTTTTTTTTACAGCTTCAAATATCTTTTTTTCGGGTTCAAATCTTTTTTTCAGGTTCAAAACTTTTTTTCAGATTTTAGATTGTTTTTTTTTCAGGTTCAAAACATGTTTTCAGATTCAGATTGTTTTTTTTCAGGTTCAGACTTTTGGCCCGGATCTGGCGTGGGGGCGTGGTTTCAACTGCAGGGGCGTGGTCTCATGAGTGACAGCTTAACAATGAAGGCTGAGAACCAGCCTCAACCACGTTGCCTTCAGGTTCATCCCACACACCTGACGGCATCGCAGGGACAGTACGTTGTGTTCACAGTGATGCGAAACGTCAGATATTATAGTGTCGTTTTTGAACGGCACAACCTGGCATAGTTTATCAGAATCAGCTTTAATATTATTATTATTGCTCTTATACTGTCATTCATGCCAAGTATGGCCTAAAACCGCAGCTAAACATAACTGTGTCACTGGCGTCAATTTAGTTTACTGCCAATCCCGTGAATATGCTGTATGAAGGTAAGTGAGTCATAATGCTCACCTGAAGGCAACGTGGTTGAGGCTGGTTCTCAGCCTTCATTGTTAAGCTGTCACTCATGAGACCACGCCCCTGCAGTTGATACCACGCCCCCATGCCAGATCCGGGCCAAAAGTCTGAACCTGAAAAAAAACAATCTGAATCTGAAAACATGTTTTGAACCTGAAAAAAAAACAATCTAAAATCTGAAAAAAAGTTTTGAACCTGAAAAAAAGATTTGAACCCGAAAAAAAGATATTTGAAACTGTAAAAAAAAAAGAGTGAAAGTTGAAAATATCAAATCTGTTACTGAAAACTGAAAAGAAAATATTATTTTTCAAAGTTCAACAATAAAACTAGATTTTTCAGGTTCAAATCTGTTTTTCAAATGAACAAAAGATATGACCTGGATTTAGCTCCATAGGACGCCCCCTTCCCAGATGAGCTGAGCAATGTTCATGCGCGCTGACGGGGAAAACTCGGGATGCAGTCATCACTGCGGCGCTCCCTGCAGACCACCAGCCCTCAAACTCCCCCACAGACATGTGTGCTGCACTGAGCAGGATGAATGCCCATCAGGCTGTGAGCCTGTGAGCCCGGGTGCTGGGGTCTGTGCTGGTCCAATCAGTCTCCTAGCGGTGGGGAGTGATGCTAGTTAGCTAATCCATTGTGATGCTAGCTAGCCAATCCAGTGTGATGCTAGCTAGCTAATCCATTGTGATGCTAGCTAGCTAATCCATGTCTCATGTGTCTCATCGTGTGGCCTGATGGACAGTACATTTATCGAATGCTCCATATCATTATTTTCTAAGCAACAACTAGCTCTGCATAAGGACCTATTAAATATATATATAATACTATAAACTTTTAAAATATCATGATACAGAGCTGATATCATGATGCTGCCATTATGTCTATATTCATTTGATAGAGGAATTTACCATAGCAATGATCACTTATTCAGTTATAATAAACCATCCTTCATCTAAGTCTGTAAATTGTCCTCCAATAGTTAAGAGCTCTGGAACAAAGTCAAACGAGAAGGAGACTCCAGCCAATGAGGGAGCATGGGAAACGGGACAGCGGAGTGTTTCATGTGTTCCCCTCAGCTGGCTGCATGTGAAATGAGACAAATTCCTGAGTCTCTCTTTTGTGTCAACTTTGCAACAGCCTGTTGAAGGCTGGCCAGACGCCCACCAACCAACCCACCCCAACCCGACCCCTCTGGGAGGAATGTGGCGGCTTTGCCTCGAGACCCTGATTCACTGACGAGTGTGGGTGTGTGTGTGCAGAATTATTACACAAACATGGAGGGCTACATGGAGTAGGAGTCACAGCCACTGCTCACATTGTGAAGGAGAAAGAGGCAGAAGAAAGAAAGAGGGAGGACAATAAAAGCCACAGCTCTGAGAAGCGCTGTTTGCCAGCACCGCTTTCAATATACAGCCCTTCCTGTGTGGCACATGTCTTACCACCAGACCATTATTACCATTAGAGGGCTCAGAAGTGAGTCGTCCCTCAATCAGAAGATCGGCTCCTCTAGTCAATGTTGGTGTAAGACACTCATCCCCACCTCCCGAAGGTGTGGGATGAGTGTTTAGTCCCGATGGCCAGGTAGCACCTTGCATGTGTGAATGCTGACATTCTAGTTTCAAGTCTTCTTCAATACAGCATGATGTTCATTTTGTCAATGATCCATTTAAAATTGTGTTAAAATGCTTTGAATGGTCAGAAGACTAGAGAAGCACGATACTATACAAGTACAGTCCATTTACCATTAGCTTGTTTGGCATGGCACTGGTCCCTTCATACTGGTTGGTACACACACAAGTCAGTCTGTGTTCAGAAAGTACAGAGGAGGTATCTGACTGACAGCTCCTCTAGGCTTGGATGGACATGGAACTAGCTGCATCGAGAGATGAACGACGGGTTCTTTGATCAAAAGTCCATGCATGTGCACGTAAACGAAAGCAGTCAACTATGAATGACCTTAAATGAGCTTTTTGGTCAAAACAAAACATTCAATCACCAAGCGTACAATGTGGTTGCTGCTGACCGCGAGTGGAGGGTAAAAATAACACTTTTTAGAAACCTTATGAAACAATCAGCAACTTAAACCACTTTCACTTTCAGATGCTGTTTCAATTATGGATGAATTCAAGATCTGGTTTGCTGAATACTGGAAGCTTTTCCACACGAAAGGAAACAGATTCTCATCACTAACTCTACTTCTTTCCAGTCTTTGTGCTTTCTCTCCTCACAGGTTTACATGGATCGTGCTTTTATCTGGACCTACTGACACCCACTGCTATTATCATTATTATTATTAGTTGCATTTCTATTACTGCTTTTATTATCATTGTTATTCTACTTTATGTACTTCTGCTGTTATTATTAGTAGTCGTAATCTTTCCATCATTATTCTGCTTACTCTCATTATATGAATAATGTATGTCATATTCATGTAATGTGCTGTTACGTTGTTCATTCTGGTCACATGACTCTATTGTACTTCTGTCCATCCTGATAGAGCAGACCCGGCCCGTGTGAGGTCCATCAAAAATGTAAAATAAATAAATAAGTGCACGCCATAAATGCAATACAACGGCACTGCTTTTACTCTGAAGCTGATTTACGTGCGCGCTTACCGACAGGAGACACTGAGCTAGCGGTTGGTTAGCCCTCCAAAATGTGCGCTCACGGTAAAGAACAAAAGGTTGATACAGAATGTTTAACAAGACATGGACTCCTAAGTATCCGTTTACTGAAGTCAAAGTAAAGCTGTGTGCTTAGTTTGTGGAGAACAGGTCACTGTGTTAAAGGATTACAGTTTAAATCGGCACTACGGGACTAAACACGCGGACAAATACAAGAACTTAATGATGCAGAGCGGGCCGGGCCGCTGATGGTTTGCTAGTTAAGCTGCAGATCCAACAAGGAGGTTTTTACCAAGTTTCCCAAATCCAGGGAGGGAACCATTAAGACCAGTTTTGTGCTATCCTACAAAATCACAAAGAAAAGTAGTCAATTTTCTGAAGGGGAGTCCATCAAACAGTGTTTTTTGGACTCTGCAGCGCTATTATGCCCCGAGAACAAAGAGGCGTTTGAGGACGTGGCCCTCTACAGACCAACCGGAACAAGAAGGATCGAGGGCATCGCGGGGAATCTGGAGCTTCAGCTGCAAAACAAAGCAGACAATTTGGACTTGTTCTCCTTGGCTTTGGAAGGGAGCTGTGATGTCCGCGACACAGACCGGTTACTCGTCTTTGTACGTGGGATAACGAAGGACTTTAAGATTACGGAGGAGCTGGCATCAATGCGGTCAATGAAAGGGACGACGACAGTTTGTTCACAGAGGTAAACGCATGTTTAGACAAGCTGGAACTGAAATGGGACAAACTGGGAGGTGTTACAATTAATGGTTCTCCAAATCTGACAGGGAAAAGTTTGGACTTCTGAAGCGAAAGCAGGATAAAGTGAGTGAACCCTGACTAGAATTGCTCTTATTTCAGTGTATTATACAGCAGGAGGTGTTGTGTAAATCAATGCTAAACATTAACCATGTTAATGTGACATCGGCTACCACACAGCAGTCAGCTGGCTCTGGGCATCGTGTTAAAGGAGTACGAGACCTGAAAGCAGAGATTCAAGAGTTCTGTGAGAAGAAAGGGAAAGACATCCCAGAGCTCAGAAGCAGACCGGATGGCAGATCTTTGCTGTTGATGTGACTAATGAAAGAACTAAATACCAAACTGTAATGCAAGGGCCTTTTTGTACATGACATGTACAGCCTGGTGAAAGCTTTCGTGAGATAATGCTGTTTCTTTAGGCCAGATGAGAACAACACTCTCACCCACCTGAGGAAGCCACGCCCTCAGCTGATCACCTGCACAGGACTCATCCATGTAGAGGCACTGCATGGGGAGTTTACAAGTTCAAGACTTCCAACAGTGGAGAATGAAATGCACGTGATCTCTTCTCCCTTCACCTGCAGGTGTAGATAAAACACAGTGATGTTCAGCTTGACCTCACTGACCTGCGGTCTGATACACTATGGCAGAGCACTTTAACTCAGTATCAAAGAGGAGAACTTTCCTCACATGAGGAGGCCTGCTCAGAAGATGTTGGTTCTCTTTGGATCTACCTACATGAGAACAAACATTCTCAGTGATGAAGTTCAACAGATCCAGATCAGATCCTCTCTCACTGATACCTGTCATCTGTCCTTCACATCTCCACCTCATTCAACCAGCCTTCATGCACTTGTTCAAGCCAACACAGACTGGACTTTTCTCACTGAGTAAGACACACTGAACTGATCAATTGCTGTATTAAAGACTAACATACATATTTAATGTAAGGTTTAAAGGTATCTTCAAAAAATAAAATGACATATTTTCATTGCCTTATTGTAACATGTATTCTTACCAGTAGCAGCTCAAAAATATATCATTTACCATTTTTTTATAAAGTAATAAAATTAATATTGAGCAGAATTAAGTTCAGCCTATTGGT
Organism: Myoxocephalus aenaeus; assembly: GCA_038501785.1. Lineage (NCBI taxonomy): Eukaryota > Metazoa > Chordata > Actinopteri > Perciformes > Cottidae > Myoxocephalus > Myoxocephalus aenaeus. The sequence goes on along the minus strand of JBAMJR010000063.1, from coordinate 497,604 downwards.
TCAGCCTCCACAACGGTCCCAATTTCTCATGTGGCCCCTAGGGAACATGAATTTCCCACCCCTGATAGAGGATCCTCCTATTTTGCTCTCTGAAGGTTTCTTACCTTTTTCTCCCCTTAAAGGTTTTTCTTGGAGAGTTCTTCCTGATCCGATGGGAGGACAGGACAGAGGATGTGTACAGATTGTAAAGCCCTCTGAGGATAATTTGTAATTTTAATAATAATATTTTTTAGTAATGATAATATTATATTATTTAATGAAGCATACCTTGATTTTAGTAGTGCTTATGAATTATCTTTCTTCATACAGTAACAAAGCATTCTCAATTCTCTACAGCTCTGTTTGGCACTACTGAAAGAACTCTTCTCCGTCTGGGGCTAAAGGGGGGCTGTTTCGAGCCATCCAACCTTGCAACATTGAAGAAAAAAAATATTAAAATAATCCAAAACAATAGTTATTACATAAAGAAAATGTATTAAAAGAAGCCTTTCAAATGGAAATTTACCAGGTTAAAAGAAATATTCCGGTACCAGCAGGTCTTCCAACTTTGCAAAGCTATTGAGGCAGGATGCCAACCCTAACCAAGAGAGGTATACAATGGGTCTAAGTGAAGAATAGGCTTTTGGCCTGATGCTCAGAAACTGCCAAGCAACCCAAAGAAGAGAGGCTGAAGTTCAGAGCCCATACTGACTGTGACTGTGGCAGAACAAGAAGATGTTTTGACGTATCAGAGATATAGCCGGTTAAATTACGGTCGAACAAAGGCAACACAAATCAAACAAAGTGGAACTAATGAGGGAGGTTGTTACGTAACAAACTCCTGCTGTTGCCACATACAGAGACTCTGTGGACCTGAACTCTTCCTGCTTCCTCACAGACTTCCTCCCGTTCACATCGAGAGAAACAATCTCACCTGTGCCATTGCAGAGCTGAAGAAACATCTTGTGGTGGCTTGTGGTGGAGACGCAGGAAAACCAAAACTGTCTAGCTCTCCACAGCGGCCTGGATTTATGCAGCCCAACCACACAAAAGAATAGAGAGAGGAGGGAAGAAGGGGAGGAGGCTGTGCAGCAATCCTTTTTATTCTGGCTGGCACTTTACTTGAGGGAGATTAGAATCCCACCTTTCTCACACTGGGATAACAGAAGCACATTTTGTTTTGACTAAACCTTCTATTTCTAACAGTTATTGACCAAAATGTTCACTATCTGATGCTTTCCTTTGCAGTGTGATTTTAATTCCCACTCTCGATACGTTGCCCTGTCCTATCTAATGATGGAGTCCCTATCACACGCAATTAGAAATATGATGTAGGAAGTTGGTCAAAACAAACATGGAGACATCCGAGAAAGAAATTAGAAATGTGCCGTCCGTGTTTAAATCAAACATCTTGACTTCCTGTCACTCGTAGTGCCGCTGCTCGCACAGCTGTTGCACGACACACAGGACAATATGCGCGACACAGCGCTGGTCAAAGAAGTTTAACAAAAGCATAAATCAAACTGGCTACTGGTCTCTAGTAGCGCTGGAAGCAGCAGTCGTCCCGACGCACTTCCTGGAGAAGTCGGTGAAATTCACCGAGCTGTGTGCGCCTACGGATAATATTATGAACCCAGACACAAGGGCGTTTGATGTTCCGACGTTTTGGGGATTTCCACAACAAGTATAAAGCAGTGATTATTTCAATGGTGGACGGCGGGAATGAAAACTGTTTGCGCAGATATAAACCTTGCCCCCTGTCCGACGCGAATGTAGTCTATGTAGACTGTAATACAAACAGTTTAGTTTAACAGGTGCAACATTTATGACAGTGTTGGTCAGTTTGTCCCATTTTGCTGCAATAAATATGATTGAAGTGAGATGAACAGACTAAAAACTTCATCTTATTAGATCAAATATGTTGACAAAGTTTTCCTTTGGGGACAATTTGCGGTTGAAAAAAGGTAATATATCGCAGTATTGTGATAATATCGTATTGTTGGACCTCTGGTGATTCCCACCCCTATTTCCTACCTGTTAGTGCTGGATCACAGTCTAAAATGGGGGCACTCGAGGAATCCCTCGAGCAGCAGGTCCAGACAGCCCCACAGTCAGCGGGTTACATTCATTGGAAAAGCTTCTTTGCTCTTGTATGTTGCTAACGACAAAGGAGAGATATCATTTCTGACAACTAAATGACACCTGTGTATTCTGATGTAGAGGTGATCAATTAGTACTATTATTGGACCTATTCCACTGCCCAACTTGTGGAAGTGTCCTTGAGCAAGACACCTAACCCCTAGCTCCTCCCCGGGCGCCTCTCAGGGCAGCCCAAGTTCCCCAAGGGGATTAATAAAGGATACATTATTATTATTCCCTGTGTTTTAGGAAGAAGAGATGGTCTAAATGTAGCTCTTCACCTAGTCCTTCAGAAGCAGTGGCAGGTCGTGCAATTTGGATCTAGGCCTTCAGAGCTGTCTGATAATAGGCTCGTTCGAGATGTACCTTGTGGCTGCGGGACGACCACTCATCCCCCTGATGTTGCCTCATTAACGGACAATGCATGTAGTTCACATCAACAAGAACCAGTCACATTTAGTTATGTATCCGGGGGTTTATCTTGCGCCTATACTTCACTGTATTAAGAAAACAACAACAGGATGTTTGCACAAGACGGCAACCACTTTTATTCTCGTTCCACACTTCACTAGAGCATTTCCTCTCCTTCCGTTTTTCCCTTCACAATAAAAGCCCCAGAAACTTACGTCAGAACACTGCTTCGTAGAGAACTGTCCAAGTACTCCATATAATAGCTTAGCGTTATAACAAAACATGACAAAAGAATCCAACTAAACTGCGGCTCTGAAGCGCCTCGCCTCAACAGCTGTTCTCCCTGGGCACCTCTCAGCAGAAGCAGCACCTCCCAGCTGTTCCTCCCGCCTCTCAGCCAGCCACCCGCTCTCCGCCAGCACCCACCGACGATGCCCCCACCTCACCCGAGGTGGCGATGGAAAACAGATCTAGCGGCGCAAGCTAACTTAGCTCTATGGAGGTGGGAGGCAGCGGAGAGCCAAGCATGGAAAAACAAACACAAAAAGCAGAAAAAGCTGTTGACTCACCCAATGATATCCACTTATTAATAAAAAGAAAGTCCATCCGCCTCTCGTTAACACAGTTCAATGACGTGGTTGTTCAGTTCATCTGTGTGCTTCAGTGAGGATGCCAATGCCAAAACATGCCCAACACTCCATGAGAAAGGCATGAAATAAATCCCCCTCCAAGTACATGTCTCCTCCTTCAGCCATTAAGTGTTAAAACACGTAAAACACTAAACATAACTTCTCTTATGTTTCAGCATGAACTCTTCTTAATCCTGGCAGCAAGGTATCTTTCTGTTGTGTTGACAGAAGTCATGCTAGCACACTGACCAATCACAGCGCACGTTAATGGTCACGCCGGGCCCTGTGACCAATCACACGTCCAGACCCTCAAGAAGCTTTTTAATGTATTTTAATCAGGCTACTCTTCCACAGAGAAAGAAAGGTGAACTGTGATATAAGTGTGGATAAGGTGCTGTTAAGAAGCTCCCAAACAGAGGCATACAGAGGCATACAGAGGCCTGAGCAGGGAACAGATGAAGACAGGAGCTGTGCAATGAGAAAATAAGCTAATAGGGAAAAATAATTATAATACATGTAGTGTATTTGTGAAAAACAATTACATTATAAAATATATATGACTTTGTGATTCTGTTTAGGCCACCAGAGATGGCTTAGAAGGCCTTGGCGGTCCGCCACTGTTCAGGAGGTGAAGTCCTGCTTTTGAAAGGATTGAATTCTAAATCTGGGAACCCAACAGAAGCTGAATGAACAGCAGCAGGTCCAGTCAGCTCCTACAGATCTGTTACTGCTGTTTGCTGTGGTTTCTGAGCTCCACAGTGAACCAGACTTAACTCATACAGTTCTGTACATCATCCAGGGCACCTGATGGCATTGCCCACACCGCTTCCTCGTGATGTGGAATGTAGTTTGGTTTTTAACACAATACGCTCCACTCTCAAGGGAATCCAGCACTAATGGGCATACTGCATGAGCTGGGATATGAAGGCTTAAGTGGAGGCCACAGTACTGGAAGGGCTTTCTCTACCTGGCACTGCAGTGTAGAGGAGCCCAAACAACACAAAGGTTTTAAAGGCATACGCAGTGCAGTCAGTCCCACTTGACTCTATTCTTTCATTCACAATACATATTGTTCTAGGTTCTTCTTGAACAACAATGATGTCCTCTTCTGACGCAAGGTACCATGACTAAGAACCGAAGAGTTACAAAACACCTCAACATAAGAAGCCTTTGGTGCCAAATGGTTTCAACCACTCAGTGAGAAGAAGACGTTATGTAAGTATTTTAAGATTCAAATAAAAAGTGCATTAGCAGCAATCTAAAAACATGAAACCAGGTAAAAGGTGATCAGATGGTCCAACAAAGCATCTTAGGTGAATAAATGCTGTGTGTAAATGATGTGTGTAATTGACCTTCTCTAAGCTGTGAAAACCAGCGCAGAGACAACACTGTCACTCACTGAACCCTGAAGAAACATTATTTAACACTTCAGATTTCAGAGAGGAGCCGACAGAAGGACGTATCGAGGATGAACACTTTTGTTTAAATACAAGATAGAAGCTAAAGCCTACGCATCACAGTGTAAAAGTGAACCACCACAACACCTGGCGATTGAGATAGAAGACAACCAAAAAGGAAAAGCTGAAACTACTACTACTAATACTACTACTAATAATAAGACTCTTGGAATTGGTCCAGTAGATTGTCTCCAGCAGCCACAATAGAGGCTAATGTTTGGGGCAACTTCGACTGCCAAAGTCGGTCAACAATAGTGCCTGTTTGCCTCTGACACAGACTGGTACATAGGTGTCTGTCAACATTATGGAAAGGAGCCTACAGAGACAGATCGTTTTCCTTTCTTTTTTTAAATAGTAATGTCCTTTTTGTTTTGCCAAACAAAACATGTTTTACTCTTTAACCAAGGTATTCAGACTGAAAACAGAACTGTGTTTAAAAAGAAACAGCAGAGGTTTGCTGTTGGAAAGTTTTGAGGTAAAACATTTTCACATACTGTCAAAGGTTCTGATGAAAGCCAGTGGCGGGCCGTGGATTGTGCACGTACGCCTGCTATAACAGCGTCCGTCAGCTGTACAGAAAAGCCCCCCCCCCCCCCCCCCAAAAAAAAGATGGGCATGCAAACCATTGAGCCCACAGTCACAATGGGTTGGAGGACTGACATTATTATAGATATTGCCCAACTGGCCGTATTCATTCATGCTAGTAGGCCTCTCCATATAGTTTAACCAGCTCTCGATTGCATAGAGAGCGCTGGTTAAACCCTTAACCCTTTGTCGGGCAAGAAATCATTTTCGCACACTTCCGCACCCTGTCTTTCCCGCGCCTATGTAAATCCAAGAATCACATGGTCTTCACCCAGCCAATCAGCAAAGATCCCTCTACGTTACACCACCCGCCTTTGTGGAATTTGTTCTTTGTGGATGACTTCGTGAAATTAGTGAAATTACGGCATGAAAAACACACCAGCTAAAATTGAGCATACGCCCCTTTCACGTCCCTTTCACGTCGAAGCTAGAATTTATATGTAGTCACGGTTTTGCAGCTCGACTCTCTCTCCATTCACGGGTCAAACTACTAAACTAACCGTAGTAAGTTGCTGAAACTCACACATGTTATCCTTGAATAGTTGCACTAAGTGATTATGTGTGTGTTTTTTGTGGATGACTTAGTGAAATTAGTGTAATTACGGTGAATGGAGAGAGAGTCACGCTGCAAAACCGCGACACTCTCTCCGTTCACGGCTCAAACTACTAAACTAACCATAGTAAGTTGCTGAAACTCACACATGTTATGCTTGAATAGTTGCACTAAGTGATTATATGCGTGTTTTTTGTGGATGACTTAGTGAAATTAGTGTAATTACGCCGTGTAATTACGGTGAACGGAGAGAGAGTCACGCGGCAAAACCGCAACACTCTCTCCGTTCACGGCTCAAACTACTAAACTAACCGTAGTAAGTTGCTGAAACTCACACATGTTATGCTTGAATAGTTGCACTAAGTGATTATATGCGTGTTTTTTGTGGATGACTTAGTGAAATTAGTGTAATTACGCCGTGTAATTACGGTGAACGGAGAGAGAGTCACGCGGCAAAACCGCGACACTCTCTCCGTTCACGGCTCAAACTACTAAACTAACCATAGTAAGTTGCTGAAACTCACACGTTATGCTTGAATAGTTGCACTAAGTGATTACATGAGTGTTTTTTGTGGATGACCTTATAACAGTTGTTTTATTGCATGTGTTTAATTTTTTAGGACATGACTGCTCGTCTTTTTTATGGCAAGAGGAGGCAGACTGTTTTCGTGCCAGCCAACCCTGCCATCAGTGATGATGATGTTGAAGATGAAGATGACGATGACGATGTGGCAGACCCTGACTTTGCCCTGACCACCCAAGACCAGAACATTCCAGGCCCAAGCAACGTGGGCCCCCCTGCCAAGAGGAAGCGCAGGCAGCCTGCACTGGAGGTGCTCAAGGACTGTGACAGTGAGGACGATGATGATGATGAGCAGCCAGCACCACAAGCGAAGAGGTCAAGTAAAGCCAGTAGGTCAGCAGCCAGGCCAACCACCTGGCACAAAGTGGATATAAAGAACACAGCCCTGCCTGAATACCAGCACTCCCCCCCCTGACTACATTGAAACCCCTTTTCAGTACTTTGCGAGGTACTTTGGCTGTAAACTCATCAGTCATATCACCTACCAAACTAACTTGTACGCTGCTCAGAAAGACATAAACACCACTTTCCACACAACTGAGGAGGAAATTATGATCTTTGTGGCCATCCTCATCTATATGGGGGTTTCTCTGCTCCCAGCCATTGGAGACTACTGGGCCATGGAGACCAGGGTCCCTCAGGTTGCCAACCTGATGTCATCAAAGAGGTTCAAGCTGCTGAGAAGGATTGTCCACTTCTGTGACAACACCGAGCTCCCTGGCACCAGTGACCGCTTCTTCAAAGTCCGGCCTCTGTTCAACTTCCTCACTACCGCCTTCCTGCTTGAGCCACAGACCCCCAAACAGTCGGTGGATGAGGTGATGGTTGCCTACAAAGGGAAGACAGCCGGCAACCTGAGGCAGTATGTAAAAAACAAGCCACACAAGTGGGGTTTTAAGTTATTTGCCAGGGCCTCGGAGGATGGCTTCGTCCACGACATGGTGCTATATCAGGGGAAGACTACCCTGGAGGGCCATAATGCCTCCCTGACACCGGAACAAAAAGCCCTGGGTGCCACCAGCCAGATTGTCTCTGTCCTCGCCAGTTCAATGTCCTACCCCACTACCACAGCCATCTTTGCTGATAACTTTTTCAGCAGCCTGGAGCTGGTGCGGTACCTCCGAGACCAGAACTGCAGGTACACGGGGACAGCCAGGGACAATAGGATCAGAAATCCTCCACTCAAGGCCGTAAAGGAGATGGAGAAAAAGAGTGTCCCTCGTGGTTCATGTGACTACGTCACCAGTGATGATGGGATACTGGCCGTCAGGTGGAAGGACAACAAAACGGTCACTCTGCTGTCAACAGACGTGGGGGTGGAGCCGACGTCCTCAGTCGTCAGGTACTGCAAAGAGACCAAAAGAAAGGAGCCTGTGACCTGTCCAGCTGTCATCAAAAGCGGCTCTTCCGGCCTCGAACATCCGCCTGGCAGGCGGACGTTCTCGGACGGACGAGCCGGCGACCCTTCGGCTTACCCCGACGTGCCGGCGGCGAGGGCCCAGTCACAGCTGCGAGCAGCTTTAATTTAGAGAGAGGGATATATATATATATACACACATATATATATATATATATATATATATATATATACACACACTATATATATATATATATACACACACTATATATATATATATATATATATATATATATATATATATATATATACACACACATAAATATATATATATACACACACATATCCATCCATCCATCCATTTTCGACCGCTTATCCGGGGTCGGGTCGCGGTGGCAGCAGGTTCAGCAGGCCGACCCAGGCTTCCCTCTCACCCGCAACACTTTCCAGCTCATCCTGGGGGACCCCGAGGCGTTCCAAGGCCAGCCGGGAGATATAATCCCTCCAGCGTGTCCTCGGTCTTCCCCGGGGCCTCCTACCAGTTGGACGTGCCTGGAAAACTGACTAGATGCCCGAACCACCTCAGCTGACTCCTTTCGACACGAAGGAGCAGCGACTCGACTCCAAGCTCCCTCCTGATGTCCGAGCTCCTTACCCTATCTCTAAGGCTGAGCCCGGCCACTCTACGGAGGAAGCTCATTTCGGCCGCTTGTATCCGAGACCTCGTTCTTTCGGTCACGACCCAGAGTTCGTGACCATAGGTGAGGGTTGGAACGTAGACCGACCAGTAAATGGAGAGCTTCGCCTTCCGGCTCAGCTCCCTCTTCACCAAGACGGACCGGTACAGCGCCTGTTTTACTGCTGCAGCCGCACCGATCCGCCTATCGATCTCACGCTCCACCTTACCCTCACTCGTGAACAAGACCCCGAGATACTTGAACTCCTTCGCTTGGGGTAGGCAGTTTGTCCCCACCTGGAGGGAGCAGTCCACCGGGAGGGAGCAGTCCACACACACATATATATATATATATATATATATATATATATATATATATATATATATATATATATATACACACATATATATCAGGGGTGTCCAAACGTTTTTCACTGAGGGCCACAAACAGAAAAAGATATGAAAGTCTGGGCTACTCAGGTGAGGTATACCGCACAATGAATCAAATGAGGTCAATTATGCATATATATATATATATATATATATATATATATATATATATATATATATATATATATATATATGAATGTATTTGGCCTTTTCCAAGCTCCAGTAGAAGTCGGCAGGGAGAGAAACTGAAGCTGTTTCTTTAGAGAATCATCACTGCATCTCCATCAGTTCAGACTCTCTTCACTTCTTCTGCATCATCAGGAAGGGAGTCGAGAACAGCTTGAATTCTTTCTCAATGGCAGAAAGATCTTGGAAGTGCTTACTGAGTTCTGTCATTTGATGTGATGACAGACACATATATACTCTTTTTCGCAGAAAGGTTGACCTCTGAAAAAAGCTGCTTTGATTTCAGACGTGGGGGAAGAGCAGCGGTGACGTTAGTAGTTGTGTCTCAAAGAGACAAAGCTTCACACAGAACAGGTTCATGTGTGCGTGAGGTTTGGTACCTGGGCTTTGGCTTGCAGGCTCTTGTTCAGTGTGAGATGATGATAAGATCAACTAGAGGCCAGGTCTGCCAACCATAGTGTGTCACTCAGCTCATGAAGAGGTCAAAACTGTTCCAAAGTTAACATGCTTTATGAGAGTCATGGCTTGAAGACTTCTGCATGCCAATATTAACTCATAGTCAGAGCGCCACCTACTGGGAAACTATGGCGATTTTAACTAGAAATGATAAAGGAAATGAAATTTGCCGACTTCCGGTGTGGTTTAGAGCATCGTCCTAAGACAGTTATTTGTGAGTGTATATGTGGTACATACGCCTATGAAATGTTGTATATCTATGTTGAACGTACTGCGAGGGCTGCTTTGTTGAATTTTGTTGAATTTTCTCCTTAGAAGTGCATTGGTCCTTTTCTTCTGAACACAATGAGATATAAACAAGTTTTTTATACATTGTGATGGAATTGAACCCGTAATGATCCACAGAGGATTTTGTAAAAATCGAAGCCAGCATTTGGAGAGGGATGTGAATCATTTGTGAGGAGCACGGTATACAAGTAGAAAACATGTAACTTCCTGTTGCCTCTAGGTGGCGGTATGACTAGGATTCAAAATGATCACATGGATGTCTTCAGGGTCAGGAGGTCATGACATATGAGAAATATGGACCAGATTACATCACGTACGGCCGAGTTAAAAATGGTGTCTCTTTGGCGCTGCTCTGCGCTCACATAGTTCAATATTTTTAAAATCCTTTGATAACTTTTCCCTGCAAAGGTCTCAACATCATATTGCCCGAATGTGAAATCAATCGTGTTTAATCTCGAGGAGGAATTCATCTGAATACGACGCCTGAAATTAAGGAAAATGCAAAAATTGAGCGATTCACTGAAGCGCCCTCTAGTGTTTGAAAATTCTGAAATAATTTGGGTACGTTAAGGGACACGATGTTGACATATGCTACAACTTTTGTGAGGATAGGCAAAGTGATTTGGAAGTTATGTGTATTGACATATTGAGCCACGCCCCTAAGAGTTTAATTGGTTAATAACTTCTGAACGCAATAACATATCAACAAAGTGGAATATATTGTTTGATCACATTGAGCCAATGATGATCCACATTAAGTTTGGTGAGAAATGGACCCAGCGTTTAGGAGCAGTGGGCAATAATGTGTTTTTTACTAAATTAAAAATGGCGGAAAATCTAATTAGGCGCATTTTATTTTCATGGATGAGTTTTTTGTAGAGCAGTCCCACCCGGACATGTGTGCAAAATTTCAAGTCAATCGCCCAAAGTATGCAAAAAGCGTGGGCTTTCAACCTAAAGGGGGCGCTAGAGAGACATTTTCTCAGACATTTGGCCGACACCCAAATAATAAAACATTTAAACTTTGTGATTCTGTTTAGGCCAGCAGCGAAGGCTTAGCAGGCCCTGACGGCCCGCCACTGCACTCGGGAGGGTGAATCAGGAAAATGAATCACATATTTGCACAACTTATGTGTGATTAGGTAAGCTCATTTGAAAAGTCTCAAAGTAAACAGGATTGTAGAATCTCGTACCAATAATCAAGCCATTAATTATTGAGATACTGGTAATCTTCACAGTAACAGACCATCAGTGGTTCATACGTGAAAAGCAGGAAATAGGAAGCAGGAAATAGTCGGTTTAGTAACTTTACACAGACAGTAAAGCTCCAAAGGTGATCAGTAAACGGTCAGGCTGATGGATGAAGGTACAAATAGGTACAGAAGAGGTTCCCTCTTCTGTACCTATTTGTACCTTCAGTAACTCCAAACCACAGAGTGAACGTTACAGTTACAGACGTACTGAGAGATGAACACAGATGTCTGGAAACAGAGCTTTCTGTCTCGTCACAACAAAGCCACTCACCACTCGAGTCACTGCTTTGGCTTAAGACAAGAGAGAGTCTCAGTCAAATCAGCGTGGGCCAGAGCCATTACCTTCTGCTGAGAGGCTGCATCGTAACCATGTGATCAGACCCCTGCTTGCCACATGCACATGTGCATACAATATTGAGACTTAGCTGCATGCAGGAGGCTCAAAGGGCCCTCGGCTGATCAGGGTCCCATGGAAGCTACCATACCCTCATAAGCCTGACACCTGTACAAGCATCCCATGTTGGAATGAAAGGCTTGGAGTGGGCTGGTGCGATGAGCAGAAGCTCATCAGTGCTGTGTCAGATACCTACTGTAGGAGACAGAACACCCTTCTTCCTGACACAGCAGAGCCGGCTACACAACTCGTCAAAAAGAAGTTCAAAAGAAGAAGGGTCTTACTTGCAGTGGAGCAAACTGGCATCTGAGTTTCTGAGGAGAGAAAAGGGACACAGTGATGAATAGAACATTTTTATAAGACATTTATAAGATTCATCTTTTAAGGAATACTCAACTGATGTTTTGAATATTGAAAGCTGTGGTCAGTTTGGGTTCACAGCAGTTACAATGGAGACCTTCTTTCTAAGCAAATACAAATAAAATGTCTCAAAAATGTCTCAAACCACCATCCGCTGTCCTGTCATGTGCTCAGTTTGTGCTGCACAGTTTTTGTCAGAATATGGCTATAAACACAAAGCCTCTCTAAATTGGTTATAAATAATAATAATAATAATAATAATAATAATAACTATTTATATAGCACCATTCAAAACAGAGTTGACAAAGTGCAAAGCATCGACAAAGCCAAAACAAGAAGACAAGAACACAAAATGCAGGAAGCAGAACGTCAATACAAACAAACATTAAGAAAACAAAAGGCAAAAAAAGAGACCATGCCATGAAGGCAATGCACACAACAAAACCAACACAAACAACAAGAGCAAAAAGGAATAACAAACAAACAAATAAATGAATGGATTAAACAAAATGAGAGGAACAAAAGGACATAAAAGGACATAAAGGATAACATCCGGTAAATGTGAACTCGTTGGTGTAGAGGTGGATCAGCCGGTCTGGATGTGAGCCACTAGACCTTTCAAGCGGCCCGCGGGCAGATTCAATACTTTGCTTGTCCCTGCGGTCAGTGCCGCAAAGACAAGGACATGAGCCGAGCTGATGGACTACATGTCCAGCTTGGGGGTCGACGTTCACGCCCTTGTCTTTATTGTATTACGCTTGCTAATGGTTTTGTCAAGTCAATGTGCAGTGAGTCATGACAGACTGCCTTCATGCCTCTTCACCTGTTTCACTGGTTTCTACACTGGTTTCTAACCATCTCTTCCATCTAGCTGTTATGGCATCTGGTTCTGCTTTCATTGTTATCCGACATATTAGTCATTACATTATAGTTGTGAATATTACGAAGCCTCTTGTTTCAGATTTGTATATTTCTTTCGGGAATATTCAAGGTGGAAACTTTCCATTGGGATATACAGGAATTTGTGGGAAATATCAGGGATGAAAAGAAAATGGGGGTTATTTGCCTTGTCATATGCAGGCAGAGGCAAACCTTTTACCACATCATAATCAGAAATAAATGTAAACTCAAACAAAAATCAACAATGCACTCAATACTCATTGTATTGAGCTTGCCCTAAAAAAAAAAGAAAAAGAAGATTATCTCTTTATGGACTTTCTCCATATCAGTCTGACTGTAAAAACTGTGATTTGTGTTGATTAATAGCTGCTAAATAAATACTAGTAACCTTTACATAATAAAAAAGAACAGTTTTGAATTACATTAAGCTGAATTCAAGAAATGTTGTTTATTCATTACATTTTATTTAATTTTGTTTGAATAAGCTGTGTAGACTTTAATTATATTGTATCAGTAAAGTCAAAGATGCAGACATTTCATGAATTTTACTCATTTGGAGGTCTTTGTTTTTAATCAACTTCCACTTTCGTCTAACGCATTCTGCGCCACATGGACATCTTCTGCCCTGTAGAAGGGGCTGCCGTTTTCCCTAAATTAAGACCTGTTTCATTATTGTTCATTATTGTTAACGAACAAATTATAACCAAGTTGTTGCAGTAGTTGAACATTGTTTTGTGCTGCTGAAAAGTTAACGAACATGCCAACTTTCCTGCGCTGTAACTTTATTTAAGTCAGTAAGCTAACGTTAGTGGATTATTTTTAAGACGGTCTACGTTGTCTTTGAGCCGCTAAAAACATGGCAAGGACTGAAAAAGTGGTCAATTCAATGCCACAATTACATGACTTTCCTCATTTATAATGTTATCTTGTATATTATGCCCTTTTGAGATACCGGCTCATCTACATTCACAAACTGTCCTGGCCTCAGACCCAGTTTTGTGGTTTCCACCCATCCCCCACCATAACAAGCTAACGTTTTTTTTTTTTTAAACAGTCACATGTGGTTACGTTCAGCTTGAGTTGATTATTATTTTTAAGCATCATAGTTACAGGTTTGCCCCTTGTCTTCCTAGAGTTCAACTGAGTTTTAGTGCTGCAGGTGATTGTTCAAATGTAAATCAAACTCATTCAGGGGAGTGTCATGATGTGTGATGCACAGGCAGCTGTTCGTGGACCTTGTGATTCAACTGTGTACACCAGAGATGCAAATTGGTTGAGGAGTTTGCACTACTTCAAGTGAGTCCCATTTGAGCAAGTAATGAAGAAGTAAGGCCAATAGAAGTCTTCAACCAATATGTGAAATTTTAAAATCGTACTTAAAGCCGTTTGAAAAACACACACACAGTTCAGCTTTTCTGCTCCACACATCTGGAACAAGGTTCCTGAAAGCTGCAGGTCTGCTGAGACACTCAGCTCCTTTAAATCCAGATTGAAGACTTTTCTGTTTGCTGCTGCCTTTAATTGAACCAGATTCAATTGCTGCATCTTACTACTGCATTTTATTTCTTAAACTGCACTGCAACTTGTATTACATTTTTATTTTGTTTTTTTACTGTTTTAATGTTTTCTTAACTGTTTTTAAATCCTGTTTTCTCTGCATTATGTTTTGATGCTTTTAATGTTTTTATGTGAAGCACTTTGAATCGCCATGTTGTTGAAATGTGCTGTACAAATAAACTTGCCTTGCCTTACACATGAACTATGTCATCATCAGCCAGGACTCACTTCTCCTGCCAACGTGTTGAGAATAACAGACCTCATCTATCACATCACTGACTGCATGTGGTCTATAATGTTGCATCATCAGCAGTGATTCAACTCATCAAAAAGGACTCTTCAGAGGAGTTTTTCTCGAGCATAACTGAGCTACTAGACCAGGAGAGAGTCTCACCTGGAGCCACCTGAGCAGAGCCCAGCACAGGACGTAAGCCGCCAGGTGGAACTTGGCGGTCAGGTATCTCTCCGGTAGACCGCTGAGATACCGAGAGTGTCCGCTGCTGGACTCCTCTCTGCTGGACTCCGCTCTGCTGGACTCCGCTCTTCTGGATTCCGCTCTGCTGGACTCCTCTCTGCTGTCCCCGGCAGAGCCCCCGTCCCTCCCGGCCTCCTGCATGCCGCTCCCCGCCGGTGTGAGGCTGTTTGCGGACTGGAGGAGGAGGTCTAGAGGAGGAGGACGTCTCTCTACTGTCAACTTCTCTTTCATGCATGTGACGCAGCTAAGAACCGCACCATGTCACGCGCAGTGTTGAAAAGTAAAGTCCATTCAGTCTACTGGCTGGTTAACAGCGCCACCTGGTGGCTGATCCATTTAACACACAGCCTCAGCCACAATGAGACACGTGCATGAGAATAATACTGCACAGGGCAGTCATGTTATCTGAGTTCATATTATTATTAAATTGCTGAATTAATTTCAAACTGAATTTGATCTTAGGGTGCACTGTAGATCTTAAGGCTCCATGACGTGAGGACTCTGGTGAGATATTCTGTCCTCGTGGTCCCTGCTGTGTGCACGTCACTGACATGTTGAATGAAGCTGTTCAGACTGGAACAGTGAAGTAGAAGTCACAATACGATGTAGAAATACTCTGTTACAAGTAAAAGTCCTAAAATCTTACCCTCCTGTTATGTTCGTTCTCAATGATGTTTAATCATCCAAAAGTTGTCAGAAACCAAAAAATCCTAATAAATCAGGAGAGACAGTGGGTGATTAGTAGTTAATGTTTATTATGCCAGATAATGAGTCCATGGTTACACAGAATTTATTTGGCGCATGAACTCCGCGAGGAGATTGAGATCGCACTGTGTTTGCCCTGAGCGGCAGCAATCTGTAGATCCCCCCCCGGGGAGTCCAGACACTGGTGGTGGTGGCTGAGGTTCTGCTGGAGTTGCTGGAGTTGCTGGAGATGCCGATGGGGTGCTGAATCTGAGAAGGTGGATGGTGCTGGGGAGGCGGCGGGTCGCATGAGACGGCAGCAGGACGCTAGAGGCGGAGAAAGAGAACATTTAAAGGAGATAGCAGCGAGCTGATAGGACAGCGAGGAGGGCATGACTCTGCGCTAATGGCTGGGCGCACCCGGCTGCTGAACATCTGGTAGAGTGTGACACTTCTGACGCTCCTGACAGGGACATCCGGTATGACGTGCGTGCTGCTGGTGAGGGAGGGTATGAGTGAGGGCCCGCCTGGTGTGAGGGGGTTGTCTTCCTGTCTGAACTTACGCTATAGCTTCATTTCAATCAGGAGAGACAGTGGGTGATTAGTAGTTGATGTAACCAGCACGCCTGGCGGGCTGCGCGCCGTGCTGTATGCATGATGTGATCAACTGCTGTGACCAACTGCGGGCGGGCTGAGCGCCGTGCTGTGATCAGCAACACCATCACTAACTCCCTCCACCCTGAAGCACTGTGCTGATCAGATGTCTCAAGTGTTCACTGACATCTTCAACACAAGATGTCTCCGGTGTTCACTGACATCTTCAACACCTCCCTGGAGACATGCCACGTACCAGCCTGCTTCAAGGCCTCCACCATCATCCCCGTCCCCAAAAAACGTAGGATCACAGGACTCAATGACTACAGGCCCGTCGCCTCGACCTCTGTGGTCATGAAGTCCTTTGAACATCTAGTCCTGTCCCATCTCAAACCCTCACCCTCACTCCTGGACCCCCTGCAGTTCGCCTACAGGGCCAACAGGTCTGTAGACGATGCTGTCAACATGGCCCTCCACTACATCCTCCAGCATCTGGACTCCCCAAGATCTGCTCCATCGTTGAGTCCATCCTCTGCTCCTCCATCACCGTCTGGTACGCTGCAGCCACTGCCAAGGACAAGGGCAGGCTGCAGTGCATCATCCGCTCTGCCGAGAGGGTGATTGGCTGCAATCTGTCGTCCCTCCAGGACTTGTTCGCTTCCAGAACCCTGAAGCGGGCAAGAAAGATTGTAGCTGACCCCTCTCACCCTGGACATAACCTGTTTGAGTCCCTTCCCTCTAGCAGGAGGCTGAGGTCCATCAGGACCAAGACCTCACGGCCCATCAGGACCAAGACCATCAGGACCAAGACCTCACAGTCCATCAGGACCAAGACCTCACGCCACACTAACAGTTTTTTCCCGTCAGCATTCCAGCAACAGAGCCCGGGTCCCCCACTGACTGACTCTGTCATCCCCAGGACTATTCCCTACCGTTCACTCCCCTGCACATCCCTTCATACCTCATATTTACATTTAAATACACATGTTACTTTAACTTTACACTTTAACATACATTACACTTTAACAAACACCTACAGTACACTTGTTTATAGTACTGTTATCTGTTTGTCTGTGCACTTTATTTTATATTTGATAATCGATTGTAAATGTAATATGTTTCTATTGCATTGTGTTGATTGTTGATTGTTGTTGTTTGTCAAATGCAGTAGTTCTCAAACTTTTTCTGTCACGGCCCACTTTGGAGGAAGAACAAATTTCGGGCCCCAACAAAATTATAACAAAATGTGACTCCTTCATCCGTGCTTTTTCAAATAATAGAATAAATATTTTAAATCCCTTTCAAGTAAACCAGATTGCTCCAGCAGAGAAAAACTAATAACATGTGAAATCAGTTTGTTAGAACAATGCAAATAAAGTTCTATCTGTGCAAAAAATAATTACTATTTGGCAAAAAATAAAACTGTTTTGCACTGAATATATTTTCAAGATAATAATAATAACGTTCAACCTGTGCAAAACAAAATGAGTGCAGATGTGTGAGCATCACGTTGTATCAGTATTAGTGGCTGCAGAGCTGCTATCCTCTACAAATATTTAAAAAACGGGGTTGTAGATTTGATAAGGCTCTCAATTCATGCTCAATGTTGAGCTTAGATCTATATTCTGTTTTGAGAGACGCAACAGCAGAAAAGACCTCACAGAGATCTCATGGAGGCTTTTAGCAAAACGCCAGGAATCAGCGAGTCGTGCATGCGCAGCGTAACCTGTTAACGGCGTAACTAAACATTTCACCGAAAGTACAGGCACTCGCCATGTATTTATTAATGCCGTTTTATGTCTGTGTATTATGTAAAGTTATCATGTTCATGGGGAGAGTGTTCGTCCTGAAACCACAAGGTAGCGGTTCATCCCTGTTCTCCATAGTTTCATGTTGGAGTGTCCTTGAGCAAGACACTGAAGCCCCAGTGCTTCACAGCAGCACACTGCTCCTTCATTACTAAGGATGGGTAAAATGCAGAGAATAATTTCCCAACTGTGGGATTAATAAAGGATTATTTATTTATTTTTAAATTTAATTTAATTTTTTTAAGAATCTGCATCTCCCCCTCGCGCCCCACCTGTAATACCTCCGCACCCCACCATTTGAGAACCACCGGTCTAATGTATGCACCACCCGCCTTCACTGCTGTGGACAGACCCAGACCCAGATCCGGCTTCACTGCTGTGGACAGACCCAGACCCAGATCCGGCTTGGCTGCAGTCTTCAACCAGAAGCCAAGGCTCTGGATGGAGGTGGAGAGCTCAGCCCCTGCAGGAGCATCTCCTCCTCTTGCCAGGAGCAGAGCTTCACCTCGCTGCTCCGCTGGGAGCCAACAGTGACACCACGCTGCTGGAGGCCCCGGTCGTACTGCTGGGGCCACTGGAGAGAAGGGAGGAGAACCAGGTCTGAGAGGGCAGACTGTCAGACCCTGCTGCAGTTCAATGTGAGGTTGAGAGGTGGTCAGAAACATTATTAGCAATATGTTCTATGACACCCATGTCAGCAATGCACCATAAACATATTGTGATGTCTTGAGAGGTCGGGATCGTGAGGTGAGGCGTGGGTGCACAGATCAAGACGACACGCAGTGGTTTTTTAACTCAAAGTTACAGAACTTTGAGTTAAAAAAACACTCAGATTCTTCTTAACAAAAGGTAAACTTAAGTCCAACAAAAAGTCGTTACAGAAGTACTTCAGTTTTCTCCTGGTTCATTGTCTTTAACGTAATATAAAACCTCCTCTCTTCTCATGCGCTCCTGTCCTTTGTTCACCCTCACACCAGCTCTCCACAGGGTCATCAGCCTCATCTCTTTCAGCTGGGCAGCAGCCTGGGGCCCGGCTGCCCTATGACTATGGGAATTGTAGTTGATTCACCAGATGCCATGATGAATTGTAGTCCCTGCTGCAACCACTGGGATGGGATGTACCTCCCATTGATGAAACTACCTCTTAAGACATCACAATAGTTCAGCAGCCTCGGCAGCAGGCTCGGCAGAAGGCTTCTCGCGGTCAGAGAGCTGCTCGGTGGCTCTGCTGGTTGCAGGACCCCTCTTCCATGTGCGAGGCCTGGCTGCTTCCTGGCTGCTGCCTGGCTGCTGCTGCTGCTGCTGCTGCCTGGCTGCTGCCTGGCTGCTGCTGCCTGGCTGCTGCCTGGCTGCTGCTGCCTGGCTGCTGCTGCTGCTGCCTGGCTGCTGCCTGGCTGCTGCCTGCTTGGTTTCATGCGGCTCTTACGTTCATATCGAAGTTTGTGTTATTTATTTATTTTTCTTTTAAAATCTTTTTATTGATTTTGCAAAAAATACGTCGACCCATTTAATGCGGAGACGGACTGTTTGAAAGCCCCGCTAGTCACAGACCTCAATGCTTATTGTGTGAATTACACCATCAGTAGCTTGTAGCTGTGGAGCGGTCCAGGCTTTCTTCTTGCAGAGCGTTTGATGAAGAGAATCTCTCTCTCTCTCTCTCTCTCTCTCTCTCTCTCTCTTCATTAAACATGACAAACGTCAGTAAACAAGCTGGACAAGGCTTTGAAATCACGGATTTCGTGAGTTTTTAGTTTGTTTATTTTTTAGGAAACGTCGGACCAGTTGCGACGTAATGTTTTCAGCGGCGCTAATGTTGTGGTTCATTTATCACCAAACAACGTCGGGGGATTTCACAAACACGTCATCACCTGTTTGTCTGATGCTGCGGGTCAGAGCAGAAGTAGCTGCACCAGTTTAGCGCTCAGCGCTGCATGAGCACTACGTGGAGGAGGAGGAGGGTGGGCTGTCGGGGCGAAATTCTCACAATAACTCAAGTAAATGCCCCGTCAGATATCAAACACATTTGGGGGGAATTGATGACAGAGAGAGTCATTTTTATTCTTAAATACTGATGAATGAAGAAAAACATTGGGCTCCAGCAGAAGGGGCACTTTTCTCATCCAGGGCAAAAGGGCAGGTTGAGCACCACTAGGGATCAGCGGATCATTTCTAAAAGTCCTGCCGGGATCAGGCTGCTCTCGCCGGGCAGCACAGCGCTGACGGCCCGGTGCTGCAGGACTCACGGTCCCTCAGCAGGAACTCAACTGGTCGCCGTATCTTTTTAAGTCGGCTGATTCTTGAATAACCGATCACAGATTTGATGCTTAAACAACTAACTTCTCGCCTGAAAACATCCTAAAAGTACATGTTGTGACTCAACAACAGTAGTATTCAGAGAACGTCAACTTTCAGTTGTGAGTTTCCTCATCAAGTACAGAGAAGAACGCGTATTGACTTAACGCTGATTGGCCAAGACTCTTAACGCTGATTGGCCAAGACTCATCAAAGATCTTCTATTATGAAGATCACGACCACTCCAATCTCAGAAACGCTGTTCACATATTTTGATTTCAAAACGGCGAATTTCGCCGTAAGGTGACAAGTTTGCAGGTCTGCAAAAAGGAGGACAAATACGCGTCCGGCTTGATGCTGCGCCGGACGCCGGACAGGGCATTGAAAATCCGGACTTCTGCTAACGGTTAGCTGAGCTTGCCAACTTCAACAACATGTGAAGGCAGAAGTAGTAGAGCACAACATAGCAGGAGCGATCACACTCCTGTGACCAATCATGCTTTAGACAGAGGTTCGGACCGCACCAGCTCATTTGCATACAAGGACACATAAATACAAGGCATAAATAAATGTATAAATACGTGTGGACACATAAATACAGGCATAAATTAATTAATAAATACAGAAATGTAGAAATAGATTTATTTAATGATGTCCTGTTTAGGTATAACTTATATTTATATATTCCTGTATTTGTTTATTTATTTCTACATTTATTTAAGCATTTATTTATTTATTCCTGTATTTATTTATTTATTTCTACATTTATTACTGCATTTATTTATTTATTACTGCATTTATTTATTTATTTATACATTTATTTAAGCATTTATTTATTTATTCCTGCATTTATTTATTTATTTATTTATACTTAAGTCATTTTCAGTCCTCCGTAGTCTGGCTGATGCCTGGCTGCTGCTGCCTGGCTGCTGCTGCCTGGCTGCTGCTGCCTGGCTGCTGCCTGGCTGCTGCCTGGCTGCTGCTGCTGCTGCTGCTGCTGCCTGGCTGCTGCCTGGCTGCTGCTGCCTGGCTGCTTCCTGGCTGCTGCTGCTGCCTGGCTGCTTCCTGGCTGCTGCCTGGCTGCTGCTACCTGGCTGCTGCCTGTCCACAACAATGCAGCCAGCAGCAGCCAGGCAGCAGCCTGGCTGCTGCTGGCTGCATTGTTGTGGACAGAAACTGACATGGGAAAAAAAGTTTATAATAATAGAATGAATGATGAGCATTATTGTGTTTTCTGTGTTGCATAATGTCTTCTTTATGTTACCTTTGTCTGTTAACAAATGAAAAAATATGAATTCATAGAAACAATGTAGTGTATTATCTTAATTCTTCAATATTACAGTATTAGCATCCCTTATTGAGTGAAACCACTTGATAGCAGAGGCTGATTTGGGCTGTAAATGACTTTTCTGAACATACGCTGTGGCAGCCCCAAACGGTTACAGTAAACAGTGCAGGAACATGTTGTTTCTTGCTATTAATGGTCAAAGTAGCTTTAACAACCACAAATTGCCCCAAAATACAATGTTTTAAGATTATAATAATAATAATAATAATAATAATAATAATAATAATAATAACTTTATTTATATAGCACCTTTAAAAACAAAGTTCACAAAGTGCTCTACATAGAAGCAAAGAAGACATAAGTTAAATATCGGTAAACACAAAGGACCATGGGCAATGAATACTACAATAATCAAATCAAACAAATAAATAAAATATACAAACAAAACCAGGGGAATAAAAGAACAGCATAATAGATCATAAACGGACATAAAAGGACGACATCACTTAAAAGCAATTCTATAAAAATGGGTTTTAAGAAGTGATTTAAAAGAAGTTACTGATTTTGCCAGCCTTATCTCCTCCGGTAGGTCGTTCCAAAGTCGAGGGGCCCTGATGGCAAAAGCACGGTCACCCTTTGATTTAAGCCTCGACTTGGGAACGGCCAGGAGGGCCCCACCAGAGGATCTAAGGCTGCGAGTTGGCTCGTATGGAGTTAGCATGTCGCTGATGTAACTCGGGGCCAGACCCAGGCGGGCCTTAAAAGTGATCAATAAAATCTTAAAATCAATTCTAAAACCAACCGGGAGCCAGTGGAGAGAAGCCAGAACTGGAGTAATGTGATGTCGTCTTTTAAAACCAGTAAGAAGCCTAGCTGCTGCATTCTGCATTCATTATAAACTGTTGTTGCTATGATACATTTGATGTTATTCCATTTGTTAAAATGATAGCTATGTATAGATGACACTGCTGATGATAAATATCAAACTGTCATCTTTAAGCAAAAGAAAAACCCTGACATTGGTCACTTCATCACCATGTTTGATGCTTGTATAGATCTTTACTGGTCTTCAGACCACTGTAATGGTAAAATATAGTGTTGTCATGTTAGAGGACAAGAGGGCCCAAATCGAACCTTAATGACCCTCAGAGATGAAGACCAAATTGATGGGTGCTGTGATCAAAGGACTGTTGATTTTCCTTCATTTGAATATGGGGGGTCGTAAAAGAGGCTGACTTCCCAGTTCAAAGGGAGATGTTTTCCTGCTCTGGCCACGGGAAGCGGGGGTGTTCACGGGTCTCGAACAGACTAAGCCACTCTGTTTTCCTCCATGGGGGGTTTGGGGGCGGAGACCTGATTGTGTTAAAAGGGGCCTGATGACTGTGCTTCTTTGAATCTTGTGTCACAGGCTGCTATGACCGGTGACAGACTTTTCCTTCCTGCAGGAATAAACGGACTTAAGACAACTTTGATTAAGAGAGACTCCATTCCTTCTTAACAGATCTATAGGAAAAACTTCCATTACACCACTCAAGTGTTAAGTGTCTTGGCCAAGGACACATGGACATGGACTAGCAGAGCCGGGGATCGAACCGCCGATCCTCTGATTGAAGGACGACCCGGCTCACCACTGAGCCACAAACACAGAACCACTGCCCTCACTGATACAGACCAGGACTATTAGAAATACTACACTGCATATCGATGCAACTTTTTTACATTTTCATGACATAAAATGTTTAATAGACAAATCTCTGCAGATTGGTTATGGACTATTAGATAGAGGTTCATAAAACGGAGTATTAACAAAACTAACTGCAGAAGGGGAAAATTCACTTCCATTATTATTAAAGGAATATAAGGGTGAAGTATCATGAATTGCACTTTGCATATATAATACAAACTGGCGTCAGACTCTGCAGTATGTTGCTGTAGAGCATCAGTGTGTGAGGTAGACAGCTGAAGTGTGTCAGGTAGTGCATCAGTGTGTGTGAGGTAGTGCATCAGTGTGTGAGGTAGACAGCTGCAGTGTGTCAAGTAGTGGAGAGACAGTTGGAATGAGTTGATGACATCATTTTATACAGAAAGCCCACTGCAGATTAACAAAGAGGACTGACTTAGAACCAGAGAGAACTCAACAGGGACTCAACAGCAGATAACACATAGCCATCATTGCACCAAGTCCACTTTGTGCAGATCCTCTACAGTGAGGTACACCACCTGAAACAACACCAGCAGTCACACATCAATGCATGATAAGCTTGGTTCACAGGCTGAATGTAACTGTCTGTTGCTGAGCTTCATTTTAAGAGACTACATGAACTCATTTAGTCATGAGGCTCTACTCGCCTTGTCGTGGCAGGGGTCGGGGTAGTCACAGATGTCCTGTGAGAACACAGAACGCATCAACCTTTTCACCTCCTCGGGGTAAACATATGTGGGCTGGAACCGATCTCCCTCCTTCACACCGACCCCGTGAAACATCTAGAATAGAAGTGAGAGGAGAACAAAGAAAAAAGAGGAAGAGACAATATTGAATGACTGCTGGTGGCTGTAAAGACTAATTCTTGAGCCATTTATCAAGGCATTGTTTTCCCCATACAGTTTCTCTCATACAGGTCCAGGTAAAGCAAGGGAGTTCAGACTTTCCCAGCCACGTCCTTGAGATAGGACATCATCGCTCCAGTGTTCTGGGTCTGCCTTTACCAGAAGGTGCAGCATACCTCTACATGAAGGTGTCCAGGAGGGTGAGTTGCTGAACCACCTCCTCCACTGCCATTGGTAGTGGGGAATGTTGATGAGAAGGATAGAAAGTGATCCTGCCAGCAAGACTCTGGACTGATTACTTACTGATAACTTACTGCAAAACAAACAGTCAAATAACACAATAACAGCAACACTATTAAAGGTTGAAGTTGGGTCACAAATAGCTGGTATTAATCCGTCCTGAGCTTCAGTTTTGAAGTGAATCCTGCTTTGTACTGGTCCTTGTCGCGAAATAGTTATTAACTTTGTCATGTATGACTAAAATAGGGATATTTTAGTCATACAGGACAAAGCTCATATGGCATCATATGCAGCACTCACTTGTGTTATGATAGATGGAGCAGGAGAAAAGAGAGACGATGATCTGTTCTCATATTAGACACAACATGGACACAATACCATGAAACATTGCATAGTGTTTGCATCATGTGACATTGTATTACATGAGCACTGACCAGTTTCCTCTGCAGGAGCTTGTAGGCCTTCTTGCGGCGGGCGCGGTCGCTCTTCAGGTGTTTGGCAGCGTGGAGCAGGGATGCTATCCACACAGGAAGTCTGAGGAAAAGGGACATTTAGACAGTGGAAATGTATAGAAGGTTCTTTTCTGAGCCGTTTATCATGCCACAACCATCTGATAATGGCTGACGATGTACATACTCTGTGTATTAATTATTGTGCCCAATACTTATTAACCTTTATATACATACGTTGGGTAGTGGTTAGTTTGATGCTCGGCCACTAACCCAAAAGGAGATCATCTCTTTTGTTTTTAGTAGCTGCATTCTTACATCTTTCTCTTTGACAAACAGGACAGCCAAGTTGAACCTGTACAGAGAAAGCTCAAGTTGAACCTGAACAGAGAAAGCTCAAGTTGAACCTGAACAGAGAAAGCTCATGGACGGAGCACTGGGCGAGGTTGTGTGTAAGTAACACTGTACATTCCTGTTGACTGCAGGGAAAGTCAGTGTCTGAGCACTGAATGCTTAACGCTAACAGGACCGGGACCGGGTCAGTTTAGGTTAGCTAGTGAGGCTATGGTGTTTGTTAGCTTGCGCCGCTCACACCGCCGCGCTTTGGGTCCGGGTTCTCACTTTTGTCGACGTGAGCTCTGTGCTGACACTGACAGAATGCTGTCATGTGCATCCAATCCAACACAGGTCAACAGAGAGGTAACTGTAACGGCAAGATCGGTATGGTCTGGTAACTGTGGTGTAACTGTTGAACAGAGGTGTTGCTTTGAACCTATTGTCCTTTTGGAGGCTGGAGTTGGTGTAGCTGCTCAATGGTACAGTTTACTGGGAGGACGACTGTTTTAATGGTTTCAGCAAGGTGGATCATCTTGATCATGTTGGATCAGATTCAAGAGGAGTCCAGAAGAATAAGGACAGTTCCTCTGGAGCGAAGCACTACCAAACTCTGGATGATATTCTGGACCAAAAGGGGTTGCAGGGACTAAAATGAGCCCGATGCTGGATTCACTCCGTGTGACGGCCCTCTGACTGTTATAGGTAACCTGGGCAAGATCCTCTGCTTCTCCCCAGGTCTCTCCTCTCAGGTGGTTCCGGATGGGCGGAGCTGCCCAATCAAGCTTCTCCCCAGGTCTCTCCTCTCAGGTGGTTCCGGATGGGCGGAGCCGGCCAATCAACCCCAATCAGAGGGTGGCAGATAAAAGGCTCACCAGTCTGCCCATGGGGGCCCCCCTCTTCAGACCCATTATTTTTAGTCAACCTTTGTGTCTGTTGATAAATCATGGTTACTGTTTAGTAGTGATGGCGAGATGAAGCCTCATGAGGCATCGAACCACTTCAGCCAATTGGTTCGAGAAAGGGTTCATTACTCGAAGCTTCATGTGCACACGACACCACCTAGTGGCCAAAAGTATAATCACAGGCAGCTGTATCTGAACCACAATGTGATGCATTGAATTGTTGTGTCGGTTATGGCTGTTGGGAATGACTGAATTACAAAAATGTATGCCCAAATAATTTCTGTAAATAAATGATCACATATGTGCATAATAAAATATGTTTTGAATGTATCCTGTGTGTGAACATTTTCCCAAAATGGTAGTGTCGTATGGTAAGGCAGGTGGTGTTATTATGTCACTTTAGGGAAATGGCATGGGCTTAAGCAGGCAGGACAGTGAAAGTGCTTGTGGAACTAGGAAGAGAGGACTGAATATGCTTGTGGAACTTGGACAGTGATGTACAGGACAGGGGACATTTTATTCATTTTTATTCAGAAATAACAGTTTCTCAACAGTTTTGGGTTTTAAACTCCCTGGAGCACAATGAACACCGCACCTTTAAATAAAATAAGAAACTGTGAAAAATACCGTTCTTGATAAGCAAACCTAATGAGTCTGAAATAGAGTTAGATTTTAGCTTACCTTATTAGGAGTTATCAAATCAAAGTGTTCCCACACAGGGGAAATCCTCCTCTTCCTCCATCTTATCACCTATCCTTCTCACCTCACTCTCCTAACTCTCCAAACTATCTCTCTCCAAACTCTCCGAACTGTCTCTCTCTCTCCAAACTCTCAACCAACAACACACATTTTGAATGGAGCCTGAGGGGTTTATATTGCTGTCAAACCTCCCGGCAAAATCTGAACCGCTTGCCGAAGCAGTCACGTGGTACAGCCACGTACATCATTTTTGGCTCCTCCCCTACATGAAGCAAGCCTCGATACGCGCTTCGAGGAAACGCCCCCTCCATTACTCGACACACGCTTCGAAGCGTCGGCACATCTCGTAACAACACTACTGTTTAGGTTAAACCTTGGTGTGTCTCCATATTTGTTACGACCAAGAGCCGGGCCGTGACAAATTGGGGGCTCGTCCGTTTGAATCAGGTAGTGGTAAGGATTTTTTGTTGAGCTCAAATCGATTGATTTCGGTTTTTGTTGATTGTGTGGCTCCCAGGTGCCTTGAGTGGTAGGGGCACACTTGATTACTTCGGTGTACCTCCTGGGACGTTCCTTTGTTGGAGGAAAGGAGGCGTCACTTGTTGTTCTTGTTGTTAAATGAATTGATTCGGGTGGCCAAGAGGCTATAGGAAAGTGCACCGCTGTGTGTCGTGGTAAAGCCTTGATTGGCATTGGGGAGACACTCTGAGGTTTGTTAAAGTAAATATTATTGATTAAATTAAACTTGGTCTACTTTGTTTTCTGCTCGGTGTTTGGACGAGAGAGGGGGAGCATTTGTTTTGTGCAACATTCAGGTAGTTTTTCATTTATGCTTGATAGGTAGCCTGGAGCAAGACGCAGTACTAGGACTCACCGTTGTGCAATTAAAATTGCGGGGCTTCCCTGTAAGGTTACGGCTTCATCCCTTTGGGTGTTGCTGAGCGCTACCAGTAGTGTTGTGGTGACCGCGGTTAGCAGCAGTTGTCTCGGGGGCACATCCATGTGCTTGGGGGGAGGCGCCAGCGTGCTGGTCTTCTTTTCCGACCCATGGGCTTTAGTGCGTAAGTACCCGCTGCCAGTAGCCACATGAAGACTAGGGTTGAGCTTAATAAGATTTTTGTGTAGGTAGTTAGAGGGAACGCACCGTCTACGAGTTGGTTAAGTGCCTCTAGTGCGCAGCGGAGGGTTTTGGTCTGCGCTCTTGGGTCCGTAGGCATTCTGCAGTCATGGCTGGCATAGAAACATTTTTTGATGTTCCATCTGAGGAGTTATTGGAACGGTTTACAAAGGCTCAATTATTGCAAATCGCTGAACATTATGGCGTGGCAATAACTGGAAAGAAAAAACAGGAGGTTAAGGAATGTCTCATAGCAAATCTGGTGGAAGATGACATTTTGCAAAAGTGCGCACAGGTTTCCTCTCCCAGTGTTGCAAAGGGGCTGCCTCCGCTTGGGTCGATAGTCCCTGGGTTAACATTTGACCAACAAAAAGAGCTGATGTTGATACAATTGGAACATGAAAGAATGAAAATAGATAAGGAATTGGCACTCGAAAAAATTAAAATGGAGTTGCAACGACGAAAGCTGGATTTGGGTAGTGCGGGTAAACTCTCTGGTGATTCCGTGTTTGATGGGCATGGTTCACTTGAGTCTGGTGGTGCGTCCTCGCGTCCTTTTGATATTATTCGTAACCTGAGCCTTGTGCCCAAATTTAATGAAAGAGACCCGGACACATTTTTTTCTTTGTTCGAGCGTATTGCGGATACACGGGGTTGGCCCGTCACTGAGCGAACGTTGATGTTGCAGTGTGCTTTCACAGGAAAGGCTCAGGAGGCATACGCAGCACTGAGTAACACTGATAGCCAAAGTTATACCAAAGTTAAAGCTGCTGTGCTGAAGGTATACGAGTTGGTGCCAGAGGCATACCGCCAGCACTTCAGAAATTGGAGAAGAGGGAAGACTCAGTCACATTTGGAATTTGCACGTGACTTGGTGTTGCACTTTAATCGCTGGTGCACTGCTTCGGACGTTGACAACTTTGAAAGTTTGTGCGACCTGATATTGCTTGAGCAGTTTAAGACGGCAGTTCCACAACAGATTGCTACTTACGTCGGTGAAAAGGAAGTTAAAACAGTGGCTGAAGCTGCTGCGCTAGCAGACGACTACACCTTGACGCATAGGGGTACGTTTGGGGAGCCTCGCCCTTATGTTGCTGACTCTGGGTTCAGGAGAAATAGCCCTTGGTTTGATATGCAGCCTGCTGCTGGTCTAGGTAGAGTCGTCGGGTCAGTATACAGGAGTGAACATAGTGCACGGGAGGTTGACAAAGTTTGTAACTATTGTCGTAAAAAGGGACATTGGAAGTCTGAGTGTTATGCACTCAGGCCAAGAAGTGGATCGAGTGGTGCCCAGAACGGTTCGGAACCGCAAGGGGCCGGTCTGGCTGCCCCTGTGGTGAAACGGGTCGGTTATGTCACCCCAGAATCTGAACCATCACCCAAAACTCAGCCCTCCCCAGGTTTTGATTCTTATCTGCCATTCGTAACGGAAGGGTTTGTGTCTCTGTTGGAAGGTGACAACAAGGTTCCTGTGAAAATTTTGCGTGATACTGGTGCATTTGACACGTTCATTGTAGCGTCAGTTCTGCCGTTTTCAGAAAACTCGGATACTGGTGACTTCATTCCAGTCCTTGGAATGGGCATGAACGTTTTGAATGTTCCCCTACACAAGATAAGGCTCTTTTCTGATTTGTTCCGGGGTGAAGCGCAGGTGGGAGTTCGGCCAGCGTTACCAATTGAAGGAGTCACAATGATATTGGGTAATGGTTTGGGTGGTGCGCGTGTTTGGGCTGATGGGCCATCCGTTGTGGTAGCGTCAGTACCGCTGGTTAAAAGCAGGCCTGATGATAGTGAAAGGGAGTTGCCCGAGGTGTTCACTGCTTGTGCAGTCACCCGTGCGATGCGCCGTGCAAACGATGCTGAAGTGGATGATGACCCGGAAACTGTCAGGTTATCCTTGTCTGATTTTCCTTTGGCTGTCTCTCACGGTGACCTGGTGAGGGAGCAGCGGGTGGACCCTTCTCTGAAGCCTCTGTTTGAGAGGGCTCTCTCTGCTGCTGGTGCAAGGGACAGTGCACAGGCATACTTCATTCATGATGAGGTTCTTGTGAGAAAGTGGGTGCCCCATGGTCCTGATGTTGTTGGAGATCCTATTTTCCAGATTGTCGTGCCTCCCAAATTTCATAGTTTGGTTTTGCAAGTGTCACATGACGAGGATGGACACATGGGTGTCCGTAAAACATATGATCGCATTTTGCGTTGTTTTTTTTGGCCTCGTCTAAAGAGGGATGTGGCCTCGTATATTAAAACTTGCCATACGTGTCAGAGCATAAAGCCTGTTCCTCTCTGCCCAATTATGGCAATTGGTCAACCGTTTGAGCATCTCATTATTGACTGTGTTGGTCCCCTACCTCGTTCGTGTTCGGGTGCAACCTATCTGTTGACAGTGATGTGCCAGAGCACTAGGTATCCGGCAGCATACCCATTACGCACCATCACTACTAAGTCGGTAGTGCGTGCCCTGACTCAGTTCATCTCCATATTTGGAATCCCCAAAGTCATTCAATCAGACCAAGGTTCTAACTTTTCCTCTCATCTGTTTGCACAGGTTTTGAAACAACTCCGGGTGAAACATAACAAGGCGTCAGCCTACCACGCGCAGAGTCAAGGAGCTCTTGAGAGGTTCCACGCCACGTTGAAGTCTTTACTCCGTGCGTACTGTACTCAGTTAGATGGAGACTGGGAAGAGGGGTTACCGTGGTTGATGCTGGGGGCTGGGGAGGTAAGTCAGGAAAGTACAGGCTTTAGCCCAAATGATCTGGTGTTTGGACACACAGTGCGTGGCCCTTTGGCAGTCTTGCAGGACGATTGGAAGAATTCTGAGCCACCTAAAAACTTGCTGCATTATGTAAATGGATTCAGGAATAGGCTATATGCTGCTGGAGAGCTAGCAAAAGAGAAACTTGCAGGCGCCCAACATAAAATGAAGCGTCTTTATGACCGTCGATCCGAGCAACGCACGTTTTCCCCGGGTTATCAAGTTCTCGCTCTGCTGCCTTTGGTCGGTTCCCCCTTTCAGGCTAAATTTACTGGTCCACATACAGTTGTAAAGAAAGTTTCAGACCAAAACTATTTGATTGCCACGCCTTTGCGTAGGAAACCTAACCAACTCTGTCATATTAACTTACTGAAGACTTATTACGATCGTGTGTCCTCTCCAGTATGCCCCCGTCCGGCGGGTTTGGCTAATACAGTCCTGGCGGACTCCATCCCTCATGCGGTGGCAGAGCTTGGGGAGGATGGGTTGTCCACTCCTGACCAAACCCTGCTAAATAGCCTAATGTTGAAAGTGCTGTACATGTTATCTTCCTCCTTTCTTACACTCCACTAAGATCGCTCGCAGGATCCTGCTGCTGAGGTTGGATGAGTGGCTGGGTGCAGACGCGTAGGAACTAGGCAACAGTTGTTTTTTTTTATTTATTCAATCCCTTTTTGTGAGATATATTAAACGTTACTATGATTAGTAGAGTTCCATTGGAACCCTTTTTCTATGGGGGGGGGGGGGGGGGGGGGGGGTGTGACGGCCCTCTGACTGTTATAGGTAACCTGGGCAAGATCCTCTGCTTCTCCCCAGGTCTCTCCTCTCAGGTGGTTCCGGATGGGCGGAGCTGCCCAATCAAGCTTCTCCCCAGGTCTCTCCTCTCAGGTGGTTCCGGATGGGCGGAGCCGGCCAATCAACCCCAATCAGAGGGTGGCAGATAAAAGGCTCACCAGTCTGCCCATGGGGGCCGCCCTCTCCAGACCCATTATTTTTAGTCAACCTTTGTGTCTGTTGATAAATCATGGTTACTGTTTAGGTTAAACCTTGGTGTGTCTCCATATTTGTTACGACCAAGAGCCGGGCCGTGACACTCCGCTTGATGAAGTTTAAAAATTAGATAATTGTGGTCAACTTATGATAGGATCATATACACAGAGAATAGATACGTGATAACATATTTCTTTGAGAGCACATACAATTGATGTTAGTAAACGTGAGGCGTTCTCTGATCATGTTTTGGTAACATGAGCCCTGCATTACAGAAATGTCTTCTAAACTCTAACCTCCTTAACGTAAATTATAATACGGGTAGATCAAATCAAGCATTCTGATTGGTTGAGAGTGAGTCACGGGGTGTATTTTATTCAGCCATAAAGTACTGTACAGCCTGTTTTACATTTAGAGCGTTCCATATCAGTGCGCACTTAAAATAACAGGTAGATTTAAATTGCGCGACCGTTAGTTGTCATTTCAAGCTTGACAGTTACCAAACATGTTTCGTGTAAACTTTGATATTTTGGGGGGAATGACTTTTGATGAGAATGTCATGTGGTCCCTGTTCCTGCTGTACAGTCAAACGTTGATACGGCTCACCATCAGGAGAGCAGAGCAGATAACGCTCTGAGAGCAGCCTAGTTAGCGGGGAGCAAGTGCATAAAACCGGAAACTAAGATGAGGCATGAAAAGGGTTTGATCACAAAATCGTGATAATTTCCAGTGAGAGATAATTACATCGGTAATTTCCCGACGCGAGGCAAGTTCTCTAAACGTCATGGAGGAGAAAAAAGACGGAGAAAAGACGGACAGAAGCAGAGAGAGCACTTCTTTACATCTGTGGCTGAGTGTCATCGACCCTGCTTTCAACCGGCCTGGTCAGTAAATTGTACTGGTCAGTTTTATAGTCCCGTATGTGCATCCCGTAGTACTATAGGACTATTTTCCGTCGCTAAAATGCGATACACAACGTTTGGTGGCTACAACTATTTTGTGCTGAAAGGGAGCTTACTATTACTATTTATAAAGTCGCAGGTAACCGTTTATAAAAGCAATAAGGTATCGA
Organism: Myoxocephalus aenaeus; assembly: GCA_038501785.1. NCBI lineage: Eukaryota > Metazoa > Chordata > Actinopteri > Perciformes > Cottidae > Myoxocephalus > Myoxocephalus aenaeus. The sequence goes on along the minus strand of JBAMJR010000063.1, from coordinate 465,200 downwards.
GGCAGTACTGTATCGTCAATAATGTACTGTTCAAGGGTGTTGTTAGGTGTTCCGCTGCGCGTCGGGCCTAACAACACCCTTGAACAGTACATTATTGACGATACAGTACTGCCTCTCGTACCTTATTGCTTAAGTAAGAGAAACGATGGATGAATCTACTACATCCACTGCTGCTGTTCTTTTTGGTCGTTGTAACTTCTTCATCATGCCTACTACTCATTATATGAATAATTTCTGTCATGTTCATGTAATGTGCTGTAACTCTGTTACGTTATTCATTCTGGTCACATGACATCTATTGCTTCTGTCCATACGGGGAGAGGGATCCTCCTCTGTTGCTCTCCTGAAGGGTTCTTCCCTTTTTTCCCTGTGAAAGGGTTTTTATTATCTTTATTGGGGAGTTTTTCCTGATCCAATGTGAGGTCCTGGGACAGGATGTTATGTGTACAGATTGTAAAGCCCTCCGAGGCAAATTTGTATTTGTGATTTGGGGCTATACAAATTAAACTGAATTGAAATTGTAAAAGCATTTGTGGACGGACCAACTGAAAGGTTTTTAGATGAGATGGTGGAATAGCTGCATTTTATGATTCTGGTTGAGGGAGATGGAAGCTGGTTCACCTCCTGATGCAGGACTGGTATGTGTTTAAGTCATGTCTCCTTTTTAAGTAACAGTCGTTTGAACACACGATTTAAACACATTTCCATTTGTCAATAAAAGAGAGCAGAGTAATAGTTCATTTTTAACACTTCAATGCTCAACTTGTTTTATTAAGTTAACCATCGCATCATCTTTTAGCTTTTCTTTAAAGACCACAGCTCAGACAAAGTGAGAGGAGGCAGCTTACCCAAAGGAACAGCAGAGGTCCTCGTACGCGTCCATGAAGGCTGCTGGAGGGCAGCAGGGCTGTGGACCAGAACACACAGCTGCTTTCAACAGGACGTCTGACCTATTACAGACGGGAACCTGCAGCCAGAGAAGAAACATAAAGAAAACACAAACTCAGGAGTTAACAGAGATACGGCCAGTCACGTCATCCTGAGTACAGACAGGACTCATCATTGACTGATCATCACATTAAATACACATCCTCTGATCATCACATTAACTACACATCCTCTGGTCATCACATTAAATACACATCCTCTGGTCATCACATTAAATACACATCCTCTGGTCACAAACTCTGTTCACGTCTGAGAGTCAGTGGCGCTCTCTCTCTCTCTCTCTTCTCTCCCACAGTCAGTGGTGCTCTCTCTCTCTCTCTCTCTTTTCTCTCTCTCTCTCTCTCTCTCTCTCAGTAAACATGAGTTTCAAGTCTTCTTCAATACGGCATGATGGTCATTTAACAACGTTTTGTTGATGAATTATGGATCCGGTAGATGTACATGTGTTATATCTTTACTACTGAAATACAAGTACAAGTAACTTACAGTACAAGTAACTTAAAGTAAAAGTGACTTACAGTACAAGTAACTTAAAGTACCGATAACTTAAAGTAAAAGTGACTTACAGTACAAGTAACTTAAAGTACCGGTAAGTTAAAGTATAGTGACTTACTGTACAAGTAACTTACAGTACAAGTAGCTTAAAGTACATGTCACTTAAAGTACACATAACTTAAAGTACACGTCACTTAAAGTACACATAACTTACAGTACAAGTCACTTAAAGTACACATAACTTACAATACAAGTAACTTAAAGTACACATAACTTAAAGTACACATAACTTACAGTACACGTCACTTAAAGTACACATAACTTGCAATACAAGTCACTTAAAGTACACATAACTTACAGTACACGTCACTTAAAGTACACATAACTTACAATACAAGTAACTTAAAGTACACATAACTTACAGTACAAGTCACTTAAAGTACACATAACTTACAATACAAGTAACTTAAAGTACACATAACTTACAGTACAAGTCACTTAAAGTACACATAACTTACAGTACAAGTCACTTACTGTGCGCGCGCGTGTGCTGCTAGATGTCCGCTAGTATTAACATGTGGCGACAAATGAAAGCCGTGAGTTCGGCCCAGGCTGGAAGGAGAGGCTGAGGTTATGACGTCAGCTGAGGTTATGGCGTGAGGTTAATGACGTCAGCTTACCTGCTGAAGGCGGCGGGTCTCCTGAACAGGTGGTGACGGAGCGCGTGAGCAGGTGGAGGTGGTGACGGAGCGCGTGAGCAGGTGGTGAGCTGAGTTCTGTCTGTCCGACGAGAAGCATGCACCTCGCGGGAGCGCGCACGGAAGGGTAAACTAGTTCACTGGTTCTCTACTGGTCTGGCTCCGGGACCCACCATCACCCCTGAATGACAAGCCGTGACCCAGATCGAGGAACATTCTCAACTTCTCAAATTTATTTAATGAAAAGATGGTGCAGTTTGAACCTGAGATAGTACAGAATATGTATGCCAACACAAAAACAAGTTTAATGATGAACCAAAAACGAGCAGCTGGTGGCGATGCTAGAGAGGGAACTATTCCCTTTTACACTCAATTAGCTGCATTTTAATTAAAAACCCAAAAGTGCATCTTCAGGACACGAGGTATTACAACATACATAACAATTCAGAATCCTCAACAGCTTTCATGCACAAACAAAAAAGTCCAACAACTAAGAAGTAGCTTCAAAAAGACTCAAATGACCTAACTTTAACTGAATACTCACTCACTGAATCTATGACCAACACTTCATTATGGAACAAGTCACTGTCTTGAGGAGCAGTTTTTCCACTAATTCAAAATAAAATAAACAAAAAGTGCAATGCAAAAGGATTCATATATACAAAATTAACTTTTCTTGTGATTACCTCATCAGTAAATACTGAAAAACATTGTGCTTTACAGAAAATTAAGCAGCACTCAATTCTCCTCACGACCCCAGAGTTTTTTCCTGTCATGCAGGCAGCGTCATCAGTTGTCAATGTTATATTCAGTAGGCTGTTTAATTTAATTATCCTAAAAACCCAGAGTCTCCCCATATCAGGATGGTTTGACCCAACCTGGCACACGCTGCTGAAAACATGGAGGGACAAGTGCAAAACAAGTTGAAACCAGAGCCCGCAAAATAATGACACTCCGCTGCATAAAAAGTCCCTTCAAAATAAAACCACAGGATAGAAAAAAAACTAGAGTCTCTTCAAGACAGGAACAGTGGGTTTATCAGCCCATAGTGCCTTGCACCTGAAGTTAAACTCCAGTAGTGTAACACTTATTTAAGTGTTACACTACTGGAGCATTTTACAACATTTTAAAATAAAGGGTATTTACCCTTTATTTTAAAATGTTGTAAAATGCTCCAATAGCTGAACCTAGAGTTATTCTTCTTTCCCCGTTCACATGAATTGAACCAGGCTGGACCTTTGGTCCAGCCTGGTTCAATTCCCAGGGTCCTCGACTCTGGAGGCGGGGCTTAAGAAAGCCTGCTCCATGGTTCCATGGATGCAGAACATCAGCGGAAGATCTGGATAACTTTATACTCAACGTTACATTTACTTTGCTTCATGCGCCACAAAGCAACTCTCATATAACAGGTAACAAAAATACTTGTTATTTTTTTAGATGATTATACACAAATGATAATATTTACATATATATGAACTGGAGTCTCTTCATGAACTGGAGTCTTCTTCATGAACTGGAGTCTTCTTCATGAACTGGAGTCTCTTCATGAACTGAGTCTCTTCATGAATTGGAGTCTTCTTCATGAACTGGAGTCTCTTCATGAACTGGAGTCTTCTTCATGAACTGGAGTCTCTTCATGAACTGGAGTCTTCTTCATGAACTGGAGTCTCTTCATGAACTGAGTCTCTTCATGAATTGGAGTCTTCTTCATGAACTGGAGTCTTCTTCATGAACTGGAGTCTCTTCATGAACTGGAGTCTCTTCATGAACTGGAGTCTTCTTCATGAACTGGAGTCTCTTCATGAACTGGAGTCTTCTTCATGAACTGGAGTCTCTTCATGAACTGAGTCTCTTCATGAATTGGAGTCTTCTTCATGAACTGGAGTCTTCTTCATGAACTGGAGTCTCTTCATGAACTGGAGTCTCTTCATGAACTGGAGTCTTCTTCATGAACTGGAGTCTCTTCATGAACTGGAGTCTTCTTCATGAACTGGAGTCTCTTCATGAACTGGAGTCTTCTTCATGAACTGGAGTCTTCTTCATGAACTGGAGTCTTCTTCCTGGGCAGGAGTCCTCTTCCCTGCAGTGGAAGGACAGAGAGACATTGGTTACCGATTCCCATTAGAAATACTACAATATGTTTCTACTGCTGATGATGTCAGTCTATGTGGTGTTTTGTCTGGGATCCTACAAACATGATGAGCCTTGAGGCTCAGTAGGGACACCTGGGCCTCAACATCAGTCTGGTGGAGGTTTCCTGCAACACAAAATAAACAGACAATAGCTCTGTGTTTATTAGGAGAGACATGAAAGAAACCCTTACTTTGATGTTCCCGGCGTATTTAGGGGGAAAGTGAGAAGATAAGCATTGTTTAGTCTGGAAGGTGTGGTTCACGTGGGGGGATGGGCACATGAAGCAGGATAGAGATGGTTCCCATAACAAACACCTGCTTTTTGGTTTGAAGTTTGAAATGTGTACAACTTTATACATGGGGCATGAACAGGTGTTCAAGTTGTAAATCGGTCAGATTAGACCCGAACACGACAGCAGGGTTAAGCTAGCAGCAATGTATCAACGTTATACCAGCTGTTGCAGTCTGCCCTGCCATGTAGCGTTAGCTCAGAAAACACACGCCATGTTGTGCTGTGTAAAAGTCTGACCTGTTGTGGCGTTCTGGTTCACTCACAACGTTCTGAACTATGGCCACGTACAAAGAGTTCTGAGTTAACAACATTCACGAGAACCTATTACAGAATGAAAAGGCTCAGGCAGTAATAAGGAAAACAATCAAATAATACGAATCAGACGGCATTAGATAGTGACAAAGAAGGAAGAGAACTAAAAAAGGGGAAATGGAAGATCAGATGGTGACTGGTTAACCAGAAGGGTGATACACATGTCTTAATATAATGTATTGCATACCACTGCTCTGGAAAGCTCTATTAATATGTGGGGGAGACCTTAATATTACATTAAATCATAAGTTGTATACAACTAGAACAAAGAAAAGTACTTCCCTATACAATTAGCTCAACATGTAAATACTACATTGACAGAATTGGAACTTTCTACTTAAGACGGACCACACTCACTGCTCCGCCACATTCAGTAGCTCCATACATTACATGATTACATTTATGAATACAGTGGATAGATGTAGAGCTGGAGAATGAAGACAGGAGCAGTGGGTTTATCAGCCCATAGTGCCTTGCACCTGAAGTTAAACTCCAGCAGTGTAACACTTAAATACCCTTTATTTTAAAATGTTGTAAAATGCTCCAATAGCTGAACCTAGAGTTATTCTTCTTTCCCCGTTCACATGAATTGAACCAGGCTGGACCGAGGACTCTGGAGGCCGAGCTTAAGAAAGCCTGCTCCATGGTTCCATGGATGCAGAACATCAGCGGAAGATCTGGATAACTTTATACTCAACGTTACATTTACTTTGCTTCATGCGCCACAAAGCAACTCTCATATGACAGGTAACAAAAATACTTTTTTTTTTTTTTATAGATGATTATACACAAATGATATGTTGTATATAAATCTATGAATATCTACCAGTAAATCCCTCAAACTAAACACTAAACAATGCTCCATAGATTTGGTCATCAATTACTCATAAGCATCATTTTGCATGTGGGTCTGTCACTTTTCAATTATGTAATGGATACTTCCAAAAAAAAATGCAAAAGACAGGGTTCTTACGGTCATGGAAAACCTGGAAAGTCATGGAGTTTTAAAATGGTTATTTCCAGACCTGGAAAAGTCCTTGAAAAAATAAAATCCCAAAAGATTTTAAAAGTCATGTAAATGTGTTATATTCATGTGTTCATGACGTTCATTTACGCTGAGTTTGAAATAATGAATATGCTTTTAAAAGAAAGAAGCTCAAAATATAAGCAGGCATAATACAGGCATCTATATAAATATTTATTATTTTAATCAAACTATTGTCTCATTCATTTGTGTCATTTAAGGTTTACTGTATGCCTTGCATTCTCATTGTTAGTTTAAATACTACATTATCTCACTTTTTCATGTTTACACCCAGATTTCACAAAATGTTTGGTCATGGACATTTGGTTTGAAGTCATGGAAAAGTCATGAAATCCATTGGTCACAATGTGTATGAACCATGAAAAGGAATCAAGAATGATCAATCATCTGATTATTGTTCCCTCTGACTTTAGATATCATGCTCATACAACAAGCTCTCATATCATCATATCTCAAATGTCTGATGCGATCAATATCAATAAAAGCCCATAATACATGATAAGAGGCAGTCTTCTTGCATTGAGCATTCCTTTGCATTCCGGTTGCGGTCCTGTGGTTAGCCTGCTCCTATACCTCACAGTGATGATCACACACGTGACAGTAAAGAAGAATACTGAACTCATTTGACTGCACAGGTCTGTTTAGAGTTCAACACCATGTTCTCAGGACCGGCAGCTCCTGCGAGCTGAAGGCTCAGAATGATGACACAACTCATGAGGATCACAACCACAACAATTAAATAAATCTAACTAATCAAATTAGGGAAACAATCATGTAGATACAATGCTGCTATTTTATTAAGGCTAGACAGATGATAGTCCATTCGTTCAGGACCAAATCAACACAACAGGATCTCAGTTGTACAGGACGGTTTCCTTCAAACAAAAAACTAATGTTATGTAGTGTCAGGCCAACGTTCATGAACCTCCATAAACGATAAGAATATCCTTTCCATTTCACGATGGACCTCTTCCAGATGGTCCTTCCACACGACCTGAGGTGAGGACAGGTCAGGCCTCGAGTCACAGGAGCAGCCAAAGCCTGGCATTGCATCACAGTGGGCGTGTCCGAGTACGTGGGCGTGTCCGTGGGCGTGTCCGACTCAGTATGGTTTCCCTCCGATAGCAGTGAGCATCTCCTGCCTCTCTGCAGCAGTGGGCATGTCGGGTCTCACGCCGTCTCTCCTCCTCTGCAGCATTATGCTGTGCTGCAAAGAGGAACACGGAAGGATTAGCTGCGGTGCATTAAAACATGACTAACCGTTATTAATTATCCATTATTAGTAGAAACTATATCAAAAGATACATATAGTTGGCATAAAAGAAAACAAGATATACAGTGTTTCCCCTAGGTTTACAGCTTCAGGCCCCCCCCCTGCACGGCGACAACACCAACACAAACACTTAAAGTAGTGGTTCTCAAACTTTTTCTGTAAATAACTTCATTTTGTGACTCCATCTGTGCTTTTAGAAATAACAGAATAAAGAAAATTGCAATCACTTTCAAGTAAATCAGATTGCTCCATCGAACATTTTTTTATTTTTAAATTGCAATCACTTAGAACAATGAAAATAAAGTTATATCTGTGCAAAAAAATAACTAATATTTAGTTACTACTAAATAGCTCATTGTGGAAAACAATAAGCTTCTTTTTTTTTGCCAAACAAAACAGAATGAGTGCAGATATGTGAGCATCAGGTTGCATCAGTATTAGTGGAGCAGTGAGCCTCTACACATCTTTATAAACAGGGTTGTAGATTTGATACAATACATGTTCAACTTTGATCTGAGATCTGTTTTCTGTTTTGAGAGACGCAGCAGCAGAAAGGACGTCACGGAGACTTCTGGCAAAGAGCCAAAAGTCGGCGAGTCGCTATGCGCATGCGCAAGCGTAACCTGTTAACGGCATAACGTAAACATTTAATAATGACAAGCTGTGTGTGGATAAGATCAATAAAATACGGCCGTTTAGTTTGTTTAATAACAGAACAAGGTGTAGACCGGTTCTATATGAAAGAGAAACTTAAATGACGACTTGTGATCTGGCGCTGTCGAGAAAATTACAGGGGGGCGGAGGTTTTTTTCAGGGGGGCCCCCCTATTCTAACGGTGGGGGAAACACTGATATATATTTATTTATTTTACCTCCGACGAACTGCAGCCAAATAAAACAATATTTGTAGTGAGACCGGAGAAGAATTTCCTCCACAACTAAGAATTGGCTTAAACCGATTAGATTTTCTGGGTCCATAACCGATGTTGAGTCATACATACAAGAAGTGCATTTAGTGTGCCTCTGCACATTGAAGCTGTATCTTCTGTACGAACTCCGTCGCCCACGACAAAGTAACCTGCAAAATTAAAGTAACTCTTCGCTATCGACGTAATGATAACGGATTCTGAACGCTGAGAAGCGGAGCTTTCCATTGGAATGCGACACATTACCATTACCATTACATTACAGTACATTACGGCTCATGTCAAGATATCTTGGCCTCTGTTTAAAGGCTAAACCTTTTGGTTAATTCAGAAAGACAGCAAATACATGAGACTCTTTTTGCTTTTTATAAAATTGTATTTCTAATTAACGTTATTGGACTTTCTTCTGTTCTCCACCTGATGACAAACATGCAACACCTCATGAGTCACGGAGCTGTGAGCTGCTCTCACCCACTGTGTGCAGGCGCTCAGAGCACCCAGTGGGTGTCACTACAGCACCGTCTTCCCACCCATGAACACGGGTCTCTTCTAGAAAACAGAGCGTAGGATTCCCACTACATGTTTGCGTACGTTCAAAGGAGGAAATGCACAAACACTAAAAAGTATTCAGATTCATAAAACCTTGCATATGCTTCCAGGGAGATATTTCCTTATAAATCCCAAACCAGCCTGTAAACGTGCACAGCTGGTTCAGCCTCACATGCGCCCTCTACAGCTCACATTCAGTCATGAATGTCAAAGCTCCTCATGGATGTTGATGCACAGAGATGAGCTGATCTGGGGTTCTTTAACGGTGAAGCAGGAAAACCTGGGAACGGTTTTCTTCTAGCAGGAAGTGAGTGTTTGTGAGTCATCGTACGAGAGCCGTTACTGGCTTCATCTCCAGTCGTTGCTAATTGACACGTTCCTTATGTGCAGGTGTGAAGATGTGCCAGGTGAGTGACTAGAGAAGGCAGAGCTCTGATACTTGGGACAAATATTACATTTATTTTCACAATCTACCCTTGAAATGATCAGCAATGTTGTTTTGGGGAATTTGACTGTTGACTTTAGTGTCAGTCAGATATCTGTTGTCAGTTTGTCTGCGTGCACTATGCTGCATCTCTCACTATGGAATTAACCAGGAATAATAATAAATATATATATATCCCTCTCTCTCTAAATTAAAGCTGCTCGCAGCTGTGACTGGGCCCTCGCCTCCGGCACGTCGGGGTAAGCCGAAGGGTCGCCTGCTCGCCCGTCCGAGAACGTTCGCCTGCCAGGCGAATGTTCGAGGCCGGGAGAGCCGGCCTCGAACATCATCGAACAGTCACAGCTGCGAGCAGCTTTAATTTTGAGAGAGAGGGATATATATATATATATACACACACACACACACACACACACACACACACACACACACACACACATATATATATATATATATATATATATATACATACATACATACATACATATATATCAAGGGTGTCCAAACCTTTTTCACCGAGCGCCACAAACAGAAAAATATATGAAAGTCTGGGTCACTCAGGTGAGGTATATCGCAAAATGAATCAAATGAGGTCAATTATGCATATATATATATATATATATATATATATATATAATATATATATATACCTTTTGTTAAATATATACTATATATATATATATGTAAAAAATCACATCAGAGGAAATTTGGCCTTTTCCAAGCTCCAGTAGAAGTCGGTAGGGAGAGAAACTGAAGCTGTTTCGTTAGAGAATCATCACTGCATCTCCATCAGTTCTAGTTCATACTCTCTTTACTTCTTCTGCATCATCAGGAAGGGAGTCGAGAACAGCTTGAATTATTGCTCAATGGCAGAAAGATCTGGGAAGCGCTTATTGAGTTCATAACAGACACATATATCCTCTTTTTCGCAGAAAGGTTGACCTCTGAAAAAAGCTGCTTTGATTTCAGACGTGGGGGAAGAGCAGCGGTGACATTAGTAGTTGTGTCTCAAAGAGACAAAGCTTCACACAGAACAGGTTCATGTGTGCGTGAGGTTTGGTACCTGGGCTTTGCCTTGCAGGCTCTTGTTCAGTGTGAGATGATGATAAGATCAACTAGAGGCCAGGTCTGCCAACCATAGTGTGTCACTCAGCTCATGAAGAGGTCAAAACTGTTCCAAAGTTAACATGCTTTATGAGAGTCATGGCTTGAAGACTTCTGCATGCCAATATTAACTCATAGTCAGAGCGCCACCTACTGGGAAACTATGGCGATTTTAACTAGAAATGATAAAGAAAATGAAATTTGCGGACTTCGGGTGCGGTTTAGAGCATCGTCCCAAGACAGTTATTTGTGAGTGTATATGTGGTACATACGCCTATGAAATGTTGTATATCTATGTTGAACGTACTGCGAGGGCTGCTTTGTTGAATTTTGTTGAATTTTCTCCTTAGAAGTGCATTGGTCCTTTTCTTCTGAACACAATGAGATATAAACAAGCTTTTTATACATTGTGATGGAATTGAACCCGTAATGATCCACAGAGGATTTTGTAAAAATCGAAGCCAGCATTTAGGAAGATTTGAGGAAAAAAGTGTATCTCAAAAAATCCAAAATGGCGGAAATTCTAAGTAGGCGGAGCTTAATGCGGCGATGTACTTTTTTGTAGAGCAGACAGAACCGGACATGTGTGCTAAATTTCAGGTCAATTGGTGATAGGGGGCAAAAACTGTGGGCGTTCACAACTCACAGGTTGTCAAAAAAAAACACGTTTTTTTAGGGGGCGCTATCTGACTTCCTGTTTGGTTTAGAGCATGGTCCCAAGACAGTTATTTTTAAGTTTACATGTGTTACATATGGCTACCAGGTGTCATACATGTAGGTCAACCGTAGCGCTGGGGCTGCTTAATTGAATATCTGTAGGGGGCGCTATCGAGTCGAGTCGCGATTTTGAAGCATTCAAATCATATCACGTAACTACATCTTTGCCTGTCAATGTGGGTGCCAAGTTTAGTTACGTCTCGAGCATGCTTAGTCCCTCAAAAGTACCTTCGTTGTTGACCGCGAAGGATGAGTCGCCACGGCAACAGCGTTTCACGAAACATCAAAAGCTTTGGGGGAGGGCGTCATGAAAGTCTTATGTTTGTCTACGAGTAATTTGGTGTCGATCTAGTCAACCTACTGAGAGAAGCTAGCCAAAGTATAGAACATTTTTCTTTCTGTTGCCATTAGGTGGCGCTATGACTAAAATTAAAAATTAGACATCACAGGTCTTCAGGCCTGGAGTCTCATCAAACATTTGAAACCTGGAAAGGATCTTTTTATGTGGAGTCGAGTTACATCGGTTTATTCGTGCACGGCGAAGGATCAAACTTCCGTGATGCTCTGCCGAGACGCCGTTCAACGGATCCTTACAATCTTCAAGGTGATGCATTATCAATGTCTTAAGTCACTTCCGACGCATTTGGAGAGGCATCCGAATAATCTGTGAGGAGCACGGTATACAAGTACAAAACATGTAACTTCCTGTTGCCTCTAGGTGGCGCTATGACTAGGATTCAAAATGATCACATGGATGTCTTCAGGGTCATGAGGTCATGACATATGCGAAATATGGAGCAGATTACATCATGTATGGCCGAGTTAAAACAACTTCCATTTTCATGGAAAATTGCGCTGCTTTGTGCTCACATAGTTCGATATTTTTTAAATCCCTTAATAACCTTTACCTGCAAAGGTCTCAACATCATATTGCCCGAATATGAAATCAATCGTGTTTAATCTCTATGTGGAATTCATCTGAATACGACGCCTGAAATTAAGGAAAATGCAAAGATTTAGCAATTCACTGCAGCGCCCTCTAGTGTTTGAAAATTCTGAAATAATTTGGGTACGTTAAGGGACACGATGTTGACATATGCTACAACTTTTGTGAGGATAGGCAAAGTGATTTGGAAGTTATGTGTATTGACATTGAGCCACGCCCCTAAGAGTTTAATTGGTTAATAACTTCTGAACGCAATGAGATATCAACAAAGTGGAAGATATTCTTTGATCACATTGAGCCAATGATGATCCACAGAAAGTTTCGTGAGAAATGGACCCAGCGTTTAGGAGCAGTGAGCAAAAATGTGTTTTTTACAAAATCCAAAATGGCGGAAAATCTAATTAGGCGCATTTTATTTTCACGGATGAGTTTTTTGTAGAGCAGTCGCACCCGGACATGTGTGCAAAATTTCAAGTCAATCGGTCAAAGTTCGCAAAAAGGGTGGGCTTTCACAACTAAAGGGGGCGCTAGAGAGACATTTTGTCCGACTTTTGTCCGACACCCAAATCAGATTAAAATTTGCACCGAGTCAGATGGGTGTGCAAATTTTGAAGAATGTAGGTTTATCCCAAGCACCTCTTTTCCCTGTGCAATGGCGAAGAATAAAAATAAGAATAATAAATAAACATTGGCATTTCAATAGGTCCTCCGCTCTGACTACGTCAGTGCTCGGGCCCTAATAAACATTTGAATTTCAATAGGTCCTCGACTCTGACTACGTCAGTGCTCGGGCCCTAATAAACATTTGAATTTCAATAGGTCCTCGACTCTGACTACGTCAGTGCTCGGGCCCTAATAATAAACATTAGCATTTCAATAGGGTCCTACGCTCTGACTACGTCAGTGCTCGGGCCCTAATAATAATAATAATAATATTATAATAAGTTGTGTTCACTGCAGTGATTTTACTCACAAACACTTAATGGAAACTTGGATGGTACTTAGTGATATGTGCACCGTATTATACGTTTAACAAAACCTCCTGACGCTCTGCAGTTATTTAACGCTAGTTGATGATATCTTACAGATGATAACTTCATCATCTGATCCACAGCTGACCACGAGTGTCTCCTGATGAAATATTTTATAAAATTGGATTCGAGGTTTGAGTTGGTTTCTATCTTTTTGAAATTGAAATGTGCTTATAGTTATCTACACGAGCAGTGTTTCCCCCACCGTTAGAATAGGGGGGCAGGGCGCCCCCCTGAAAAAACCCTCCGCCCCCCTGTAATTTTCTCGATAGCGCCAGATCACAAGTCGTCATTTAAGTTTCTCTTTCCTATAGAACCAGTCTACACCTTGTTCTGTTATTAAACAAACTAAACGGCCGTATTTTATTGATCTTATCCACACACAGCTTGTCATTTCGGTCTCTACATGGTCGCGTTAACACTTCTCCTCTGCTCTGCGTCGCGCACAGCGGAGTTCTGCCCTGATGCGTACAGACACGTGCGCACACACACACACACACACACACACACACACACACACACACACACACACACACACACACACACACACACACACACACACACACACACAGGTGAGCGCTGAGCACACAGCAGCGGACAGAGAGCGTCAAAAAATATGTCGCGTGAAAAGCAGACCTATATCTGCGTTTTAAACGCTCCCAGGGTGAAGATGGCAACAGCAGCTCTCCTGAGAGGAGCACCGGAGTAGCTCCCCTGAACCCGCAGCAGCTCTCTGAACACAGAGCAGCTCTCTGAACCCAGAGCAGCTCTCCTGCTCAGGTGAAAGAGACAAAGTGCTCGTGTCTTGTACCAACAATGAGCTGCTGCCTTCACATATTACAAAAGTACAAAGTACACGGATATAAAACTAAGTCATTAATAAATACATGGAGAAAAGCCTGTACTTTCGGGTAAATGTTTACGTTATGCCGTTAACAGGTTACGCTTGCGCATGCGCATAGCGACTCGCCGATTTTTGGCTCTTTGCCAGAAGTCTCCGTGACGTCCTTTCTGCTGCTGCGTCTCATAAAACAGAAAACAGATCTCAGATCGACGTTGAGCATGAATTGTATCAAATCTACAACCCCGTTTATAAAAGATGTGTACAGGCTCACTGCTCCACTAATACTGATGCAACCTGATGCTCACATATCTGCACTCATTCTGTTTTGTTTGGCAAAAAAATAAATAGCTTATTGTTTTCCACAATGAGCTATTTAGTAGTAACTAAATATTAGTTATTTTTTGCACAGATATAACTTTATTTTCATTGTTCTAAGTGATTGCAATTTAAAAATAAAAAAATGTCTGATGGAGCAATCTGATTTACACCGCGTTCCACATTATTAGGCAAATTGTATTTAAGGGTCATAAACATTAATTTTTTGGTTTTTCAATGAAACTCATGGATGGTATTGTGTCTCAGGGCTATTTGGATGATTGAAATCATCCAAATAGTAATAATAATAATTAGTTTGCCAGGTGAGCCCAATCAAAGGAAAACTACTTAAAAAGGATGTTCCACATTATTAAGCAAGCTACATGTTTCAGGCAAAATGGGGAAGAAAAAGGATCTCTCTGCTGCTGAAAAGCGGCAAATAGTGCAATACCTTGGTCAAGGTATCACAACATTGGATATTTCCAAAAGAATTGCGCGTGATCATCGGACGGTGAAGAAATTTGTCACCGATTCACAGCACAAGCGGGTTCGTTCAGACAAAGGCAAAATAAGGAAGATTTCTGCCAAACAAATGCGTAGGGTTAAGAGAGCAGCCACTAAAATGCCATTGAATAGCAGCAAACAGGTGTTTGAAGCCGCTGGTGCCTCTGGAGTCTCGCGAACTTCAAGATGTAGGATGCTCAAGAGGTTTGCAAGTGTCTTTAAACCTGTTATTCGGCCACCCCTAAACCAAGCTCACAAGCAAAAAAGGTTGCAGTGGGCTCAGGACTACATGAAGACTAACTTTCAAACTGTTTTGTTTACGGATGAGTGCCGTGCAACCCTTGATGGTCCTGATGGATGGAGTAGTGGATGGTTGGTGAACGGCCACCATGTCCCAACAAGGCTGAGACGTCAACAAGGAGGTGGCGGAGTCATGTTTTGGGCCGGAATCATGGGGAGAGAGCTGGTAGGCCCCTTCAGGGTCCCTGACGGTGTGAAAATGACCTCGGCAAAGTATGTAGAGTTTCTGACTGACCACTTTCTTCTGTGGTACAAAAAGAAGAACCGTGCCTTCCGTAGCAAAATCATATTCATGCATGACAATGCACCATGTCATGCTGCAAAGAATACCTCTGGGGCATTGGCTGCTATGGGCATAAAAGGAGAGAAACTCATGGTGTGGCCCCCATCTTCCCCTGACCTTAACCCTATTGAGAACCTTTGGAGCATCATCAAGCAAAAGATCTATGTGGGTGGAAGGCAGTTCACATCCAAGCAGGTGCTCTGGGAGGCTATTATGGCATCCTGCAAAGACATTAAAGCAGAAACTATCAAAGAACTCACAAGTTCAATGGATGCAAGAATTGTGAAGTTGATATCAAAGAAGGGGTCCTATGTTAACATGTAACTTGACCTGTTAAGATGTTTTTGATTCAAACTTTTCTTGATTTCAGTAAATATGACCTCCTAATGCTGCAAATTCAACAAATGACAATTTTTTGTTCTTTACAACCTATAAAATATCTTGAAATTCTGAAATTCTGCATAATAATTTGGAACACTGCATTTTGAGTTGTTTTTTTTTCGAAAAAAATACTGTTATCATTAGGAGGTTTGTTCAATAGAATTTTACTTATACTCTAACAGTTGATGACTTGAAAATGATACTGACTGACTGTGCATTACTATTTCGGAAAATCTGAGCAAAGTGTAATTTGCATAATAATGTGGAACGCGGTGTACTTGAAAGTGATTGCAATTTTCTTTATTCTGTTATTTATAAAAGCACAGATGGAGTCACAAAATGAAGTTATTTACCGAAAAAGTTTGAGAACCACTACTTTAAGTGTTTGTGTCGGTGTCGTCGGTGTCGTCGCCCCCCCCCCCCGCGCGCGCCCCCCCCCCCCCCCCGAAGCTGTAAACCTAGGGGAAACACTGACGAGTAAAAGCACACATAATACTGCTGGTTTGACTGTTTATGAAAAAGGAAATATATAAGTGCAAAGTAACGTGTGATGTTATTATGTGTAAGGATGCCTCTCGCATGTAATTTCTACCTCAGTCTGTCTCCACCGTGACGTGTGCAGAGGTTAGCGCTCCCTACAGGTGATCACATTCTCCCTTCTAGTTGGTTTCATCACAACGTCTGCATAGGAAGTGGCAGCGGTTAGAAATGAGACTCCAGGGCCCTGTTTCTCGTACCTGGCTAAACAAAGTCGAGCAAATGTCCTAGTTAATTCTAACCAGACGTCAGTCCTCTGGATAAATGCGCGTGCCCGTTCCTCTTCATAAGCAGTGGCGGCTGGTGACATTTTTTGGGGGGGGGGGGGGCGCAGTTGGGCGGCGCGGTTTAAATAGCACTCCACAATGAGAAGAAAAGAGGTTTGGAGTAGAATATTCTAAAAAACAAAGCTTTATTTCAAGAAAACACAGTGCTCAACACTGTCCAATAACAACTATCAACAAACTGTAACTTTGGGCATGAGAGGTTCAGAGCAGAATGGTTTAAGAAACATTCAATGTGGTGGCCAGAGCAACTTCAGGGAATACATTGACGTAGCATTCAAACTGGGGGCCCTGCAGTAAGGTGGCACTGGTGAGGTGGTCTTTGAAGGCAAAGCGTTCCCTGGTGTGTCCAAGTATGGTGTCACAAACCTACAGATAAATATATAGAGAGAGAGACAGAGACAGTAAGATAAGTTGTGGGGAAATATCTACTACAAACAGGCTTCATACTACAGACAAAAAACTATGTTTTGTGTGTCTTGATGGCTCAGCAACAGACAAAAGGCCAGGAGCCACCTTGATGGCTGTAGCTATGACACACACACACACACACACACACACACACACACACACACACACACACACACACACACACACACACACACACACACACACACACACACACACACACACACACACACACACACACGTTGGGGGTTGAATTGGTATTTTAGATAAAGTTATAGCCTGATATGATATCCACCCAAATCTAACAATGTCCAACATGTGTTCTGCTGTGGGAAAGATAAAACATTAAACTCTAACAGGCATCTGCTGATTTTGACACTCACCTCTGCAGCAATCCTTCAAGCTCATCTTCCTTCACAGCCCGGCGCTTCCTCGGCTGCTCAGAGCCACTGCACACTGAGCCTCCAGCTAGCAGCTCCGGTTAGCATGTAGCTTGAGGAGAAGCTCCGGGTGTACGTCCTCCCGCGGTCACTGCTTTGCTGCTGAATATTTAAATCCGGATGTTCGGGTCCCAACTCTTTCAGCCTCTTCTTGTCAACATCTGATCGTGGATTGAAAGGTGTTTCGCGTAGAGATACCACAGAGTTTTCAGTCGCCATACTAACATAATCAAAGGCTCTGCTAGCTGTGTTGCTCGCGTAGCTATGTGGGAGCTATATGGGATGATAAAGGTCTCTGATTGGACGAATAGTCCAACCACGTTGCAATAAGAAACGATGCCATTGGCTAGGGCGCAGATTTGTGCGCCCGAAGATTCACGTTTCATCCGCCAATGAGAAGCTGTCCTTGCCGAAACGAGGGTGAAATGTTTGTTCGCTGCCATAGACACACATTGGGCCGGCGCCCCGACAGGGGGAGGGGCTTTTCTCAGTGATGATGAATGGCGATATATTATATATTTGGTATATCTTAAGTGGTTGTTGACAGGGGCTTACGGTCTCCCACACACATTTAGCGCGTCAACACAGTATATTTCTTATTTAAATTATTTGGTATATAATGTTTTTTGACAGTATATATTATATATTTTTTTCTTCTTTTTTTTTTTTCATCCCAAAATTTTAAGAGGGGCGGCGCCCTAGCGCCCTCTATTGACGCACCGCCACTGTTCAGAAGGGATAATAATCGAGCACTGACACCACGATGTTCTAACAGTACAATGGCAAATAAACTCAGAGGAACCTCTTTTTATTTCTCCGCTGAGAAGCAGGAGATGATCATGAACGCATATGAGGAAGTCAATACCTTAATCATTCACAGCAAACACGTTGCGAATATTCGCAACGCGTTTGCAACGCGTTTGCAACGCGTTTGCAACGCGTTTGCAACGCGTTTGCAACGCGTTTGCTGTGAACGCAGCTTAAGTCCGCCCCGCTGCGAGACATAAGCGTCGTAAATACATCAGACAAGTTAAATACGTCAGTGTTGGGAAAATGTATCGGCAAATTTTAAGTGCTTCATAACCCAAATCAATCAGATTATATTTACGAATAAATATATACTTATGAGGATATATGTACTGTATGCGCGTATGAATCATGTACTATATATGTGTATATACATGTATGTGTAGATTACCAAATAACTAGGAGTTTGAATATGTGTATGGGCGGATCAGTATATATGTATTATTCTTAATCAGAAATTCAATCAATTGAAGCAGTGAAAAGAAATTGTGTATGATTCTCTGTATTCTTATCATGAGTCCACCTTAATAATTTTCTACAATAATGATATGTATGGTGTACTAATAACACTGTCATATAATTATGAGTGCTTTCAACACATCCATAAGTTTCTTAAGCGCTAAATAAACTTAAGAACAGCGCGGCATGCAGCGGGTGATAGTCTCTGTCTGTGTGACGGGCGATCGGCTGCGTCTGTGGTGATCAGTGTCCGCGGCTCGAGAAACTCTCGTAAATAAATGATTCCTTGTCGGCAGAATCTATAGCGCTCGTACAGGAAGTCATGATGATGTGAGGATGGATCTTGGCGATCTGAAAGAACTCTCTCCCTATAAAACTAATATAACTAATATCGCTCCATCAATGAGGAAGGGAGCTGCCTTTTTTGTCCGGTGGGAGTGGCCAGTTTATCCAGTGAATTTCAGATAGCCTGCCCGGGAGCAGGTTTAAATTTTTGGCTGTGTTGCTATGGTGATTTATCTAAGCTTGCTTCGAGAAACCGAAAAGCCTGACCTATGTCATCTTATCCTGACAATTAGCCCGCTAACTCAGTAAGCCAGGTACGAGAAACAGGGCCCAGGTGAGCTCGTGAATCTGAGCCTGGTGTGGAGAGGACCGGTAGTTCTCTCTGAGGCTGAAGACACTCACCCAGTATTTACGACAGTTCTTGTATCTCAGGAAGTAAGGGGAGCACATTCTTGAGTCATAGTTGTTGGCGTCCAAACACTTCTGGGAGGCATCGCTTTCCTGAAAGAGAACAACAACAACAGAACTGAATAATGCATGTATGTTGTGTGGCGCAAATTTACACACAAAGATTACACACAAAGTCAAAGCAAAGGAGAGTTAAATCTCTGCTTGACATCTAGGGCTGCAACTAACGATTATTTTAATAATCAATTAATCGGTTGATTATTTTTTCGATTAATCGATGAATCAGATTAAAAAATTATATAAATCAAAAAAGGATTAATTTCCAACCCTTTATTCAAAAACAGAAGTGACAGTGCAAAACATCTTCAGAAAGTGCACAAACTGGTTGCTCCTTGAACATCCCTGAGCTGTTAATTAAAAAAATAAAATGGACTAACACTAAAAACATACACATGTATGCTTTACATCTGCCAAATGTGAGCCATTTTTACTGTAATTGATCTCCTTGGAGCAGAGGCTGCTTTTAGCATACCCTGCTTTATCAATATGTATGAAACACTGGGACAGTGGGAAGCTGTACTGCTACATATAGAGCGTCCTCTTCCTTAAACCATTTCATTCTGGGCCTCTTATGACCACGACGTCACGTTGTTGGCTAAACCCAACTACGTGATTTGCTTCATTCTACTTTGAGTAAAAAAAAAAAAAAAACCTGCAGCCAGATCCTCCGGTGTGCCGGTTTAATGTTAACGAGTGACTGCGTGAACTGAACCAGACGGCATGTTTCATCACGTTACAGTTTTTTACAAGCAAGACTGAACTGTAACAGAACATAAAGTAACTTTAACGACAATACACAACCCAAACACGTTAGCTAACGTGATAGCAAGCTGACTAGCTTCCATTAAAAACAAGTTTGAGGGAAATGAAGACGCTGTAGACATCTTAACGCTGATTGGCCAAGACTCGACACGTCAAAGATCTTCTATTTTTGAGAAGATCACGACCTCAACTTTTCTCCGTGTCTCACTCCAATCTCAGAAACGCTGGTCGGCCAGTTGCTCTGCTCCGCTCTTTTTTTTTGGCGTAATAATCGCGCGACACAACGAATCGATAATGAAATTCGTTGCCAACACTTTTGATAATCGATTTTTATTGATTTTATCGATTCGTTGTTGCAGCCCTACTGACGTCTTTAAGCCGGTCAGCTTTGAGCTGCTGCTCCGTCATCGCTGTGGAAGCTGAAGAGGAAAACCACATTGGAGCCACAGACGTTCAGAGCTCCACGATGCCTAATACCAACCTGGCAAGAAGTGTTTGGTATAGACCATATGGAACAAACTATAACCACGCGGCTGTATTTGCGCCTAGAAGACGCTATTTAGAGTGTTGATGGCGCTGCTACAATGTTAGCTTGGCCTAGCATCGAGCGAGCCAAGCTCCATTGAGAAAACAAGTGTTTTAAAAGTTGTTTGTTGTTGTCTTGCTTGCATCATTATGTAGTTATTTCGGCATCCCTTTTATTTGTTTAATGCAAATATATCACAGAACAATCTGTTTATTTTGGGTTCATACAGCTGCAGTAAACCAGCGTGTGGTACAGTGAATACGGCTCAATGGAAAGCAGCGATCGCCTCCGGATGATGTCCAGAACCCAGACAAGAAGGCGTTTCGGTTCCAGGGACATGTGGGACTACAACATGTACAGAGCAGACAGTGGTGATTCCTTCCATGGTTAAGGGCTATGGAGAGCAACCACTCATGAAGACGTGCTTCAGGTTTGGTGGCCTGGACCCTGAACCCTCAGGGACTCACTGACGTCACCTCTGAGAGGCTGTGAGGGCTTGATGGTGTAAATGTGAATGGGACCGCACTCTGCTGCAACACGCGACTACTAGGGGTGGGGAAAAAAATCGATTCAGCATAGTATCGCGATATTTTGCGTGCCGATATTGTATCGATACACGGAAGCCAAGTTCTTTTATTTAAATCAATTATAAACTTTTTGGTCCTCGAAAAATAAAATCAATTGCTTTTTCATCCCACTAGATGGTGCTGTGTTATTTTGTGGTGAGGTCAGCGGAGGTCCCGGATCAGCATGATGATCTGTAGGAAGTTGGTAAAAACAAACATGGAGGCAGTGGAGAAAGAAATTAGAAATGCGCCGTCCGTGTTTAAAGCAGACGTCTTGACTTCCTGTCACTCGTAGCGGCGCTGCTGCAAGGTTGTTGCTCGACACACGCGACAACATGCGCGACACTGCGCCGGTCAAAGACGGTAGAAAAAGCATAAATCAAACTGACTATGGGTCCTCTAGCAGCGCTGGAAGCGGCCGTCATTCAGACGTACTTCCTCGTGGGAAATCCACCAAGCTGTGTGGCTACGGATAATATTATAAACCCAGACACGAGGGCGTTTGTTGTTCCAACATTTTTGGGATTTCCACAACAAGTATGAAGCAGAAAGAGTGGTTATTTCCATGGTGAATGGCGGAAATGAAAACTGCACGGAGATAAGCCCTGGCCCCTCTCCGGCGTGTCCAGCTCGAATGACGCGACTATGTAGACTGTAATAATGACACGACTATGGAGACTGTAATACAAACAGTTCAGTTCGTCAGGTATCTATGACATGTTGGTCAGTTTGTCTGCTTGACAATCACATTTTGCTGCAATAAAAATGATTGAAGTGAGATGAACAGACTGAATACTTTATCTTCTTAGATACAATATGTTGACAGTTTTCCTTTGGGGACAATTTGCGGTGGAAAAAAGGGAATACATCGCAATACTCAATAAATCGCAATATCGTGATAGTATCGTATCGGGACCCAAGTATTGTGATAAAATCGAATCATGGGACCTCTGGTGATTCCCACCCCTACTGACTACATAACAATATACTGTGTACGATTGTAGTTTTTTGTTGTTGTACTTTTTATTCCCTGATTTAAACGTCTGCAGGCTCTTTCCTCACGAGATGTCATCAAATAATCTATTTACTTGTTTGTGTCAAAACGGCTTCAATAACAAAACGCTTGAAGAATAATGGAAAGGGATCATGTAGGGCTCAATGTCTGATGCCGTGTTCACACCAAAACAGTTGCGAATATTCGCAACGCCACTTCGCCTATATCGCGCCGCCCGGCAAAAAACTCGCTCTAGTGGTTAATTCGTTTTTCGCAACCATCGCTGGGGAAAGGGGGCGGGGCTTATCTCCATGTCAGTGAAAACATTTACTATTTCCGCCATTGACCATTGAAATAACCACTAGTTATGCTTTATACTTGTTGAGAAAGTCCCACAAACGTCGGAACATCAAACGCCCCCGTGTCTGGGTTCATAATATTATCCGTAGTCGTGTCTGGGTTCATAATATTATCCGTAGTCGCACACAGCTCCGACTCCTCCGGGACGAGTGTCTGAATGAAGCCGCTTCCAGCGCTCCTTCAGCGGACCCGCAGTTTGATTCAGTGACGGCAGAACGGCGGTGAGGAGCTTCTCAACGCTGATTGGCTTTCGCAACTCCGCGTCGGGCGAAAAAGCGAAAAAGCTATGTGAGACTATGAGAGACTATATGAGACTGGTGCCCTCTACTATAGCAGACTATGAGAGACTATATGAGACTACGAGAGACTGGTGCCCTCTACTATAGGAGACTATGAGAGACTATATGAGACTATATGAGACTCATGTGAGACTGAGACTGGTGCCATCTACTATAGGAGACTATGAGAGACTGGTGCCATCTACTAGAGGAGACTATGAGCGACTAGTGCCATCTACTAGAGGAGACTATGAGCGACTAGTGCCATCTACTAGAGGAGACTATATGAGACTGGTGTCCTCTACTATGTGAGACTACGTGAGACTATGTGAGACTGGTCCCATCTACTATAGGAGACTACGAGAGACTGAAAAAGCGAAAAAGCGAATATTCGCAACGCCATTTCGCCAGTATCGCAAAAATCCGCTTTTTCGCAACCTAACGCGGCTGTGCATTGACTTAACATGTAATCTGGAATATTTCGCAACTCTTTTGGTGTGAACACGGCATAAGAGACTCAAACACTCGACGATGTGACAGAGGGACAGAACCAAACCCTCACGGAGTAGAGGAGCCTCAAAGTCTGAGAGGAGGAGATGGGACTGGACCAGTGTCTCCTCTGTGAGGAGGAGATGGGACTGGACCAGTGTCTCCTCTGAGAGGAGGAGATGGGACTGGACCAGTGTCGTCTCTGAGAGGAGGAGATGGGACTGGACCAGTGTCTCCTCTGAGAGGAGGAGATGGGACTGGACCAGTGTCTCCTCCCTGCAGATGTTTGGTATGTAAAGGGCCGGTGAGCTTACCTCGATGCATGGGTTGCTGTCCTGATTCCGAACTTTCCGAACCGTTTTCTTCTCCATTCTGAGCTGTGTAAAGACACACACACACACACACACACACACACACACACACACACACACACACACACACACGAGTATTTATTACATGTAATCATCCCATGTAACTATGATGACCGACTTCAGACAGTTGAGGTATACTCTGATGATTTCTATCAGAATTTAACTTTAAATAGGTGAACCCACTGTAATATTTTGTTCAGCATTCTAAACATGTCATGTATTTTTAGAAGCTAGAGACTATTGAGGCCCCACCACCAGAATGAAGACCAGCGATTGATCACTTTGTTGATTATAGGAGAAGCAACAAACTTCCATTTAATTTAGGATCGATTAACTAATTGCTCATTCTACCGAAAATGAATGTTCATAAATTCAAACTCAACAGTCTAAATTATTTATAAAGGAAAAAGTTCAACATATTCATGAGAGTCTGTTTCTCCACGGTGAGGACTTCCTGCTTTAATCACAGTAAAGCTTTGGACGGCTGGTCGGACTACAAGGTTTTGAAGACATCACCTTGGACTCCGGGGAACTGGGATGGACATTATTTGGAATTTGTGAGAGGGAAAAGTGCAGATATCAGATTGATAAAATAATTGTTGAAGATTGACAACAATGATCGTCGGCAAAAGTAAACGTGATGAGGATCACTAAAAGTGACTCTGATCCCTGATACGATCCGGACCTGTATATCAGTTACAACTCATCCGGCTGTCTTTTTACACGGGAATGTTGCTACACTTTCTGCAGAGGCAGTGATCTGCAGCAGTAGAGCCTACCCACCACTAGTGGGCAGTAGCACCTACCTACCACTAGTGGGCAGCAGCACCCAGTGCACCAGGAACACTGGTCCACCTTGTAAACCGGAAA
Source organism: Myoxocephalus aenaeus (assembly GCA_038501785.1). Taxonomy (NCBI): domain Eukaryota; kingdom Metazoa; phylum Chordata; class Actinopteri; order Perciformes; family Cottidae; genus Myoxocephalus; species Myoxocephalus aenaeus. The sequence goes on along the minus strand of JBAMJR010000063.1, from coordinate 440,760 downwards.
CTTTCAGCTGAAAGCCTTCTGTTGATGTTGAAAACAGGGAGACAAGACAAAGCTGTCCTCATGTCTACTTTTTATTACAATGTCAAAACATATCTGATTTGTCTTTATTTGTCTTTGTGTAAAGACTCAGTCAGTCTCATGCTGAACAGGAAGAGAGCAAACGTATCTTCCTGTGAGTCCGTCTGTGATAACATTTCGACACAAGCTTCTTGTTCTTTGGAGAATGTTTGAGTAAACATGAGACACAGCCCTTTAAGCGCAAGATCATCTACTCATGTTTCCACTGTTGTCTTCTGACAACATAACAAGACTTCTCCTTCAGCGAGACTCTTTCCATAGTTTCAGACACATAATATAACAATCAAAGTCTGTCAGAGGCAAAAGCCAGCACTTAGGTGGATGTAAATGAGCCCGATATGACCACGCGTCAGCATTCACTCAAGACTGGACCTATTTCAGGAGAGGTCGTCCCAGTTAGTCACTGAGACTCAAATACCTGAGAGATAGGCTACAGGCTACAGGTTTACATCAATTATCAAAAATAAACTTCTAAATGATGTCATGAACATACATGTTTCAATGAATCTTTATGTATCTTTCATTTACCAGTACTCCTTTATTACCTCAAACATATCTTGGGTTTTTCTGAACTGCAGTTTCTTGTCAGCCAACGTAAAGGCTGATACTGAAGATAATATCGGTCAATAACTTGGACCAGCCGCTACATCTGTCCAAGACAGGAGTTACTCTTCCAGTCCACCCAGACCCAGATCACTTTCAGAAACATGTCCAGAGTAAAAACAGGATTATTTAGACTTTACAAACCTCCAAACATTTAAATAAGGTGGTGCTTTTTCATTCTACCACGCCAACTGAGACTCCTGTATGAAGAGAAAACATATCACAATCTATTCCAAAGGACGCAAAGAAGCACATGGTGTCAACACCAAATATAATCAGCATCTTATTCATACGGGCTCCTGAAAGTTATAGCCAGCTGTTCCACAAAGCCACATTCAAGTTACTACTGTTGTATTGTCCGTTTATTATACGCCTTTGCTATTACTAACTATGCTATTACTAACTATTAATTGTGTTTAAGGGGACAATGAAAGAGAAGTCAAAATAAAAATGAAATATATATAATTAATATCCAAATAATTTCAGCTTAGTGTTTAAATGTATGCCGAATTGAAAAGATGTCTCTTCCTCTAGTAGAAACTATCTTTAGCGGTGTAAATGGACCAACCTGTTCAGTAACACGTCTTACTGAACGGGTTCTCTACGGAGGCTAGTACCCTCTACTATAGGAGACTATGTGAGACTGGTGTCCTCTACTATAGGAGACTATGAGAGACTGGTGTCCTCTACTATAGGAGACTATGTGAGACTGGTGTCCTCTACTATAGGAGACTATGAGAGACTGGTGTCCTCTACTATAGGAGACTATGAGAGACTGGTGTCCTCTACTATAGGAGACTATGTGAGACTGGTGTCCTCTACTATAGGAGACTATGTGAGACTGGTGTCCTCTACTATAGGAGACTATGTGAGACTGGTGTCCTCTACTATAGGAGACTATGTGAGACTGGTGTCCTCTACTATAGGAGACTATGTGAGACTGGTGTCCTCTACTATAGGAGACCAGTGTTTCCCCTAGGTTTACAGCTTCAGGGCCCCCCCCCCGGGCGGCGGCGACGGCGACGACACCAACACAAACACTTAAAGTAGTGGTTCTCAAACTTTTTCTGTAAATAACTTCATTTTGTGACTCCATCTGTGCTTTTATAAATAACAGAATAAAGAAAATTGCAATCACTTTCAAGTAAATCAGATTGCTCCATCAGACAATTTTTTATTTTTAAATTGCAATCACTTAGAACAATGAAAATAAAGTTATATCTGTGCAAAAAATAACTAATATTTAGTTACTGCTAAATAGCTCATTGTGGAAAACAATAAGCTATTTATTTATTTTTTGCCAAACAAAACAGAATGAGTGCAGATATGTGAGCATCAGGTTGCATCAGTATTAGTGGAGCAGTGAGCCTGTACACATCTTTTATAAACGGGGTTGTAGATTTGATACAATTCATGTTCAACATCGATCTGAGATCTGTTTTCTGTTTTATGAGACGCAGCAGCAGGAAGGACGTCACGGAGACTTCTGGCAAAGAGCCAAAAGTCGGCCAGTCGCTATGTCATGCGCAAGCGTAACCTGTTAACGGCATAACGTAAACATTTACCCTAAAGTACAGGCTTTTCTCCATGTATTTATTAATGACTTAGTTTTATGTCCGTGTACTTTGTACTTTTGTAATATGTGAAGCCAGCAGCTTGTTGGTCGAAGACACAAGCACTTTGTCTCTTTCACCTGAGCAGGAGAGCTGCTCTGTGTTCAGAGAGCTGCTCCGGTGCTCCTCACAGGAGAGCTGCTGTTGCCATCTTCACCCTGGGAGCGTTTAAAACGCAGATATAGGTCTGCTTTTCACGCGACATATTTTTCGACGCTCTCTATCCGCTGCCGTGTGCTCAGCGCTCACCTGTGTGTGTGTGCGCGCACGTGTGTGTGTGCGCATCAGGGCGGAAATCCGCTGTGCGCGACGCAGAGCAGAGGAGAAGTGTTAACGCGACCATGTAGAGACCGAAATGACAAGCTGTGTGTGGATAAGATCAATAAAATACGGCCGTTTAGTTTGTTTAATAACAGAACAAGGTGTAGACCGGTTCTATATGGAAGAGAAACTTAAATGACGACTTGTGATCTGGCACTATCGAGAAAATTACAGGGGGGCGGAGGGTTTCTTCAGGGGGGCGCCCCGCCCTCCTATTCTAACGGTGGGGGAAACACTGGAGACTATGAGAGACTATATGAGACTGGTGTCCTCTACTATGTGAGACTATATGAGACTGGTGCCCTCTACTATAGCAGACTATGAGCGACTATATGAGACTACGAGAGACTGGTGCCCTCTACTATAGGAGACTATGAGAGACTATATGAGACTATATGAGACTATATGAGACTCATGTGAGACTGAGACTGGTGCCATCTACTATAGGAGACTATGAGAGACTGGTGCCATCTACTAGAGGAGACTATGAGAGACTGGTGCCATCTACTAGAGGAGACTATGAGAGACTGGTGCCATCTACTAGAGGAGACTATGAGCGACTAGTGCCATCTACTAGAGGAGACTATATGAGACTGGTGTCCTCTACTATGTGAGACTACGTGAGACTATGTGAGACTGGTCCCATCTACTATAGGAGACTGGTCCCATCTACTATAGGAGACTGGTCCCCTCTACTATAGGAGACTGGTGTCCTCTACTATAGGAGACTGGTGTCCTCTACTATAGGAGACTGGTGTCCTCTACTATAGGAGACTGGTGTCCTCTACTATAGGAGACTGGTGTCCTCTACTATAGGAGACTGGTGTCCTCTACTATAGGAGACTGGTGTCCTCTACTATAGGAGACTGGTGTCCTCTACTATAGGAGACTGGTGTCCTCTACTATAGGAGACTGGTGTCCTCTACTATGTGAGACTGGTGTCCTCTACTATGTGAGACTGGTGTCCTCTACTATGTGAGACTGGTGTCCTCTACTATGTGAGACTGGTGTCCTCTACTATGTGAGACTGGTGTCCTCTACTATGTGAGACTGGTGTCCTCTACTATGTGAGACTGGTGTCCTCTACTATGTGAGACTGGTGTCCTCTACTATGTGAGACTGGTGTCCTCTACTATGTGAGACTGGTGTCCTCTACTATGTGAGACTGGTGTCCTCTACTATGTGAGACTGGTGTCCTCTACTATGTGAGACTGGTGTCCTCTACTATGTGAGACTGGTGTCCTCTACTATGTGAGACTGGTGTCCTCTACTATGTGAGACTGGTGTCCTCTACTATGTGAGACTGGTGTCCTCTACTATGTGAGACTGGTGTCCTCTACTATGTGAGACTGGTGTCCTCTACTATGTGAGACTGGTGTCCTCTACTATGTGAGACTGGTGTCCTCTACTATGTGAGACTGGTGTCCTCTACTATGTGAGACTGGTGTCCTCTACTATGTGAGACTGGTGTCCTCTACTATGTGAGACTGGTGTCCTCTACTATAGGAGACTGGTGTCCTCTACTATAGGAGACTGGTGTCCTCTACTATAGGAGACTGGTGTCCTCTACTATAGGAGACTGGTGTCCTCTACTATAGGAGACTGGTGTCCTCTACTATAGGAGACTGGTGTCCTCTACTATAGGAGACTGGTGTCCTCTACTATAGGAGACTGGTGTCCTCTACTATAGGAGACTGGTGTCCTCTACTATAGGAGACTGGTGTCCTCTACTATAGGAGACTGGTGTCCTCTACTATAGGAGACTGGTGCCATCTACTATAGGAGACTATGAGAGACAGGTGCCCTCTACTATAGGGGACTGGTGCCCTCTACTATAGGAGACTGGTGCCATCTACTATAGGGGACTATGAGAGACTGGTGCCCTCTACTATAGGGGACTGGTGCCCTCTACTATAGGAGACTGGTGCCCTCTACTATAGGAGACTATGAGAGACTGGTGCCCTCTACTATAGGAGACTGGTGCCCTCTACTATAGGAGACTGGTGCCCTCTACTATAGGAGACTATGAGAGACTGGTGTCCTCTACTATAGGGGACTATGAGAGACTGGTGCCCTTTACTATAGGGGACTATGAGAGACTGGTGCCCTCTACTATAGGAGACTGGTGCCCTCTACTATAGGAGACTGGTGCCCTCTACTATAGGAGACTGGTGCCCTCCACTAGGACACTAGTGATAGCTACCTCTGACAACCAGCTACCAACGTGTGTCCGCTGCTCGTGAACGCGCATAATATCCACACACCAGAGAAGAAGAGAGAAATAGATGCTACTAACGTCTCTTCAGGGGTCGTGCGCTTCCCGTTGGCTCCAAGAGGCTTCTGACGGCGACTGAACACCAATAGTCCCGCATACATGGAGCTAACGGAGCTAACGGAGCTAGCGGAGCCGCAGCAGAGAGCTCTCCTCCGGCTGCACTGCTCCACGCTCCTGTTGCAACAGCGCACCAGGAAACACAGCCACAGCGTCACTGATCACTGACGGCAAGCTCAGCCAATAGGAAGCCCTGAAAACCAACCACGTAGACTGACAATATAGAGAGCCAATTGAATTACTTGGCCGACATGTTTGTGTTCCCATCGTTTTAAGTTGTGCTAAACAAAATGTAAACGACTGACAGTACATCTAGCAAGTCAACAAACTGAGCTTTACTGAACAGCACTGTATATGAGTTAAAGTGGAAGCGGCTGCGACTTACACGAAGCAAAACACCCGAGGAGGCGGGACTGCGAATGGGCGTGGCTACAGCATAGTGCGGTTGCATCGCAGCGCATACACACAATGGCTGCTCGAAAGAGAGGAAAGCAAACAATTTTCAGGCCCGCCGCGTCTAGCAAAAAATATGAGAAAAAAATTATTAAAAATTCGGAAAACAGTTGAAAGTCAAGAAAAACCCAACAGAAAGGATGTTAAAGCGACCGGGGTAAGTTTGGTGTAAATGAAGTGCACGGTTACTCCGTTCTGAATTAAAATATCGGGGTTATTTAAATTATGAGAGCGGGCTGAGCTGAGAAAAGTTAGTGAGTCAGTCCAGTTAGAGCGCTGAGTTAACAACAATGCACTCTGTCACTGTAGTGGTGTCACGGTGCGGGTCCAGGACTACCGACCAGGACCAGCACGAACACAAGTTCAGGAAAGTTGTACACTTAGTAGAGATATATTTATTTTAATACAACAACACCGGCAGTGCGATGCACACCGACTGCAACAGGCGCACTGGGACTCCGCAGCACTTTTCCTGCTCTTTGCGTTCACGTAACTTTGCGCCACAACACGCTTCATCATCATCATCATCATCATCATCATCAGCGGCACCAGATCTTATCGACCCAAACCCTGCGTAGCAGCTCTGACATGCGGGCTGCTGGACCCGTTGCAGGTCTACAGACCAGCTGCAGGGCAGCGGCAGGTCTACAGACCCGTTGCAGGTCTACAGACCAGCTGCAGGGCAGCGGCAGGTCTACAGACCCGTTGCAGGTCTACAGACCAGCTGCAGGGCAGTGGCAGGTCTGCAGCCCCGCTGCAGGTCTGCAGCCCCGCTGCAGGTCTACAGACCCGCTGCAGGTCTACAGACCCGCTGCAGGTCTACAGACCCGCTGCAGGTCTACAGACCCGCTGCAGGTCTACAGACCCGCTGCAGGTCTACAGACCCGCTGCAATGCAGGGGCAGGTCTATAGGACCCCTTCAAGGACCGATCCCGGTGTCATGGGGGCACAACCAGAACTGGCTAGTGCTCACTGGACTGCTGTGGCAGGTTATACTGGGCACATTAAGACCTGATCCTAGGACTAGTGTTCAACAGCTGCTGGGATCAGAAGCTTCTTGTTGGGGGTCGGTGTTTGAGCTGCTCTTGAAAGAGTTCCTGAGAGGAAATGTGTTGTGTGTTGGCTCAAGTCTCTGCACCTTTCCTCTTTAACCTTTAACCTTTACCCAGACCTGAACTCTGCATCTGATATGGAAGTCGTCTACGCTGTTGTATAGACCCAACTGTTCCTCACATCAGTGTTTGTGTGCATCAACACACACGCGAGGAGGAGGAGGAGGAGGAGGATGATGATGATGATGATGATGATGATGATGATGTCAATAGAGAGACTGATACCACATGTTTGCTGTTGGCTTCAGACTTAAATGCTGCTTTAAGTTTAGACTCCAAGGTCATTTTCTAGATCTTTAATGTTGTTAGAAAAGATGGCGGTCATAATGTTGACAGGAAAAAGCTAAGGGAGGATGTGATATACAAGTCACTGTTCATCACCTGTCCAGGAAATATATTCATATAGACGCTCTGTGTCCTCCTGCATTGTTCATATATTCATATAGACGCTCTGTGTCCTCCTGCATTGTTCATGTATTCATATAGACGCTCTGTGTCCTCCTGCATCGTTCATGTATTCATATAGACTCTCTGTGTCCTCCTGCATTGTTCATGTATTCATATAGACGCTCTGTGTCCTCCTGCATCGTTCATATATTCATATAGACGCTCTGTGTCCTCCTGCATCGTTCATGTATTCATATAGACGCTCTGTGTCCTCCTGCATCGTTCATGTATTCATATAGACGCTCTGTGTCCTCCTGCATCGTTCATGTATTCATATAGACGCTCTGTGTCCTCCTGCATCGTTCATATAGACGTTCTGTGTCCTCCTGCATCGTTCATGTATTCATATAGACGTTCTGTGTCCTCCTGCATCGTTCATATGTTCATATAGACGTTCTGTGTCCTCCTGCATCGTTCATGTATTCATATAGACGCTCTGTGTCCTCCTGCATCGTTCATATAGACGTTCTGTGTCCTCCTGCATCGTTCATGTATTCATATAGACGTTCTGTATCCTCCTGCATCGTTCATATATTCATATAGACGCTCTGTGTCCTCCTGCATTGTTCATGTATTCATATAGACGCTCTGTGTCCTCCTACATCGTTCATGTATTCATATAGACGCTCTGTGTCCTCCTGCATCGTTCATGTATTCATATAGACGCTCTGTGTCCTCCTGCATTGTTCATATATTCATATAGACGTTCTGTGTCCTCCTGCATCGTTCATGTATTCATATAGACGCTCTGTGTCCTCCTGCATCGTTCATATAGACGTTCTGTGTCCTCCTGCATCGTTCATGTATTCATATAGACGTTCTGTGTCCTCCTGCATCGTTCATATAGACGTTCTGTGTCCTCCTGCATCGTTCATGTATTCATATAGACGTTCTGTATCCTCCTGCATCGTTCATATATTCATATAGACGCTCTGTGTCCTCCTGCATCGTTCATATATTCATATAGACGCTCTGTGTCCTCCTGTATTGTTCATGTATTCATATAGACGCTCTGTGTCCTCCTGCATCGTTCATTTATTCATATAGACGCTCTGTGTCCTCCTGCATCGTTCATGTATTCATATAGACGCTCTGTGTCCTCCTGCATCGTTCATATAGACGTTCTGTGTCCTCCTGCATCGTTCATGTATTCATATAGACGTTCTGTGTCCTCCTGCATCGTTCATATAGACGTTCTGTGTCCTCCTGCATCGTTCATGTATTCATATAGACGTTCTGTATCCTCCTGCATCGTTCATATATTCATATAGACGCTCTGTATCCTCCTGCATCGTTCATGTATTCATATAGACGCTCTGTGTCCTCCTGCATCGTTCATATAGACGTTCTGTGTCCTCCTGCATCGTTCATGTATTCATATAGACGTTCTGTGTCCTCCTGCATCGTTCATATAGACGTTCTGTGTCCTCCTGCATCGTTCATGTATTCATATAGACGTTCTGTATCCTCCTGCATCGTTCATATATTCATATAGACGCTCTGTATCCTCCTGCATCGTTCATATATTCATATAGACGCTCTGTGTCCTCCTGCATCGTTCATGTATTCATATAGACGCTCTGTGTCCTCCTGCATCGTTCATGTATTCATATAGACGCTCTGTGTCCTCCTGCATCGTTCATGTATTCATATAGACGCTCTGTGTCCTCCTGCATCGTTCATGTATTCATATAGATGCTCTGTGTCCTCCTGCATCGTTCATATATTCATATAACTCAGTGGTTCTCAAACGTTTTCTGTCACGCTCTACTTTGGAGGACGTAAATGTTCAGGCCGCAACAAAATTGTAACAAAATGGTCCAACTTTTTGTGACTCCTCCATTCGTGCTTTTTCAAATAATAGAATAAAGAAAATTGCAATCCCTTTCAAGTAAACCAGATTGCTCCATCAGACAATAACTAATAACATGTGCAATCACTTTGTTAGACCAGTGCAAATAAAGTTCTATCTGTGCAAAAAATAACGAATATTTGGCAAAATAAATAGCTTATCCTGGCTGCAATTAACCTGTTTTGCACTGAATATGTTTTCAAGATAATAACAATAACGTTCAACCTGTGCAAAACAGAATGAGTATTAGTGGCTGCAGTGAGCTGCTTTCCTCTACAAATATTTATAAACAGGGTTGTAGATTTGATACGGAAAAGACCTCACGGAGATCTCACAGAGGCTTTTAGCAAAACGCCAAGAATCAGCAAGTCATGCATGCGCAGCGTAACCTGTTAACGTCGTAAAGTACAGGCGTTTCTCCATGTATTTATGAAGGACGTTTTATGTCCGTGTACTTTGTACTTTTGTACTATGTGAAGTTGTCATGTTCATGGAGAGAGTGGTCGTCCTGAAACCACAAGGTAGCGGTTCATCCCTGTTCTCATAGTTTCATGTCTCAGTGTCCTTGAGCAAGACACTGAACGCTTCCCGGGTGCTTCACAGCAGCACACTGCTCCTTGATTACTAAGGACAGAGAATAATTCCCCCACTGTGGGATTAATAAAGTATTTTTTAAGAATCTGCATCTCTCCCTTGCGCCCCACCTGTAATACCTCCGCACCCCACTAGAGGATTGCGCCCAACAGTTTGAGAACCACTGATATAGATGCTAATCATGACTACATGCTAATCATGACTACATGCTAATCATGCCTTCATGCTAATCAAGACTACATGCTAATCATGACTACATGCTAATCATGACTACATGCTAATCATGACTACATGCTAATGATGACAGTGTATCACAATACAATACAAACTGTCAGTGTCACATGACATGGCTGTAACTACACTACACCTGTGTTCTATGTTGTGTGTAAACCATTTACCTCAAATAGGAACACTTTATTTACCAGTATCTGTAAAGTATAACACAACACCTAGTGTTATTAATACACATACCTGCATGTGCCTGTATTACTTGTATGTTAAATGTACAGTAAATATCTATATGAATTCCAATGCAGCAGTATACCATACCAGTACATAACATACTATACAGGATGAGCTATACTTCAACAACACAGTATATTACCAGGTATAATTGTGTTATAGTATTATCATTGCATATAGATAGATAGATAGATAGATGTATACTTTATTCATCCCCAAGATAAAATGTGTTTGTCACAGTAGCAAGCAACTTGCATTGAACAAATATCCGGAGTGAAAAATACTCAATATATACAACAAAACAGTGTATTAATTTAGGAAATTAAAGAAAGAAAGTGCAAAAATGCAAAGTATATGCAGTGTATATAAGTATGTAAAGTGACTTACTCAACAACAAAAGCAGTGCTAGGGCTGTTGATGGTGATGTTGAGTCAATTGATGGAGGATCTGGCCAGAGGTGACTTATTATAAAGTCTAATGGTAGTGGGCAGGAATGTTCTCCTGTATCATTTTATTTATATATATATATATATATATATATATATATATATATATATATACACTCACCTAAAGGATTATTAGGAACACCATACTAATACTGTGTTTGACCCCCTTTCGCCTTCAGAACTGCCTTAATTCTACGTGGCATTGATTCAACAAGGTGCTGAAAGCATTCTTTAGAAATGTTGGCCCATATTGATAGGATAGTATCTTGCAGTTGATGGAGATTTGTGGGATGCACATCCAGGGCACGAAGCTCCCGTTCCACCACATCCCAAAGATGCTCTATTGGGTTGAGATCTGGTGACTGTGGGGGCCATTTTAGTACAGTGAACTCATTGTCATGTTCAAGAAACCAATTTGAAATGATTGGAGCTTTGTGACATGGTGCATTATTCCTGCTGGAAGTAGCCATCAGAGGATGGGTACATGGTGGCCATAAAGGGATGGACATGGTCAGAAACAATGCTCAGGTAGGCCGTGGCATTTAAACGATGCCCAATTGGCACTAAGGGGCCTAAAGTGTGCCAAGAAAACATCCCCCACACCATTACACCACCACCACCAGCCTGCACAGTGGTAACAAGGCATGATGGATCCATGTTCTCATTCTGTTTACGCCAAATTCTGACTCTACCATCTGAATGTCTCAACAGAAATCGAGACTCATCAGACCAGGCAACATTTTTCCAGTCTTCAACTGTCCAATTTTGGTGAGCTCTTGCAAATTGTAGCCTCTTTTTCCTATTTGTAGTGGAGATGAGTGGTACCCGGTGGGGTCTTCTGCTGTTGTAGCCCATCCGCCTCAAGGTTGTGCGTGTTGTGGCTTCACAAATGCTTTGCTGCATACCTCGGTTGTAACGAGTGGTTATTTCAGTCAAAGTTGCTCTTCTATCAGCTTGAATCAGTCGGCCCATTCTCCTCTGACCTCTAGCATCAACAAGGCATTTTCGCCCACAGGACTGCCGCATACTGGATGTTTTTCCCTTTTCACACCATTCTTTGTAAACCCTAGAAATGGTTGTGCGTGAAAATCCCAGTAACTGAGCAGATTGTGAAATACTCAGACCGGCCCGTCTGGCACCAACAACCATGCCACGCTCAAAATTGCTTAAATCACCTTTCTTTCCCATTCTGACATTCAGTTTGGAGTTCAGGAGATTGTCTTGACCAGGACCACCTATAATGAGAAATTGAACAGGTGTTCCTAATATGAGAGAGAGAGAGAGAGAGAGAGAGAGAGAGAGAGAGAGAGAGAGAGAGAGAGAGAGAGAGAGAGAGAGAGAGAGAGGAGAGAGAGAGAGAGAGAGAGAGAGAGAGAGAGAGAGAGAGAGAGAGAGAGAGAGAGAGAGAGAGAGAGAGAGAGAGAGAGAGAGAGAGAGAGAGAGAGAGAGAGAGAGAGAGAGAGAGAGAAAACCACACCAGCATAAATAAATAATCAGCAACTAAACAATAATGCTGACAAACATAAATCAAGATTAAAATCCAGATATGTGTGTGTATATTGTGGGCGACTGTGCATGCCCGTCTTTCAATTAGAGGGATGGCGGTTCGAGCCCCGGCCCCACTAGTCCATGTCCTTGTGTTCTTGAGCAAGACACTTAACCCCTAATTGATCCCCGTTGCTGTGTCTATGGTGTACAGAGCAAAATGTAATGTATTGGTGAATCTGTATTACATTAGGATAAATGCACGGTGTAAATGTGTCCATTTACAGCTGCTTTCAGACTGAAAGGCCGTATTGCTTTATAATAAGAAAAGGAGGTTATTGAGGTCATTGACATAAATGTGGTTGACAGTATAACATAATACAACTCGACAGCATCACAAACATACAGTTGAATCTACTCCTCTCAAAAAGGAAACATTCATGAAGGGAGGATGTATTGCAGGACTGTTGTATCAGGTGTACCTAATAAACTGGCAACTGAGTGTCCAGCTTCAGTATCCTCTTATCACCTTTCCAACTAAGTGTTGTCTGTGGTTTGAAGTTCCGGTACACTACAACTCCATTGAGATATGTATGTATGTATGGATGGATGGAGCAGCCTCCCTGTTGCTTTGTTACCTAGCGTGTAGTGAAATGAGCTGCTATTAAGCAGCACACTGCCTGCTGCTTTGTAACATTAATAACTTTCCACTAGATCTACTGGAATACTTTTTGTTTTGAGACGGCTTCAGGAAATGTTGGCTGAAAAAGTCTCACTTCATACTTTTTTCACACTTTTGGTAGAGTATTTAGGGTTTGTCTCTTTGTTAAGTTTGGCATGTACTAGTTCCATTACATCTATTTAGCTGAGGCTTTTATTCAAAGCAATTTACAATAAGTGTGTGGGGATAATCCCCAAAACACATCAGTCATCTAGAGTACTGAACACAGAAACACATCAGTCATAGAGTACTGAACACAGAAACACATCAGTCATAGAGTACTGAACACAGAAACACATCAGTCATAGAGTACTGAACACAGAAACACATCAGTCATCTAGAGTACTGAACACAGAAACACATCAGTCATAGAGTACTGAACACAGAAACACATCAGTCATCTAGAGTACTGAACACAGAAACACATCAGTCATAGAGTACTGAACACAGAAACACATCAGTCATCTAGAGTAGTATCAGTATATCATAGGGCCATCAGCATGAGAGCAGCTCTAGTTATCTAGCTATCTTTGGACTTATCTTGAGTTTCCTGATATCACAAACCTGGCTCTATTTTAACTGAGGTCCATCACCATAGTAACCAAACCTGCTGACCAATCAGATCACTGGAAACATGGATTCATCATTCTTAGAGGACACTGACAGGGACCAAATATTAACATAATAAAGAGCAGTGCATATATGTTTAAATACAAGCTTATAAAAGGGTCTGCATCTCAGAACATGACGAGACTTATTGATAATAATTAGAAATAAAACCTATCCGCTGTTGTTTTTCATTAGACATGAATAAACTTAGCCTAGTAAGCGTACAGTAAATTAGAAATGCTTCATCCAGTCAGATAAAGTTCCTCAGACACAAACAACATGTCTCCTCCTCTCTGTTTGTCTGAACAGACTTTATAAGTGTTACATGTGTTCAAAATAGTGTTTTCAAAGGAAAGTAATATTCGATAGTACTGATCATTTTGAAAATGCCACATTTTTATAGAAACAACATATGTAATCATTCCAACTTCACACTTTCTAGCCGAGTATTTATAATATTTGTATTTTTTACTTGCTATTCTATTCAAGATGTTTGCCTATATTGTTTATATTTCACATCATTGAATATAACTTGTTGCTCCTGCTTCAGTAGCATTCCTGCACCGGTACCATTGAGCACATGCTGATGGTTCTGATTCTATTGCTTGTAGTTAAGAACTGCTCTTCGTCACATGACTACACCAACTGAAACCAGCTTTAAGTTACCAGTCACCCAGGACCAGCAGCGCTCTGTCCAGGCTCAGTGAAGAGAGTTGAACTGGTTTTGAGATGTCCTTTGTTTATGACTCGTTCTAGTGTCCTTTGTACTGCCAGCCACCTGAAAGAGTTCCATTCTCATGATGCGCTCTCGCTCTCTCTCTCTCTTCCCCAGGCCCCTGACTCCGGGCGGTGTTGAGCACATACAACTGGATAGAATAATTGCATCAGTACTCGTTGGGCACTGCGCCCCAGTCCATGTAGCTGGTCATCCTTAGAGTGCCATGGCCACAGGAACCCAGGGCCCCCGAGACCACGTCCTGGAGAGAAGCAAGCCTGCGGCGTCCACAGGGAGGCGCAGGAGAGCAGAGGGGAAGCCCAAAAAGAACTTCCCTTGCCAGGAGTGTCAGAAAGCCTTCAACAGCCTGGAGAAGTTGAAGGTGCACTCATACTCTCACACAGGAGAGAGACCGTACCGCTGCTCCCAGCCCGACTGCACCAAGGCCTTCGTCTCCAAATACAAGCTGCTACGGTACAGACCCCACAGCATGCCGCTGCTCTCTGTGCACCTAACATCGTGCTCGGTAGTAACCAGAATATGTTGATGAATATAGTTGACAGGTCTTGTGTTTATGTGTCATTTAAAGCATGCCTTCTTAAAACGTGGTTGCATAAATTCTGAGTGCTCATAGAATGTGTCTGTGTTCCAAGGCATATGGCAACTCACTCGCCAGAAAAAAACCACAAGTGTTCATACTGTGAGAAAATGTTCCACCGCAAGGATCACTTAAAGAACCACCTCCACACCCACGACCCCTACAAGGAGGCCTTCAGCTGCCAGGAGTGTGGCAAGAGCTACAACACCAAGCTGGGCTTCAAGCGCCACCTGGCCCTCCACGCGGCCAACAGCGGAGACCTCACCTGCCAGGTGTGCCTGCAGCTGCTGCCCAGCACCGGGCTTCTGCTGGAACACCTCAAGACACACGCCGGCAAGTCCTCCGGTGGGACCAAAGAGAAGAAGCATCGGTGTGAGCACTGCGAGCGACGGTTTTACACCCGCAAAGATGTGCGGCGCCACATGGTGGTGCACACCGGACGCAAGGACTTCCTGTGTCAGTACTGCGCCCAGCGCTTCGGCAGGAAGGACCACCTGACGCGCCACGTGAAGAAGAGCCACGCCCGGGAGCTGCTGAGGGTCAAAACTGAGCCCGCTGACTCGCTGGAGACCGCTGTCTACGACTTGGCGTCTGGGGGCATCAAAGGCGAGGTCCCGGGCACGATGACCCCGAGGCCGCACCAGCTCCACATGTACACCGGGCCCGCCCTAGACCCGGAGCCCACACACCCTTTTTCCTTCAAGTACCCGCTGGGTTCCAACTTTACCTCATACACCGTCTCCTCACAGGAGCAGAATCTAAAGGGAGAACTGGAGACCTACCTGATGGAGCTGCAGAGCGGCATGCCCTCCTCCTCTGCAGCCCAAGAGCAACCCTCCTCCTCCAAACTGGAGCTGGACCCTCACGTGGGCGAGCTGGAGGCAGCCAGAGAGTCCAAAATGTCTACGCCCACGACAGCAGACTCTCTGGCCTCTTCCTCTTCTCTGATGGACTTCTCACAGCTTTTCAACTTCCTGCCACTCAACGGGCCCCCGTACAGCCAGGCAGGGGCCGCTGGGGCCTACCCCCCCAACGAGGACCCCCTGGTCCAGCTGCACCCCGCAGAGGGCCCGCCGGCTGCAGAGAATCCGCTGCAGAGGCTCCCCTCCGCCTTCATATCCAACCTGAGCACGCCCACCACACTGCCACGCTTCCACCAAGCGTTTCAGTGAGCCAGTACGTACACACACACACACACACACAGTGACACACATGTCAGCTACACAACCTCTCCAGCAGACACCCAAACAAGATGCTCCTAATACATGTTTGGGGATAGAAGCACTTATGTCCATTTAACAAACAACATGAGCAGATATACACACACACTCACACACACACACACACACACACTAACACACACAGTGTGACACACACGCACTCTAACACACACACAGTGACACACACACACTCTAACACACACACAGTGACACACACACAGTGACACACACTCTAACACACACACAGTGACACACATGTCAGCTACACAACCTCTCCAGCAGACACCCAAACAAGATGCTCCTAATACATGTTTGGGGATAGAAGCACTTATGTCCATTTAACAAACAACATGAGCAGATATACACACACACACACACACACAGATTTCTAATTGCTACTGTCTTCTTTTCACTAGTAAGCTTTTTATTGACGAGTTGGCCAATCTTCTCCACCTCTGCTCCTTAATGACGTGTTCCCTTAATAACAGAACATGCATCCTCTTTGAGAGTGGTGGGCCGTCAGGGCCTGCTAAGCCTTCTCTGCTGGCCTAAACAGAATCACAAAGTTAAAATTTTAACTTTGTGATTCTGCGATCAGCTGTTAAACAGCAGGCATAGGTACAAAATTCACGGCCCGTCACTGATTCATAATAATACCCAATTTCTCAATGGCTTGCTATGTGCAAGTGTTGTAACCTAACATCAGCTTTTCTGATCACCAAGAGAGATGACAGTTCAAAGAGCAGCAGGCTGAGGTTTCTAACTCCACAGCTGCAGCGCTGCAAACACGCCATGAAGTGAATGTGGCTTCATGTGACGTGAGAGCTGTGTCACTTTAAACAGGAAGTAGTCTTTTGAGAGATGAATACTAATAGTAATTAGATTGCAGAGACATGGTTTTCTTCACTCCACCCCAGGCTTTGAGTAGATGGTCCTCAGGAAGTGGATGTATCTGGTTGTTGGTGCAGCACTTTGTTTTATATCTTTCTCATGGTTACTAGGGACCAGTAGTTTGGAGATGTTTTCGTCCATTTACATCCATTTAAAACATGATGTCCCATAAAATGACAGCATACCAGATTTGCGATTCATTTTATTTGAAATGTTCCAAGATTCATTCATTTCTAATCTGAATGGAAATCCATGTCCGTGTGTCAGGTGACCATGACAGTGACCATGTGCTCATATAACAGTGACATCACTGTGATGTGTGTCAGGTGACAGTGACCATGTGCTCATATAACAGTGACATCACTGTGATGTGTGTCAGGTGACAGTGACCATGTGCTCATATAACAGTGACATCACTGTGATGTGTGTCAGGTGACAGTGACCATGTGCTCATATAACAGTGACGTTACTGTGATGTGTGCAGGAGCAGCAGCTCATGTCATCTCTGCTGACCACACAGAAAGTTCACTTCCAACACGGAGGGAGACTGAAGGAATCTGGGAAAACGCAATAGAAATTTGTCAAATGTGCTTTTAAGGAATGTTATCAGAAAGTGGAAGTAGTAAATAGGCAAAAACATCGATCTGGTTCTTTGGATCACTCCATAAAGCAGAAGTTCATTCACATGATTATAGATGAGGTACTGAGCAACATTATCGAAGTGAAACGTTTCATTGGTTGGTCAAGTGTGAGCTTAATTCTGCTTCATGAGAGAGTACATGTCTTTGGTTGTGACTGCCGGACCCACAGCTACAACATTACTGTAGACTGTAGTGGTCTTCATTCAGAGACTGAAGAAGGGCTGTCCATCTCTAATGTCGCCCATTCCCCTCTCCACCATGACACACAGCATCCCACCAGCAATCTGGATGAACCTCTGGATGAGCTGGACCAGTTCCCCTGACACGTAGACCCCAGACTCCCCGGCTGCTGATGGGCCTGACCCGCTGGCTGACATGACCCCTCTGCCTCCCAGTGGCCTTCTCTTTACCTCCTCTCTGATGGTTTGAGCGGTTCCACTCTCCTATTGCTTGTGCACAAACTATTAGTTGTTGATAGAATGCAGAAAGATGATTTAACATTAGAAAATTATGACTTTTAAAGTGTTTATATGATACCTAGTACCTAGTATTTCATGTCTCATAAAAGGTAATTGCAAAAGTAAAACATACAAATGCAAGTTGGGTTCTTCTAAACCGATTGGGACGGTTAGAGGATAGAAACTTCTTGAAAAAAGAGTCTCCATTTCCAGAGTGTCATTCATATTTACTTTGAAAAAAACTATCTCCGCCCAGTATAAAGAATCTAAGATGATGTACTTCAATTTAAACATTTACTAATTCAAAAATAAAAAAACACCAATATGTGCATTCAAAGGAAAAATAGCAATTGTCAGATTAACAGCAAACATTACTATTATTATTAAAAGGTGCTCTGTTTATTGAATATTCCACTCCGTCTGGCCAAATACATCCAAATCCAAATGTTAGCTTCATAACACACATCTTAAGTGTATCAAATTAAACTACAGAATATAGCAACCACGCAATCTATCAAAATGAACTAAAAATTACAAATAAATACTTCCAAGGGAATTAAATGAAAGGATCATCCTCCACTCCGTATACACGTACCCTATCTGGTCTATTCCAGACTACACCAGCACACTGACACCAGAGAGAAGCTAGCTCAACAATATCAGACTGTTGAATAAATGTTAGCGCTGCACGTTTAGCTTCACGCAGTTATCTGGACCATGTGCGTGTCTTTGCTAGCACACACCCATATAATATAAAAACAAATGATTACTCTTAAAAGTGAAGGATTACTTTAACGAGCCGTCTGGAGAATACTTTAAGATCAATTCCTAAAGATATTTCTATAATGTTTAGTGAGTAAAGTCTTTATCTAGACCGTAACCTGGCAACAAATACGCTTTTCAAAATGTTACACAAAACATCAGCTGCTGCTGTCGCCCGGCTCTTTGATCTGGTTTTGTGACCTACAACTTTACTTCCCTCCTCTCCTCTCTCATTACTCTCTTCCTCTCTCATTCCTCTCTTCCTCTCCTCTCTCATTCCTCTCTTCCTCTCCTCTCTCATTCCTCTCTTCCTCTCTCATTCCTCTCTTCCTCTCTCTCATTACTCTCTTCCTCTCCTCTCTCATTACTCTCTTCCTCTCTTCCTCTCCTCTCTCATTCCTCTCTTCCTCTCTCATTCCTCTCTTCCTCTCTTCCTCTCTCTCATTACTCTCTTCCTCTTCTCTCTCATTCCTCTCTTCCTCTCTCATTCCTCTCTTCCTCTCTCTCATTACTCTCTTCCTCTCCTCTCTCATTACTCTCTTCCTCTCTCTCATTACTCTCTTCCTCTCACATTACTCTCTTCCTCTCCTCTCACATTACTCTCTTCCTCTCTCATTACTCTCATTACACTTCCTCTAACAGCTCACACACTTCCAGCATTTCCTCAGATATGTGCTGGAAGGACTCAAGACATCTAGACATGTTGAATGGCCATTAAAACATGTGACATGATTAAAACAGTAAACATGATTACCTTCTGGAACAAGTAGATCCAGAATGCATCTGTGATCACCAATGGGCTGTTATGAGGAGATGTCTCTAGTCAGTGAACCATAGTGAATAGAGGTAGCAGCTGTCATGATCCTCCTGTGTGACCTCACACCATTTCCTGTGTGACCTCAGCACCACCAATGCTTTCACATGCAAACCTTAGTGGAAAAGCCAAAACCTCCTTTTTTTTTCACGCGAGGCAAACCGTTCTCATTGTGCGCCGTTCATAGACCTCCATGAGATGATCACGGAAATAGATTTAAAGATGCAACCTGCGTCCACATTTCTCCATAAGGTTTGTGTATTCAATCCAAATCCTGATCTAACATGCAGGACACTGAGGGTTGGTTAGTCCTGTTCCAACGGCTGCTGCTGGTCTTGACTTTGACTGGTCTTGTTTCTAAATAACGTCGTGCTAACAATTACCAGCCAGCGAAGTAGGGCTGGTATCAGTTGAAATGTTTGTGTAGCACTGAATACCAAAACCAAAGGAGTGACTTGTTGACTTCTTCTTTGTCTCAATAGTTCCTGGTTTAAATCCATATTTTGATTTAAAAACGGAGGTCAAACTCTCCTCTTCTAGTCGCTGGCCTGCAGGAATACATTACAGGAACAAATCAATGGAAAGATCCACACTCGCACTAATTCTAGACTGTATCTGACTTCACAAAGTCCGTGTTCGGCTGCGTGTCACTGGACAACATTTTGCTTTAGTTTTTATCTGTTCACTTCACACGATACATTTTAAAGTGAGCGAACTCAAAGTGCTGATGAAGGTGAGCGATGCAGTTTAAAGGTCAAACTACTGTTACCTTGGTTGAAATATAGTTATGGTTCGAGTATCAACACTCTGGTATCATATTGACATATTAAAACATGTCAATCAATAGGCAGCCCTACCGGGATGATAGCTGATGTGTGTTGTTTCATTCAAGGAAGACGACACATCTCATCTGTAGCACAGACACCATGTTGGACACTTTCTCTTTTATACTTTGCAGAGACTTTGGATTGCACACGATGGGCATAAATGTGAAGTGACCAGCTGCACCTTCTCTTTTCTCTTCACCACAGCAGTTATCAGACGGAGCTCCATGAAACGTGATGCGTATATAACCCAATAGTATTATCATTTACCTCACATAGTCATATTGTTTTTGTGCTCTGAAATTCAAAAATAGAAGTGTTAAGTTTCCCTTGGTGAGACATGAATGGACACGATATGTTTCTGGGTTATGTGAAATGTAGTTGAATGTGTGCTGTTTCAAAGCATTTATGGAAGTTTGCTATTTGTATCTTGAGAAAGTTTGCGGTTTTACAAGAGATATTAGCAAGCTGCTTTTTTTTGTTTGTTATCATAGCACTTTTTGTAAATGTAATGCCTTTATTTCCTCCAATACTCTGTTAAAAACCTTTTATTACAAATGTATAGATGATATATTTAGCTCTTTTAGAGAACAATAACATGTAAATACAATATAAAATGTTTTATTTTTACAGGTACAATTTTGACAGTGTTTTCCTATCAAAGTGTCATTTTTGCTTTACTTGCACAAGTGTTCTGTGTATCTCATTGAGGGGTCTTTCATTAACAATGTCCCTTAACACAGATGGTTGTTCAGTAGTTTAATGAGAGCACAAAGTGCTGAAGCTCAGAGGGTTCTACTGGTTTCATCCTTTCATGGATTGTTAAAAGACAAACCAGATATAATGTTTGTTCACTGACAGTGTTGTCCTCTCCGCTCATCCTTTGACCACAGTGTGACAATAAGAACTATATGACTTGATTTCTTGGTGGTTTCTGCCTGAAAGCTGTTAAATGACAACATATGTTCCAATCAGCTAACGGCATAATCGACTCCATGTAGAACTCACGACAGAATCCAGGCTTTTGATGTGGAGAGAATCAAAGCAATAAACTGTGGATTAAAACATGTCTACATTGGAGAAAGTAGAACCACATTTCAGTTCATAATTCTAAACTAATCTAAACTGTCCTGGGAAAAAGAAATGGTAAAACCCTCTTCAGTGAGAGGCACAGACCTTCAGCAATTCATGTCAATCTTCTCTATAAGCTTCAGTGGTACAGTGAACTTTATTGAATGTGTATGTAAGAAACACTGCAATACTGCAATATATATTTTGGTATTGGATCAAGCTGCTAACACTTCTAAAGGTGCGACAGACCTCTTTCTAGTTCTTAAATGTATCGTTTGTACAAGCATCCAGTTTAGCTGAGCCGTACTCTATAGCTGCATATATGTGATGTACTGTGACGTGTAGTCTTTTACAGACCTTAATATCTGTGTTGTGATACTGGGACACTTCTGATGGAGTCCCTCTACAGAGATGAAGAGGTTTCCGACAAACACGACTCCACTTCATCCGATGAGCTGAGGCCGTTCAGGAGGAACCGCATTCCAGCCATGTTGGTTTGGTTATACGTTGCATTTCATTAATGCATCCTGTGACAATGATGGACTCATTGCTCATTCTCAATACTTCAAATCTATTTTACAAACTACTGTTGTATTTTTATAAATATAGGCAAAGTTATTCACAAACATATGTATATATATATAAGTAAATATATATGTATATGTTTACAGGTTGTAAAATAAAAATGAATGCTGCAGCATTTATCTGTTGTTTTTTAAACATCATCCAAAGAGACAGATTATTTATTGTCTGGCAGAATAACCTGAATGATTTACATACCTTGCTGCTATGAGAGAAGAACTGCAGTCGTCACTCCAGTGTTTTTACACATGAAAGTTTAATAAACGGAAGAGAAGGATCCAACTGTAGCTGTTTGGTCATTCCTAAAATGTGTCGTTCATCATAGTTGTGTCTTCTCGTGTGAATCGGTGGCTCTTTCCTCACTTTAATTACTCTGAGACCCAGATATTAACCTTTAAAGTTAGAGAAGAGTCTGCAGATTGTGGCTGGGTATCTAACAGATAATCAGCTTTAACAAACATATGACAGGATAAATATGTCAATAACTAAGTGAAAAGATCTCCATGGACCAGTACAGTCCTCCCAGTAGCTGCTGATAGTTTCTAGACTGGTAGTCTGGTAGTTACCAGACAAACTAAGATAGAGTAATAAATACTGTCATGGAGGAATTATTGACCCAGATTATAAAGTGTTCTTGATGTTTCAGACCACAGCCCCTCTATCCAGGATGTAATCACACATGTGTTGATGAGGCTCTATAATTGGGTTCATGAAACAAACCCTCATGGAGAGGCCATCATTTCCCTGATTCACAAACGGGCAAAGACAAATAAACGTGATAATTTGCCTAATTTTGACTAAATGTAGATTTTCAAATGTTCACATCCATTATATCCTAGAATGATCTTATTTAATGCTTTGGTAATGCCAAACAAACCCATCAACCATTCTGGGATGTGTGCTCTCTCCACTGCTCTTCTCCCTCTACACCAACAACTGCACCTCAGGGGACCCATCTGTTAAACTCCTGAAGTTCGCAGACGACACAGCGGTCATCAGCCTCATCAGCGACGGGGACAAGTCTGCGTACAGACGGGAGGTTGAACAGCTGGTCCTCTGGTGTGGTCAGAACCACCTGGAGCTGAACAAGGCCAAAACTGTAGAGATGACAGTAGACTTCAGGAGGAGCCCCCCAACACTACCCCCCCTAACAATACACAACAGCACTGTTTCTGCGGTGGAGACCTTCAAGTTTCTGGGATCCACAATCTCCCGGGACCTGAAGTGGACCGCCAACATCAACACCATCCGGAAAAAGGCCCAGCAGAGGCTGTACTTCCTGCGCCAGCTCAGGAAGTTCAACCTGCCTCAGGAGCTGCTGATCCTGTTTTACTCCGCCATCATCCAGTCTGTCCTCTGCTCTTCCATCACTGTGTGGTTTGGATCGGCCACCAAACAGGACAGAGTCAGACTCCAACGGATCGTCAGGTCTGCAGAGAGAACCATTGGTTCCAGCCTGCCCTCCATCCTGGACTTGCACACCTCCAGAGTCAGGACGCGGGCTGTAAAGATCACCACAGACCCCTCACACCCTGAACACAAGCTGTTCCAACTCCTCCCCTCTGGAAGGCGCTACAGAGCACTGTACGCCAAAACCACCAGACACAGGAACAGCTTCTTCCCACTGGCCGTCACTCTAATGAACAGTTAAACAGACTCTTCATCTGCACTATCTGCACTTTTTTGTTGTTTTACTACTGTCTTTAATGTCCTTTTTATATTTTTTATATTTATCTTGTATATTGTGTGTGAAAAAAGTACGAAGAGCAAGTGAAACCGGAGTCAAATTCCATGTATGTGCAAATTTACATGGCCATTAAAGCTGATTCTGATTCTGGTATTCCAGGGTTCACATGCAGAGGCTGTCCCAACATGAGTGCTCTCCAGTGGGACAGCACTCTGGATGTCCTGAGCTGTCTGTGCCTTAACGCTCATGCTCCTCTCACTGGATCACAGTGAGAGGAGCATGAACGTTCTCTGATATGTAATGTGTGTCTGCTAGCTGACTGCTAGTTCAGGCTGCTATCACTCACTGCTGGACGGATGATCTCACAAGTCTATTGTATGGGTCATAAGGTCAATGTGATCATAAGGGAACAGAACAAAAGAATGACAGTTTTCCTATATGAAGTATGTGACCTCCTGCATGTGGACCGGTCTCAGTGAAAGACCTCATGGGTCCAGAGTCCATGTGTCAGAGTGGACACTGCAGTAAGGAGTGCAGCAGGTAATGAGTGAGCATGCACACTGCAGTCTACTTTATGAAACACACATATGATTTAACACCACATAGGCCCCGCCCCCTGCCACAGAGCGCTGAACTGAGCTGAACCATCGGGGGACCCGTTGACCCCGAACAGACGCAGGGACCCTCCTCACCACGAGGGGCGCTGTGGCCGGGGTGCTGTGTGTGTGTGTGTGTGTGTGTGTGTATGTGTGTGTGTGTGTGTGCGCGCGCGCGCGCGCGCGTCACAGCTCAAAGGCTCGCCGCCACAGAGCCTCTCAGTCTTCCAGCATGCCGTCCCCCATCCCCGCCTCCCGCCTGCTGCCCAGAGACCTGTACCCCTGCCTGGATATCGGGACCTGCAGCAGCCCGCTTAGCACGCACTGCGGCTCCTCCCTGCAGGTCCCGGTCCAGAGGCTGCACGGGAAGACCGCCAGCCGGCTGTGGGCCACCGTGATCCTGTGGGACGAGCTGCGCGTGCTGCTGCCCGCGGGCTCCGGGGGGTTCGGTTCCGTGTACAAGGCGGAGTACCTCGGGGAGACCGTGGCCCTGAAGCGGGTCAAGAAGTGCACCAAGAACCCGCTGGCGTCCCGCCAGAGCTTCTGGGCCGAGCTGAACGCGGCGCACCTGCGGCACCCCAACATCGTGCGCGTCATCGCGGCCACCACCTGCGTGCCGCCGGACTTCGGAGACGAGGCCAGCATCGGGACAATCCTGATGGAGTTCGTGGGCCGGAACCTGCAGCAGGTCCTCTGCGAGAGCGCGGCCCCGCTGGGGGGGGACCGCTGGCTGCGCTACGCCGCGGACATCGCGCGCGGCCTGCGCTTCCTGCACGCGCACCGTGTGGTGCACCTGGACATCAAGCCCGCCAACGTGCTGCTGGCCGCCGACGACGTGTGCAAGATCGCGGACTTCGGCTGCTCCGTGAAGCTGGACCTGGGCTGCGAGCTGAGCTCCATCAGCCCGCGGCTGAGCCACGTGGGCGGCACGTACACGCACCGCGCGCCCGAGCTGCTGAAGGGGGAGCCGCTTTCCCCGCAGAACGACGTGTTCTCCTTCGGCATCACGCTGTGGCAGCTGGTCACCCGGCAGCCGCCCTACAGCGGGGACCGGCAGCACGTGCTGTACGCCGTGGTGGCGCAGCGCCTGCGGCCGTCCGTCCAGGACCACGCGGTGTTCCGGTCCGAGCAGGGCCGGCTGGTCCGGGTCCTGCTGAGCCGCTGCTGGAGCGCAGAGGGCCGCAGCAGACCCAGCGCCGAGGAGCTGCTGCCGCTGCTGGAGCAGCTGCGCGCGCAGCTCGGCCTCTAGGGTCACCTGATGGACACTGCTAGGTTTTAGAAGGTTCTGCTCTGCTGGGTCCACTTACAGGACCAAGCCCTGGACCCGGGCCCCTGGAGGCCCAGAGCGGGTTTAGAGGAGCCGACCTCAGTGCTGTGGACATTACATCACATTGTGCCTTATGAACTGGAACGGGCTCGACCCACTGGGAACCAGCAGCGTGGCTCGACCCACTGGGAACCAGCAGTGTTGGGTCATTCATCCTCAGTGTCTTGATGTCTCCTCTTGACACTCAGTTGTTCTCTTAAGAAAACACATGCTGATAATGGACTTT
Source organism: Myoxocephalus aenaeus (assembly GCA_038501785.1). NCBI lineage: Eukaryota > Metazoa > Chordata > Actinopteri > Perciformes > Cottidae > Myoxocephalus > Myoxocephalus aenaeus. The sequence continues at coordinate 415,220 of JBAMJR010000063.1, read as the reverse complement.
TTAAGCTTCATGGTAGATTCCCTGTTGGCTGAAGTGAAGTCTAGAATCATTTTAGTGGATCTGGTCCTTGATGACTCATCATTGCCCTTACAGCTCTAATGATCCACTCTGTTACCGTGAGTTGGTTTTAGTCATTTCTTAAAATATGGAATCAAAATGTGTTATGAACTGAGTTGTTTGCCATGATGTTGTATCGTGATATTTAAGTGTGACAGGTTTCATTAAAATTATTTTATACTATATTGCTTCAGCTCTTGTCCATCATTCAGGTCTGAGGCTCACATGTAGACTTCACTGGGCAGGAAGTCTTTCAGGAGCTCTGCTTCCTACACTGGTGACAGGAAAAAGACCCTGACAGGAGCCCTGTTCATCTGGACTAAAGACATGGGTTCACTTCACTTATCCTACAGCTCAGCAACCTAAACGTTTAACATTTTGATAAAAGGTTCCTGTTTAGAAGTGTAATCGTTGTTACATCTGGACCATGTAGACACACACACTTTAGAATGCCTGTGTGGAACCTTTTGAAGTGTGTTGAGACTTTTACATCAGTTAGGCATCAGATGTTAAATCTTTACTGTACCCTTCCCTCTGACTGGTGAAACACTGCCCCCTGCTGGTCACTGACTAAAGACACTTCTGAACATCTGGACTCATGTGGTGAGACCGGCCCTGTTACTCCCATGAGCAGATGATGACTGCAGCTTGACTACAGGTTACCTGCTGCTTGACTACAGGTTACCTGCTGCTTGACTACAGGTTACCTGCAGCTTGACTACAGGTTACCTGCAGCTTGACTACAGGTTACCTGCTGCTTGACTACAGGTTACCTGCTGCTTGACTACAGGTTACCTGCTGCTTGACTACAGGTTACCTGCAGCTTGACTACAGGTTACCTGCAGCTTGACTACAGGTTACCTGCAGCTTGAGCAATGTGCTCCATGAGGCTGCAAGGAAAAGTCAACTAGCTAATATTATTAGGCATGAAAAAGAACCCAGATTCCTCATTTGGATGCATCGTCATGGCTAAATCTGCTTTGGATTAAAAAGGTCACAAGTAAATTTATAGTATATTTTTTTATTCAAATATTTCTCTTATGAGCAGCAATGACTGAATAAAATGCTTACACTGAATCGCTGTCAGACATGAAACACTTGTACTGTGATTAGTTACTGGAAATGTCAATCATCACTATTCTGAACCACAAACTTATCACTTTATAATACTGACACATACTAGTGTGATTCTATGTTAAAAATGCTCATGGAATAACTCAATAACTGACTTATTGACTACTCTAATCCAGGGGTTCTTAACCTTTTTGACCTTGGGGCCCAACTTTTCAAGTACAAAGTGCCCCGTGGCCCATTCAAATATTAACACTGTATTGGTTTATGAACTAATTGATCACACTCTTGATTTGACTTGTATTCAATAACTGAATCAAATCTACCTACAGTTTAACAAGCACAAACCTTGTCAAATAAATGACATGATAAATGTGATCATCACAAATACATGTATTGATCATGTGTATGTAAACCTGTACAGACAAGTCATGGAACAAATCAAGCTGATTGACTAATTTAAAGGCTCAAGTCAGGCGTATTGTGGCAACCCGGGGGACTTGGAGGCAAGATTCAACAATAAAATAGGAGACTCAGAGACATTAGTACGACAACCAAAAGTGTCCTTTAATAAACAGGTTTGGGGTGAAGGGGAATGGGGTTAAACTCAACAAAAGATTCCTCCCGGTCGGGGTCTTCGGTCTCACGAGCAGCGTCCTTTGCTCTGTGTGGGCAGATCAGAGGAGAGAAGTTTAGTACACGGTTTACCTCGTGTCTGTTGTGGCTCCTCTCCTGGGGTTCAGGGGATCCTCCTAGCCTCCTGTCCAGTCTGTATTTCCTCCCCTCCTGCTTCCCAGCTCTGAGTTTATATGTTCCCTCTAATCACCTGATGGGCTGCAGGTGTGTCCAATGCCAGGTGCCGATTGGCTGCAGCACCTGCACTGGGAAGTACCTTCCCTTGATCACCTCCCCCAACCTGAGCTTGGGGATCCGCCTCCTGCGCTCTCTCTGCTCCTCCTTTCCTCCTGGTTTGCCACACAATTAATACAAAAATAACTAATAATTCGATTTTTCAACAAAAACAAGGGAGACTCAAAAAAACTGAGAAAAAAATTGAAATTTGATAAATAATATGTGGTAATAAAATAAATACACTCCACAATTATTATGAAAGTAGTTTTTTGAGGATTAATTGTATTATTGAACAACTACAGTGCTCTCGGTCAATCCAAAATGTTAATAAACCTCAAACCTGAATATTTAAGATAGTAAAAGTGAGGTTTTTACTTTCTTAGGAGAATATCTGTGTGTTCACAATTATTGGGCAACTATTAGTGTGCAGACAAGTGTGCACACAATTCAAATTAATAATTTTCAAATTAAATAAACTGTAAATAACATTTAAATAAAGTACAAAATAAAATATAGCCTTACGATGTGAATGATATGCTTCAGCAGTCTTCATGTTTGCAGAACCAGAAGTTGCTCTTCATATCTGTGACAGCTGGCTTTCACAGCACATTTGGAGTTGCTTGTCAGTGACAGACAGACCTTTTCTGCATCTGTAGTACATTGTCCTCTCTCTTGAAAAATCCCACCGGCTTTCCCACGAGCATTGGATGTTTGGTCTCTAGATACCGCTTTAGCTGCAAAGCTAACGCAGTGCTGCGTTAGCTAGCGAGGCTAGCGTTAGCCCACACTCCACACAGGCTCAGGGCTCCGCCTCGTTACCTCCGTTCACAAAGCTCTACTTCGTGAAGTCAGGATTATACTTGCACAAACATTTAGACGTTTGGGGGGGTGTTCACTTTCGTCTTCATATTTTCGTTTTAAATACTTCTCTATAACTTTCGCTACAGGCTAATGGCTGGCTGAGTTTCTTCTTCGGCATATTAGAGCTTGTTAAACAACTGACTGACACATTACCGCCACCCAGTGGTGGGAAGCTGTATTGTAACTGAGCGTCTCGTGGATAACAGTAATATCTCTGCTGTCTTCAATTCATAACCCTTGCGGCCCACAGGTGAAAACAGAACGTTTTTGGCGGCCCTCTAGGTGGCCCTATGGTTAAGAATCACTGCTCGAATCTCTGGTTGAATTATATTTTAATGAGTTTTTTGGCAGTAAGTTGTCTTTTACCGCAACTAACATGTGGAAAGCAAAGTGTTCCGTTGGTGGCTCATTCATGTGAACATGGCTCATTCATGTGAACATGACTCATCAAGTGAACATGGCTCATCAGGTGAACATTGCTCATCTGGTGAACATGGCTCATTCATGTGAACATGGCTCCATCAGGTGAACATGGATCATTCATGTGAACATGAATCATCAGGTGAACATGGATCTTTCATGTAAACATGACTCCATCAGGTGAACATGAATCATCAGGTGAACATGGATCTTTCATGTGAACATGACTCCATCAGGTGAACATGACTCCATCAGGTGAACATGGCTCATTCATGTGAACATGGCTCCATCAGGTGAACATGGATCATGCATGTGAACATGACTCTTGCATGTGAACATGACTCATTCATGTGAACATGACTCATCAGGTGAACATGGCTCTTTCATGTGAACATGACTCATCAGGTGAACATGGCTCATTTATGTGAACATGACTCATCAGGTGAACATGGATCTGTCATGTGGACATGACTCCATCAGGTGAACATGACTCCATCAGGTGAACATGACTCTTGCATGTGAACATGACTCATTCATGTGAACATGACTCATCAGGTGAACATGACTCATCAGGTGAACATGGCTCATTAATGTGAACATGGCTCCATCAGGTGAACATGGATCATTCATGTCAACATGAATCATCAGGTGAACATGGATCTTTCATGTGAACATGACTCCATCAGGTGAACATGACTCATCAGGTGAACATGAATCATCAGGTGAACATGGATCTTTCATGTGAACATGACTCCATCAGGTGAACATGACTCATCAGGTGAACATGAATCATCAGGTGAACATGGCTCATTCATGTGAACATGACTCATCAGGTGAACATGGCTCATTCACGTGAACATGACTCATTCATGTGAACATCGCTCATGAGGTGAACATGACTCATGCATGTGAACATGACTCATGCATGTGAACATGACTCATGCATGTGAACATGACTCATCAGGTGAACATGACTCTTTCAGGTGAACATGGCTCATTCATGTGAACATGGCTCATTCATGTGAATATGGCTCATGAGGTGAACATGACTCATGCATGTGAACATGGCTCATTCATGTGAACATGACTCATCAGGTGAACAGGGCTCATTCATGTGAACATGACTCATTCATGTGAACATCGCTCATGAGATGAACATGACTCATGCATGTGAACATGACTCATGCATGTGAACATGACTCATCAGGTGAACATGACTCTTTCATGTGAACATGACTCATTCATATGAACATGGCTCATCAGGTGAACATGGCTCTTTCATGTGAACATGACTCATCAGGTGAACATGGCTCATTTATGTGAACATGACTCATCAGGTGAACATGGATCTGTCATGTGGACATGACTCCATCAGGTGAACATGACTCCATCAGGTGAACATGACTCTTGCATGTGAACATGACTCATTCATGTGAACATGACTCATCAGGTGAACATGACTCATCAGGTGAACATGGATCATTCATGTGAACATGAATCATCAGGTGAACATGGATCTTTCATGTGAACATGACTCCATCAGGTGAACATGAATCATCAGGTGAACATGGCTCATTCATGTGAACATGACTCATCAGGTGAACATGGCTCATTCACGTGAACATGACTCATTCATGTGAACATCGCTCATCAGGTGAACATGACTCTTTCAGGTGAACATGGCTCATTCATGTGAACATGACTCTTTCATGTGAACATGACTCATTCATATTGTGGCATCACAAGGGGACAAGTAGTGGAGGGGCGCTACATCCTCACCCAAGATCAGTGCCCACACCACAAAATGGCCGCCGGGCTGGAGACTACATCTCCCAAGCTGCCTCATCACACAGCCAACTGCAGGTGCTTAAGGCCCCTAATTGAGGCAGGGCTGAAAAGCTGGATAAAGGGCAGAGCGGAGACCACATGGAGGAGAGGAGCAGGACAAGCAGAAGGTGCAAGAGGCTGAAGAGGAGAAAAGGAATATGAAGAGGAGGACCTCGAACCCTGGACTTTGCAGTGTTGAGTTTTGAGTTTTGTTTTGGTTAAACCACCCCTTTCTCCTCCGGGACGCTTGATGTTTGTGAATGGACTTTTTCTTTTATTTGTTGGAAATTACCTTGCTGGTGGGAGGGAAAATAAACCTTACATTTGATTTATACCGTCGGATTGTGCCTGTTTTCTGCTCTTTGTTGCACTGCCCCACTCTAGCCTGCCCAAGGGACAACCCGTGACACTACAATATGAACATGGCTCATCAGGTGAACATGGCTCTTTCATGTGAACATGGCTCATCAGATGAACATGGCTATTTCATGTGAACATGACTCATCAGGTGAACATGACTCATTCAGGTGAACATGAATCAGGTGAACATGGCTCATCAGGTGAACATGGCTCTTTCATGTGAACATGGCTCTTTCATGTGAACATTACTCATCAGGTGAACATGGCTCTTTCATATGAACATGACTCATTCAGGTGAACATGGTTCATTCATGTGAACATGACTAATTCATGTGAACATGACTCATCAGGTGAACATGACTCATCAGGTGAAGGACTGCAGGTTGGTCACTGGTCTGCGTGTCATTAGACGTGAAGCAGACGGAGCAGAGCAGTCATGGGTCATAAGTATTTAGACTGTGACATAAATGTTCTTATTTTCCTCTTTACATGGATTTGAAATGATGCAGTCAATATGTGGTTGAGGTGTAGACGTTCAGCTTTAATTCAATAAATAGAACAAAGCTATCACATTAACTGTTAAGGAATTACAACCATTTGTACAAAGTCCCCCACATTGTCTGAGGTTTAAAAGTAATTAAACCATTTTCTTACAGATGGTTTGATGGCTAGCTGTGTTCTGTTCCCTCGTTATTTCATGAGACACTAAGCAGATAAAAAGGTCTAGAGATGATTCAACATGTTGAGTTTGCACCTGGTAGCTGGTCCAGAGAACTCTCAGCATGAGTACCAAGGAGCTCAATGCAAGTGAAAGAGGCCATTAAAAGACTGACAGACTCCACAAACCTATCAGCAGATAGCAGAAACATCATGATTGACCAAATCAACAGTTTGGTACATTCCTAAAAAAAGAAAATGTGCTGACAAGCTCACCAACACCAAAAGGCCCGGAAGGCCATGGAGACATGTAAAGTAGACATAGCAGAATACAAAGATGTGTCTTTGTTAAAGTCTTCAGTCAAGAGAGGCCTTCATGAATGTGAATACAGATGTTTACAACTAGGTGCAAACCACTGGGAACCCTGGAGAACAGGAAGGCCAGATTAGACTTTGTCAGAAAACATCTGAATGAGCCGGATCAGTTTGAGATGAAGGTTCTTTGGAAGATGAAACCAAGATGAACTTGTTCCAGAATGATGGGAAGAGAAAAGTGTAGAGAAGGAAAGGAACGGCTCCTGATCCGAAGCAAACCACATCCTCTGGTGAACATGGTGGAGGCAGTGCTCTGCATGGTCTGGTATGGATCAATGGAACTGGTGAACATGGTGGAGGCAGTGCTATGCATGGGCTGTATGGATCAATGGAACTGGTGAACATGGGAGGCAGTGCTCTGCATGGTCTGTATGGATCAATGGAACTGGTGAACATGGGAGGCAGTGCTCTGCATGGTCTGTATGGATCAATGGAACTGGTGAACATGGTGGAGGCAGTGCTCTGCATGGTCTGGTATGGATCAATGGAACTGGTGAACATGGTGGAGGCAGTGCTATGCATGGGCTGGTATGGATCAATGGAACTGGTGAACATGGTGCAGTGCTCTGCATGGTCTGGTATGGATCAATGGAACTGGTGAACATGGGAGGCAGTGCTCTGCATGGTCTGTATGGATCAATGGAACTGGTGAACATGGTGGAGGCAGTGCTCTGCATGGTCTGGTATGGCTCAATGAAACTGGTCACTGGTGTTCATTGATGATGTCACAGCTGATAGAAGTAGCAGGATGAGTTTTGAGGTGTTTGGGATTTACTATCTGCTTAGATTCAACCAAATGCTGCAAAACTGATTGGACGGCGCTCCTCAGTACAGATGGGTGATGACCCAAAACATACTGCGAAAACAGCCCAAGACTCAGCGTTGGTGATGACTAATATATATATATAAAAAATAATGACTATGAGTGGAAGACTTCAGGCAACCATTGACTGTATTAAGATAGACAGACAGAAAGACAGATAGATAGATACTTTATTCATCCACAAGGGGACATTAGTTTGTCGTAGTAGCAACTTACAGACACAAAAATAAAAGTAACAGGGATGAAAGATGCTCAATATATACAGCAAAACTCAATATGTACAACGAAACAGCAGAGTATTAATTTAGGAAATTAAATTTAAACAATAGAGAAGTGCAAAAATGCAAAGTATGTATGTGTAGTGTATATGAAGTGTATATAAACATAAACATGTACAGTGAGTAACAAATATAAATATAAATATATATATATATATACATACACAGGAATGTTCTCCTGTACCGGTCCTTGTGACAGCGGAGCTGGATGAGTCTTTTGGAAAAAGTGCTCCTCTGTCCCTGCAGTAGGTGGTGGAGAGGGTGGTTATACATATATATATATATATATATATATATATATATATATATATATATATATATATATATCCACCACCTGTTCCGGATATTAAATATTACAAATGACCATTATGTTCACTATCATGTTGTTTGTCTAATTACTTCTGAGCCTCTGAACATGTGGGGGACTGTGTAAAAATGACTAATTCATAAACAGTTAATGCCATATTCTTGTTATATCCACTGCAATAAAGCTGAAAGTCTACACTTCAACCAGACATTGATGCTTTATTTAAAATCCATTGCGGTCATGGAAATAAGGCAAAATTAGAAAAATGGTGTCACCGTCCAAATACGTCTGGCCCAGACTGTATGTGGCCCTCGGCCCTTCTGACGCGTTCCTCAAACCAATGAGTCCCTGAACGCGGCGCTGTACACATCAGTACAATGCAGACATTCTTCTAAACCCTCATCCCTCGTGACCTTCAGGATGTCTTGAAGGTCACTCTACTCCACCACCTAGACTGAGGGAGTCTGTCCTTTGCCCTGTCTCAGTCTTTATCTGTCGTAACCTCAAAATGATTGAAGCTGTATTGGATCAAAGAGCAGGGAGATGAAATATAAATGAAAATCCTGGTGAATGAATTGACAAGATAAAGATCAATAAACACAAAACACTTCCTGCTTTTTGGACATTACAGTACAATTTGACAGGTAGATAAGTGAATGTATTGGTGAACTAAATAATGTATACTACAGTATACTATAATAATAATACTGATGTGTGTAAAACAAAAAGAAAGAATCTAAATGACGTTCTAACCCAACGCCACATGGAGATGATGATGAGCATGACAGTCCTCAGTGGTCCAGTAATACAGACCTGCCACACACACACACACACACACACACACACACACACACACACACACACACACACACACACACACACACACACACACACACACACACACAGTGTAGCATGGCCTCAACACATTTCTTTTACAGTTTGCAGAGACATTGTCAGCAGCCGGTCCTGAAGGAGAGAAGAGGAACTAGGGACTACGATGACATCATTAGGGTTATTTTCCTGGACGTGACATTGAGAGCCACAGAGGAAACAGTTTACCAGGCGGAGTTAGAGACACGAGTGGAGTTCAGTCTGTTAGAACACAACCACAGGAACAGTACTGTACAGAATATTACATTTTACATTTTACATGGAACACAAAGTCACACAAAGTCAGTAGTTATAGTGAATAGTAACGGCTAATAAGTACACAATTCACAGAAACTGTTCACAGTAACAAAGTAAGAGTAATCTATCCTTGCTTGAATAAAACAGCTAACTTTGACAGGATATGTGACCCTCCCAACAAGGCCCAGGTCACATGATGGTCACTCTCTCAGGTGAAACGTGGGCGGCCGAGCCCTCCGGCTGCAGGCGCCGGCAGCGGCTGCTGTCCAGGCCGCGGCGGATCTGGTGGAGCTGACGGGCCACACAGGGAAGCAGCATCAGCACCTTGCCCAGTATGACGCACACCGGCAGGGCCAGGGCCACGGCGAAGCTGGGCGGCAGATAGAAGCGGTAGGCCTCCTCCTCGAAGGCCCGCTTCCAGCCGAACAGCAGCCCGTGGAGCGTAGCGATGAGCAGGGCGATGTAGCCCAGGGTGGACTGCAGAGAGAGGGACACTCATGACGGGACACAGCAACGTTTTTTTTGGATATCTGTACTTTACTATTTAGTTTTACTTCACTACATTTGACTCTGATACATTTCCCCTCAAACCTTCGTTACTTTAGAAAGAAAAAAACACATCGGGGACTATGGTGGAACACAGACTCCACGAAGCAGGTTTGGCGAATCACAATATTATGCATTTCCCTCTACATCCTCTAGTCCTGCGGTCCACAACCTTATGCGCCACGGACCGGTTACGTGCAAAACAATATTTTCACGGACCGGGTCTCATCTCGGGGTGACGGGAGACAACGACACCCAACGTGTGTTCTTTATGTCCAGTCTACTCCGTAACTTAAACCTTTAGTCCAGTCTACTGCTTAACTTAAACCTTATTGTCCAGTCTACTGCTTAACTTCTAACCCGCTTCACAAAGACAGGATGTTGGAAATAGGAGCAGGTTCTCAGAGCTTTTTGGCGATCTCAGGATATTCTGCCTTGGTTTTAATCCAGAACACCGACACAGACTTTTCATTTTAATTTTTAAGGTAACGTATTATGTAACCTCTTGACATGTGTCAAGATGTTCCATCTAAGGTTTCGCACAGACGGATGTATCCGGTCATTTTTCAAAATAAAACATGTTTTCGGCCTTGATTATTTATTTATTTTAAATTGTGTTCATTCATTCTTTCTGTGCGGCCCGGTACCAAGGGACCCACGGACCGGTACCGGGCGGAATGAGCATACTTATACAACTCCTTCATAGTGTCATATTACTTTTTGGAGAATTATGATGATAAGTTAGTAGATGCAATAGTATACTTCTGTACAATTCCTTTCCTTGGTCATGGTGGCCACAGCACTTAAACTTCATCATTCTCAAAATTCGGACCCTTTGCTTTTTTATTAACAATATTTACTTGTACTTTTACTTTCAATACTTAAGTACATTTTATATCAGAAAAATTATTTTGATACTTAAGTACAGTAAATATCAGATACTTTAAGACTTTTACTCAAGTAGTATTCTTTACTGTAGTAATTTTCCAAGACGGTATCTTTACTTTTGGATACTTTATACACCACTGCTGATTTACTCTATTTAAGCTGTTCCTGTTAGCCTTTACTGCTGATATCAGGGCTTTAAACTGTGAGCTGCAGTGGCTGTGACACACAGCTCATGGAGGCAAGATACTTTAAACCCCCAGCAACCGTACGTCAGTGTGGTCTCCATGTGTGTACCTGTATGAAGCTGAACTCCCTCCAGTTGAGCGTGCTGTGCACCGAGGGAATGGAGGTGATGGCCAGGAGCGACAGGAGCCCCAGACTCATGATCCCAAAGGAGACGTACATCTCCACCCTCCACACCTCCTCCTCGTTCCAGGCGCTGTCAACGTTAGCGTGGACCTGCCGACACAAAGGATGCTCATGGAATTCAACTCAATCAACTTTTACCTTTGGTTTCATGCATGGGAAGATGAACCTGCAGGTACCTCTCAGACCTCCTCATGTGTGTGTGTGTACCTGCTGTAGGACGTGTTGAGCAGCAGGTACCTCTCAGACCTCCTCATGGGCGTGTGTGTGTGTGTGTGTGTACCTGCTGGTAGGCCGTGTTCAGCAGCAGGTACCTCTCAGACCTCCTCGTGTGTGTGTGTGTGTGTGTGTGTGTGTGTGTGTGTGTGTGTGTGTGTACCTGCTGGTAGGCCGTGTTGAGCAGCAGGTACCTCTCAGACCTCCTCATGGGTGTGTGTGTGTGTGTGTGTGTGTGTGTGTGTGTACCTGCTGGTAGGCCGTGTTCAGCAGCAGGTACCTCTCAGACCTCCTCATGGTGTGTGTGTGTGTGTGTGTGTGTGTGTGTGTGTGTGTGTGTGTGTGTGTGTGTGTGTGTGTGTGTGTGTACCTGCTGGTAGGCCGTGTTCAGCAGCAGGTACCTCTCAGACCTCCTCATGGGTGTGTGTGTGTGTGTGTGTGTGTGTGTGTGTGTGTGTGTGTGTGTGTGTGTGTGTGTACCTGCTGGTAGGCCGTGTTCAGCAGCAGGTACCTCTCAGACCTCCTCATGGGCAGACACAGGCTGTACACCACGTGGACAGCAGCCAGGAAGAAGCTGAGCAGACCCAGCTGCTTGCGGCTCTGCAGCCATTCCTCCAGCCAGCGGGGGAAGTGCCGGTACTTGGTTCCGTAGTAAAGCTGGTGGGCGGCCGCCAGCTGGCCCGCCAGGTACACCAGGGCCAAGAGCGTGATGGCCACGGTGGGCAGAGTCCGGTTCACCATCTCGATGGGGATCTTGTAGAAGTCGCTCTGCTTGTGCTTCACGTATGGGTGGATGATATCTCGTACAAAAGAGTAAGCGAAAAAGAAGATGGAGAGGGCGACGGCGGCCAAGACGGGACCCTTCCAGCCCGGGAACAGCTGGATGGGAATATTCTCGATGTCTCGCGAGGAGGACAGGGGGCCCATATCCACCGGCAGGAAGTTGAGCTGCCGGGCTAATTCCATAATCTGATGGCGAGCCTCCACCGAGTCACTGCAGATAAACACCTACAGAGCACGGCAGAGAGGAAGAGTAGCAGAGAGGAAGAGTGGTGAGGACATCGTGGAAGAAGTTCCCACTGTGTCTCCTGTTTGAGGGACGGATGCAAAAACAGGTTTCTGGCTGTTTTAGGAAATGACTAAACTATACATTTTAAAGATTCAGCTCTACAGTTAGAAACAATAACACGTTGTTAGTTATGACCTTGCATGGGATTTGTTGACAAGAAGATAACTATAGACTAACTCATATAAAAGCTACTATTTCTGTGTCATGTCTTCTAAAACAGGTTGGTCTGTATGTGCTGCTGTGAACCGTTAGACAGCAAAAGAGATGTCCCCTTCTTCAACTGTTTCATTAGAATAGATTTCAGAGTCCTGGATGGTAAATAAAGAAAGAAATAAAGAAAATGGGCAGGGCAAAGAAATGCTTGCAGCCTTTTATATTCATTTAATTTAACTACATACATATGGCAGGAAACTACAAGAACTTGTAATATATAGTTTTAATATATATATATACGTTTTAATATATATACATAATATATATATAATTCAGGTACTTACTACGACTAGGCCTAGAATATTAAGTAAAAGGATTCTTTAAGTTGTTTATTACAATTAAATGATTTCTATGCTCTCAGGAATGTGAATGATCATAAAAAGGACAAAGTTGAGGTCATAAACATTGTAGACTTCATGACTTGAGTGTTGAGTCTTTCTACTCTGAGTATGTCCAGACACAAGGTCACCATGAAGGTCACCATGAAGGACCATCAAGCAGCTGCTGAGAAGTTTATACGTTCAAATTGTGTCACTTCTATACTTCCTCAGTCGATGTTCACTAGCAATAGTAGAGTGAGTACCTGTTAGTTTAGTAGTTTAGTGAGTGAGTACCTGTTAGTTTAGTAGTTTAGTGAGTGAGTACCTGTTAGTGTAGTAGTTTAGTGAGTGAGTACCTGTGTGCTGGCGTCTTTGGGGCAGCTCTGCTGCATGGCCCAGGCTGAGATGACGTTGAAGCCTTTGACGGTGATGGAGTCTGGCAGCAGTGAAGCCAGATACTCTGCGTTGGACTCTGGGTACTGGTTCACCCTCCTGTTGTTACTCACATCCACCAGGACCTTTCCTGCAGGACAAGACCAACTCATGATGTATATTCCTCCTCCGATCGCCCCCTCCCACCACGCTCATCAATGGGGACTCGACTGTGAGGAACCTGAGGAGAAAAGCTACTTCTAGTTTTCCCAGCATCCTGGCCAAACACCCAGGTGCCCAGGACGTGGTCGTGCATGTGATGCAATGACACTTCCAACCAATCTGAATTACTGAAACAGGAGTCCAGCAGTCTCCTGGACTCCCTTGAGGTCCTTGATAGACAGGTCTTCATCAGTGGACCTATCAACCCGCACAACCTGATGGGACGGGTCAGCCGCTCCCTGAGTCTCCATTCGTGGCTCAAGTCCACTGCGCAGCGCGAAATGTGTTTTTATCCATAGCTTTAATCTTTTTCGGCCCTTTTCCGCCCTGATGGCGTCCACCCAAATGGCTCGCATATGTTCTACTCCCGCCAGCCTACCCCGCCCTGCGTTTCCTCACCTGGTAGCCGGTCAACAAGCTCTCCCCTCCAATCAACACTAGCACCCCCTGGTGGCCTGGTGGGTCTCCTACTACTCCCTCTCGTCTCCACATTAACTTCCTTTGAACAGTCCGGTCAGAATCCCCGGCTCCAGCTCGGAGCAGCATGTTTCTGGCTCCACTCACGGAGGTGGTCACACCCTGGACCTTGTGTTCTCTCTGGGTCTAGATATTGATCATGTCCGTTGTGAGGACCTACTGATCAGTGATCACAAATGTATTTTCTTTGATCTCTCAGTAAAAGTTGACTCTGTGTGTCCTAAACGAACATTCCACTCCGGTATTATTACTCAGAGTACAACCTCTCAAAGCACTTTATCTATGATTTTAACACACTTTATCTATGATTTTAACACACATTGTAATGATGTTGAATTTTAATGCAGTCTTTTAATGAACACTGCACCACATTGCTGGACAAAGTGGCACCTTTTAAGAAAAGGACTAGAACTGCAAACAACACTTCTCCATGGATGACAGACGCCGTCTACTCCTTGAGACGGAAGTGTCGCAGGACAGAGCGGCTATGGAAAGCCACTGGGCTGGAAGTGCATCACACACATCTGAAAGATCTCAGAGTTTCTTTTAATCTTGTAGTGAAGGAAGCTAGAACTGCGTACTTTGCAAACTTAATTTCTTCCTCGAAGAGAAATCCTAAGATTTTCTTTGACACAATTAATACCATTGTTTCACCACCTGCCGCTATATTACCTTGCTTTTCTGACTGTAATAAGTTCCTTACCTATTTCATTGATAAGGTAATGGTGATCCAACCCCCTACCGGCACTGAGGATCTGCGAAGAGGATGTGAGTCGGCTCTTTCAGAGACAGAAGATCAGGAAGGCTCCGGGCCCAGACGGTGTGTCCCCCTCCTGCCTGAAAGTCTGTGCTGACCAGCTGGCCCCCATCTTCACGGAAATCTTCAACCGATCACTGGAGCTATGTGAAGTCCCTTCCTGCTTCAAGCGCTCCTTGATCATCCCGGTCCCCAAGAAATCCTCCATCACAGGATTAAATGACTACAGACCCGTCGCCCTGACGTCTGTGGTCATGAAGTCCTTTGAGAGGCTGGTGTTGACCCACCTGAAGGACCTCACAGGGCCCCTGCTGGACCCCCTGCAGTTTGCCTACCGTGCAAACAGGTCGGTGGATGATGCAGTAAATATGGGACTGCACCATATTCTGCAACACCTCGACTCCCCAGGGAGATATGCAAGGGTTCTGTTTGTGGACTTCAGCTCTGCATTCAACACGATCATCCCGGAGGTTCTTCAACCCAAACTCTCCCAGCTCACCGTGCCAGCCGCCACCTGCCGGTGGATCACAAACTTCCTGACAGACAGGACGCAGCAGGTGAGGCTGGGAAAAATCATATCCAGCACCCGGACTATAAGCACTGGCGCCCCCCAGGGATGTGTGCTCTCTCCACTGCTCTTCTCCCTCTACACCAACGACTGCACCTCAGGGGACCCATCTGAAGTTCGCAGACGACACAACGGTCATCGGCCTCATCAGTGACGGCGACAAGTCTGCGTACAGACGGGAGGTTGAACAGCTGGTCCTCTGGTGTGGTCAGAACCACCTGGAGCTGAACAAGGCCAAAACTGTAGAGATGACAGTAGACTTCAGGAGGAGCCCCCCAACACTACCCCCCCCCTAACAATACACAACAGCACTGTTTCTGCGGTGGAGACCTTCAAGTTTCTGGGATCCACAATCTCCCGGGACCTGAAGTGGACCGCTAACATCAACACCATCCGGAAAAAGGCCCAGCAGAGGCTGTACTTCCTGCGCCAGCTCAGGAAGTTCAACCTGCCTCAGGAGCTGCTGATCCTGTTTTACTCCGCCATCATCCAGTCTGTCCTCTGCTCTTCCATCACTGTGTGGTTTGGATCGGCCACCAAACAGGACAGAGTCAGACTCCAACGGATCGTCAGGTCTGCAGAGAGAACCATTGGTTCCAGCCTGCCCTCCATCCTGGACTTGCACACCGCCAGAGTCAGGAAGCGGGCTGTAAAGATCACCACAGACCCCTCACACCCTGGACACAAGCTGTTCCAACTCCTCCCCTCTGGAAGGCGCTACAGAGCACTGTACGCCAAAACCACCAGACACAGGAACAGCTTCTTCCCACTGGCCGTCACTCTGATGAACAGTTAAACAGACTCTTCATCTGCACTACCTGCACTTTTTTGTTGTTTTACTACTGTCTTTAATGTCCTTTTTATATTTTTTATATTTATCTTGTATATTGTGTGTGAAAAAAAAAGTACGAAGAGCAAGTGAAACCGGAGTCAAATTCCATGTATGTGCAAATTTACATGGCCATTAAAGCTGATTCTGATTCTGATTAGGTCTGGTATTGCTAATGGGATTTGTTCACCCAACTCTAGCTCCTCTCAATCTCCTATGGTTCTGGACTCTTTCCAGCCTATCAGCCTACAAGAGCTAATGGACTTAATTAATAAATCAAAACCATCATCCTGCACTCTGGATGTTAGACCATCTGTAGTGACTGATCTCCGTCCAGTCACTCGGCTGGGCACGGGAGAAGTTCCTGTTTCTTACTCGCTTTTTCAGATAAAAGTCCAGGCTGTTTGTATATCGTTGGGTGAGATCTCCCCGTCACCCGTGCGTCACCACCCACCTGGCTGTTACACCAAACTACCATAATAAAGTGCACACTACCACAAATAAAATACAGACACAACCAATGGCTCCTACACCATCCTTTCTATTTCAGAAAATCTGGCTCTTAATTGTTCCTGCTATAATAACTATTTGTAATTCCTGGTTGTCTACAGGAAGTGTCTCCTCCCATTCCAACATTCACCATCCAGCCGTCATTAGCTTCTGTTGTAGCACAACAACACGTGTAGCAGCCGACAGCACAGACGATCAGTACTGACACTGTGTTCTTCTTGTAGGGGTCCAGTAAGTGTTTAGAGACAAGTAACGCTCAGTTGTCACTCCAAAGCTCAGTAGCCAATGGGGACGCTTCTCTGAGAGAAAACCCGCCCACCCCAGAAAGGAGTGCCCGCCCACTCGACTGGTACACAAACCACTTTTGCTCCACATTTCCTGACATGTGAAACATGTCATCTGTGAGCGAAAGAGCTTTGAGGCTCGTGGCGGAAAATTAAATCACTTGTAGTTATTGACTTGTGTTTGAGCTAGAAAATATAAAGGAAAAAAAAACTTCTCTTTTGCCCACAACTTCACGTATTTTTGATACCGGAGTGTGAATGCATGTTGCACCATCTTCACTGCAAGTGTGTGTGTTTGTGTGTTGGTACATTGGAGTGAAGAGAGTGTGTGGGAACACAGGGCTCTCAGTGAGACGTAGGTACCTACCCTCCAGTAGATGCTTGAGGTCCCACAGGACCGAGTAGTGCTCGCGGCGCAGAGCCAGGAACACGATGCCGGCCTTCCTTACGGCGTCTTCGTGGTGGGTCACGTCCACCACGTGAGGGAAGGACTGGGCCGCCAGCTTGGGGTGGCGGCTGCCCACCACCACATGGAAGCCACCGCGCAGCAGGCGCAGCGTCAGGCACCTGGAGAAGTCGCCCGAGCCCAGGACTGCCACAGTAGAGCGGGCCGGCCGGCAGCCGGTCTCTGGGCCGCCAACGCCGGCCTTTGTGCCGTTGGGCAGGAAACAGGCCTGGTGGGAGGCCGGGGGGAAGAGAGGGCTCCTGCTGCCGCCCGACACGGAGAGGGAGGCCATCCTTCACCTCTTCTGGGCCGTGGGCTTAGGAGGTCAGTGGGTCTAGTCAGAGGAAAGGAAAGAGCAGGTTGGTCTTCTTGCAGTCCCACAGGCTGAAATAGAACATCTCAGCAGACTCTGATGAGCATGGTCAGAGCTGATGCTTCTCATCTAGTGGAGACTTGAACCTTCTAACAGATCAATATGTGCCAGAGGCTGCCGGAGTCATAACACCAGGAAACGAGCTGCACTGCCAGTTCCCTTGTCTCACAGTCACTGTGTCTTTGAGAAGGTTCTTGGTTCAACACATGAAATAATGTCTGTGGATAACACGCTTTACACATTTAAAAACATGTCAGTAAATAATAGATTTACGAGTCTGAAAGGTGCCATATTGTAAAACTGGGGTTTTCGTATCGGCTTTATATAAAGAAGAAAGTGATACTGTGAATACATTGAATTATATATTAATATATATTACATATTCAGAAACTGTGCCTTTAAACCAGCCACCAGGTTTCCCATCATATTGTGATGTCACAACTACACAATACACAAAAAAACTTCAGTTTATCTGTAGACCCAAACTGTTGCCTAGCAACGCATTTCCATTTAACGCACTAAAACGTTTCAGAATATGAGAATATTCAGACATGAGAAGAATAAAGAGTTTTTTAACATGAAAGTGTGTAAACATGTTCTAGTAGAAACTCAAACACAAGTGAACACACACACACGCACACAGCTGGTCTGAGCGAGGCCTACCAGCCTGTGATGAAGGCTCAAGGACTCTCAGAGCCTATGTCATGATGATGTCACGATGTCATGATGATGTCATGATTGGGTTATCTCAGCTTGAGCCCGGACTTGGAGACCACACCTTCAGATCAGAAACCCAAACACTGTTTGGTGTAGATGTTTACCAGGAGGGTCTCATGAAAAGAGTCTAGCTGCATTATGGGAAATGTAGGATCCAGTGTTTTGGTATCTCAACATTTGATGGCACTAAAACATCTCAGTTTAACTATCATCTCAGTTTAACTATCATCTCAGTTTAACTATCATCTCAGCTTGAGCGGATGTTCACAACGTCAGCAGAAGCTGCTCCAGCAGCACGACAGGGAATGTACGTAAAACATGTTCAACTAATTAACTACTGTTATTGTAGTGGCCATTTGTGCTGTGAATAAAAGAAAAGAAATATAAATCAAAGAAAGTAAACCTAAATCAAAAAGCCACTGATGAACCTAGGTTTGTGGTTTACTCAGCTAAAAGAATGCAGGGTCCATGCGGGAGTTTTACTGATATTTATTCTAATTTATCAAAAAACAAAAACAAACAAAAGAACAAAGAACCCCCCATGTTGCCTCTCCCTCGTGAGCTGCTCTGACGCTGTTAAAAAAAGCATAGGCCTACCCAGGTGCATGCTGGTCCTGTACCCGCTTACTCCTTTAAGTAACCAGGTGCATCCTGGTCCTGTACCCGCCTACTCCTTTAAGTACCCAGGTGCATCCTGGTCCTGTACCTGCCTACTCCTTTAAGTACCCAGGTGCATCCTGGTCCTGTACCCGCCTACTCCTTTAAGTACCCAGGTGCATCCTGGTCCTGTACCTGCCTACTCCTTTAAGTACCCAGGTGCATCCTGGTCCTGTACCTGCCTACTCCTTTAAGTACCCAGGTGCATCCTGGTCCTGTACCCGCCTACTCCTTTAAGTACCCAGGTGCATCCTGGTCCTGTACCTGCCTACTCCTTTAAGTACCCCAGGTGCATGCTGGTCCTGTACCCTCCTCCTTTAAGTACCCCAGGTGCATCCTGGGCCTGTACCCGCCTCCTCCTTTAAGTACCCAGGTGCATCCTGGTCCTGTACCTGCCTACTCCTTTAAGTACCCAGGTGCATCCTGGTCCTGTACCCGCCTACTCCTTTAAGTACCCCAGGTGCATGCTGGTCCTGTACCCTCCTCCTTTAAGTACCCCAGGTGCATCCTGGTCCTGTACCCGCCTCCTCCTTTAAGTACCCAGGTGCCCACAGCATTACCCAATCAACAAACCAAAAATCTAACCTAAAATAAGCAAACAACTATAATTAAACAATACTACTTGTGAATAAAAATAACTTGAACATTATTCAAATAAATAATCATTTAAAAAAAGGAAAGGACCGGCATGCTCAGACGTTGAAGCCAGTGAATGAAGGCGCTCCGTGGTCGGGGATCCTCTCCGCTCTGAAGCTCTGGATCAGATCAGTGTGATGGAGCAGCAGCTGGATCTCAGCGTAGCTCTGTTACCACAATGAATTATTATCACTACAGTCTGTTACTGCCCGGATCTTCTGTCTTTCTGGAAATAATTCATTTTCATCAAAGTAATTTAGCAGAGGGGGTTCCACAATGTAAGGGAGGTAAACAGGGTGTGGCCAGAGGTAAACAGGGTGTGGCCAGAGGTAAACAGGGTGTGGCCAGCTGTGTTACCAGATAAACAATAACATGTTTTGACAATGTTCTGGACTTGAATATGTGTTTGAAACTAAAAACATTGGCACTACTTTCTGAGGGTTTACTTAACTCAGTTATAGATCATAGATCATACTTATGGTTAATACATCAGTTATGCTCATAGATCAGCTTTACTTATGGTTAATAAATCAGTTATGATCATAGATCAGCTTTACTTATGGTTAATAAATCAGTTATGATCATAGATCAGCTTTACTTATGGTTAATAAATCAGTTATGCTCATAGATCATACTTATGGTTAATAAATCAGTTATCTTCATAGATCATACTTATGGTTAATAAATCAGTTATGCTCATCATACTTATGGTTAATAAATCAGTTATGCTCATAGATCATACTTATGGTTAATAAATCAGTTATCTTCATAGATCATACTTATGGTTAATAAATCAGTTATGCTCATCATACTTATGGTTAATAAATCAGTTATGCTCATATATCATACTTATGGTTAATACATCCGTTACACTGCTCTATATGACATGGGTTGGGTTGCCAGGTCATGGAGCTGAAGCAGGTAACGCAGCTCGTGTTTTCCTCTGACCTTCTGTCTGCAGAGCATCTTGTGAAGGACACGGCCGCGCGTGCGTGCGCGCGTGCAGCATGAGTGCACCTGTAGGGTGCAGCATGCACGCTGCTCTGCAACACACAGCACACAGCTAACGGATGACAACACGCACACACACACACACACACACACACACACACACACACACACACACACACACACACACACACACACACACACACACACACACACAGTGACCGCGCACAGCGCGTGAGCGTGACGGCATGTTACAGACCTGGTGCTGCTCCTGGACCAGCTGCTAGCTGCCTCTTCATCCTCTCCTCTACCTCTTGTCTGCACACATGCTGCGTTCAGGTCCCGTGGGGAAGATCGGAGATAGCAGCTTCCGTTTTAAAATATCGCGTGGATAGTTTTTGCACAACCAGCAAACCTTTTTTGATTTAGGAGAACTAACATTACAAAAGCGAAACCATATGCAGAGCTGCACTGTATCGGAGCAGAAACACATAAGATACTATGCTAATACATGCTACTAACCTACTTTTAATCATAGAAGAAGAAGAAGAAGAAGAAGAAGAAGAAGAAGAAGAAGAAGAAGAAGAAGAAGAAGAAGAAGAAGAAGAAGAAGAAGAAGAAGAAGAAGAAGAAGAAGAAGAAGAAGAAGAAGAAGGGACCAAAACCCACGAAATGATACGCAGAAAAAAGAAAATGTAACTCATACCATAAGCTAGGTAGGCTAAAGCTAAGAAATAATAAAACAACTTTACTGCACATAGACAATGGTTGTTAAGTCACAATGCTGTTACACAGTATTCCTCTGTGAGGCATGACAAAAAGATGAAGATCTTGAATTACATATTTCTATTCATGGAATCTCAAAAGGTGTTATACATCACAGATGTAGACAGTGTGCAGTTTGGATATTCACAAGCTGAACATGAAAGCAGGATAAGGTTTAGTTAATGGGATCTGCATAAAAAAGACTTTAAGTGAGTCATTGTGTGCTATTTTTGCACTATTTTAATAGTTCTCCACACTGCAAGTCAATGACACGCTGCAGCTGCTCTCAGTGAGATCTCATGGACCTTTGAGGAACGTTGACCAAGCAGCAGAGTGTGCATCCTTTTGGTCGGAGAGCGAGAGATGATGCACTGTTTATTATGCACATTTATTTGAAACATTTTATTCCCACATGTCATATCTAACATAAGCATGTTGAAGATAAGCATGGTCTGCTTGGTTACACACCTGAGGCTAACAGGCTATCTGTTTATAATGAGAGACATGGTGTTGATCAGGAACAATGTCCAAACCAATACTCATTTCTGTTAAAGAACGCAACATAAATGACATAAACATGTCAGTTGTTCTCACACCAGCCATGAGAACACTTCTAACCACAGACACCTGCACTCCCTTTGGAGTCCTCATCTGTGATGTGGTGTGGAGAAGAGCCAGCACCAATGCACTGCAGGGACTGTGGGTTCCGGACTCTGATCAGCTTTAACCCTCTTTACATTCTCCTCAGTGCTCTGATGCAGTGCAGCCAACAGACAACAGACAGCAGCCAACAGACAACAGACAACACCCACCAGACAACACCCAACAGCCAGCAGACAACACCCACCAGACAGCAGCCAACAGCCAACAGCCAGCAGCCACCAGCCAACAGACAACAGACAGCAGCCAACAGACAGCAGCCACCAGACAACAGCCACCAGACAACAGCCACCAGCCAGCAGACAACAGCCACCAGCCAACAGACAACAGCCAGCAGCCAACAGCCACCAGCCACCAGCCACCAGCCACCAGCCAACAGCCACCAGACAACAGCCACCAGACAACAGCCACCAGCCAGCAGACAACAGCCACCAGACAACAGCCACCAGACAACAGCCACCAGCCACCAGCCAACAGCCACCAGACAACAGCCACCAGCCACCAGCCAACAGCCACCAGACAACAGCCACCAGACAACAGCCACCAGCCAGCAGACAACAGCCACCAGCCACCAGCCACCAGCCACCAGCCAGCAGACAACAGCCACCAGACAACAGCCACCAGCCACCAGCCACCAGCCACCAGCCAACAGCCACCAGCCAAGAGCCACCAGACAACAGCCACCAGCCAGCAGACAACAGCCACCAGCCAACAGACAACAGCAAGCAGCCAACAGCCACCAGCCACCAGCCAACAGCCACCAGCCAACATTTGCAACATATTCACCAGCAACATTTGCTCAACACATGAGAGAATACGCATGAGAAGGGATATCTTATACAGGCTGAACAATGAGCTTCAACACGCCTCACAGGTAAAGGATGAAAACCTCTGGGATAAATCTGAGAGAAGAGAGGAAGAAAAAGAGGCTTGTCATGATGATGAATCCCAGTGGAGGGACCCGATCCCTGAGACTCCTGAAGTCCTGGACCAGTCTGTAGAAGTCCTGGACCAGTCTGTAGAAGTCCTGGACCAGTCTGTAGATGTCCTGGACCAGTCTGTAGTAGTCCTGGACCAGTCTGTAGAAGTCCTGGACCAGTCTGTAATAATAATAATAATAATAATAATAATAATAATAATTTCAACTTATATAGCGCTTTTCTAAATACACAAAGACGCTTTACATTATGGACAAGAGACAATGACAAACGGAACTGAACAAAAATGAAAAGACAAAGCAAACAAAACAAACAAACAGGACATTTTTAGTAACAAAGAAACAAAGGAAAGAAAACTGGAGAAGCTGAGGGTCATAGTGGAGGATAGGTGCAGGGTTTTAGCAGGTGAAAGCGAGTTGGAAGGGGTGTGTTAGTAGTCCTGGACCAGTCTGTAGATGTCCTGGACCCGTCTGTAGTAGTCCTGGACCAGTCTGTATATGTCCTGGACCAGTCTGTAGATGTCCTGCACCAGTCTGTAGATGTCCTGGACCAGTCTGTAGTAGTCCTGGACCAGTCTGTAGTAGTCCTGGACCAGTCTGTAGATGTCCTGGACCAGTTAGGACTGACTCAGGTTTATAGTTAGGGCTGGTTCAGGTTTATAGTTAGGGCTGGTTCAGGTTTATAGTTACTGACTCAGGTTTATAGTTATGGCTGGCTCAGGTTTATAGTTACTGACTCAGGTTTATAGTTATGGCTGGCTCAGGTTTATAGTTAGGGCTGGTCCTCTCTTGCTCTCCTGAAGGTTTATTTCTTTTAATCCCTGTTTTTTTTTAGGAAAGTATAATTTTTTTCCGTATCTATTTCTGTCTCTGTGTCTGTGATGCTGCAACTATCAAATATTTCAGCTGGGGATCCAGCAAGGTTGATTTTTCACAGTATAAGTACAGCTTACTAACAAACGAGAACGTGTAATACAACACCTATTGAGGAAGTTCTGCCTGAAAGCCCGCACTCAGGGTTTTAAAAACCCTTTTGGTCCTCCAGAGCCACCGTAGCTGTCATGGCGGTCCTGGTTGGCGCTGTGTTTGCTGTTTTACTTTTATGTTTGTCTTTTATTATCCGGTTATATCATGTCGTGAAGACTGGCTCGAGCTGTAAGCCTGGAGCCGCAGGTCCGGTCTCGGTTCTGGTCGTCGCAGGTTCAGGTACGATGCGTTATGACGAAGCTTACTGCAGCTTTAATAAACTAAAGCTTTTACTGCTTTTATATTGTTACACAGTAATCTCAATCAACTTGACAAGCTTGAACAACAAGGGATGTAACAGTCGAGTACTTTACTGCAGTCAAGCACATTGTTTATTAGTACACGCACGTACGAGTATTACGGTAGAGCGTGTACTAGTCATTACAGTAATGACTAGTACGCGCTCTACAGTAATAACTAGTACACACTTTACAGTAATAACTAGTACGCGCTCTACAGTAATAACTAGTACACACTCTACAGTAATGACTAGTACACGCTCTACAGTAATGACCAGTACACGCTCTACAGTAATAACTAGTACACAGTCTGCAGTAATGACTAGTACACACTCTACAGTAATGACTAGTACACGCTCTACAGTAATAACTAGTACACAGTCTGCAGTAATGACTAGTACACACTCTACAGTAATGACTAGTACACACTCTACCGTAATGACTAGTAAACTCTCTGCAGTAATGACTAGTACACGCTCTACCGTAATGACTAGTACACGCTCTATAGTAATGACTAGTACACGCTCTACCGTAATGACTAGTACACGCTCTATAGTAATGACTAGTACACGCTATTACCGTAATGACTAGTAAACGCTCTATAGTAATGACTAGTAAACGCTCTGCAGTAATGACTAGTACACGCTCTATAGTAATGACTAGTAAACGCTCTGCAGTAATGACTAGTACACGCTATTACCGTAATGTCTAGTACACGCTCTACAGTAATGACTAGTACACACTATTACCGTAATGACTAGTACACGCTCTACAGTAAAGACTAGTACACACTATTACCGTAATGACTAGTACACGGTCTACAGTAATGACTAGTACACACTCTATAGTAATGACTAGTACACACTATTACCGTAATGACTAGTACACACTCTGCAGTAAAGACTAGTACACGCTATTACCGTAATGACTAGTAAACGCTGTGCAGTAATGACTAGTACACGCTATTACCGTAATGACTAGTACACACTATTACCGTAATGACTAGTACACGGTCTACAGTAATGACTAGTACACGCTATTACCGTAATGACTAGTACACACTATTACCGTAATGACTAGTACACACTCTACAGTAATGACTAGTACACACTATTGCCGTAATGACTAGTACACACTCTGCAGTAAAGACTAGTACACGCTATTACCGTAATGACTAGTACACACTCTACAGTAATGACTAGTACACACTATTGCCGTAATGACTAGTACACACTCTGCAGTAAAGAGTAGTACACACTATTACCGTAATGACTAGTACACTCTCTACCGTAATGTCTAGTACACGCTCTACAGTAATGACTAGTACACGCTCTACCGTAAAGACTAGTACACACTATTACCGTAATGACTAGTACACGCTCTACAGTAATGACTAGTACACGCTCTACCGTAAAGACTAGTACACACTATTACCGTAATGTCTAGTACACGCTCTACAGTAATGTCTAGTACACGCTCTACAGTAAAGACTAGTACACGCTCTACCGTAATGACTAGTACACGCTCTACCGTAATGACTAGTACACACTCTACAGTAATAACTAGTACACGCTCTACAGTAATGACTAGTACACGCTCTACCGTAATGACTAGTACACGCTCTACAGTAATGACTAGTACACGCTCTACCGTAATGACTAGTATACACTCTACCGTAATGACTAGTACACGCTCTACAGTAATGACTAGTACACGCTCTACCGTAATGACTAGTATACACTCTACAGTAATGACTAGTACACGCTCTACCGTAATGACTAGTACACGCTCTACCGTAATGACTAGTACACGCTCTACAGTAATGACTAGTACACGCTCTACCGTAAAGACTAGTACACACTATTACCGTAATGACTAGTACACGCTCTACAGTAAAGACTAGTACACACTATTACCGTAATGACTAGTACACGGTCTACAGTAATGACTAGTACACACTCTATAGTAATGACTAGTACACACTATTACCGTAATGACTAGTACACACTCTGCAGTAAAGACTAGTACACGCTATTACCGTAATGACTAGTACACACTCTACAGTAATGACTAGTACACACTATTACCGTAATGACTAGTACACGCTCTACAGTAAAGACTAGTACACACTATTACCGTAATGACTAGTACACGGTCTACAGTAATGACTAGTACACACTCTATAGTAATGACTAGTACACACTATTACCGTAATGACTAGTACACACTCTGCAGTAAAGACTAGTACACACTATTACCGTAATGTCTAGTACACGCTCTACAGTAATGACTAGTAAACGCTATTACCGTAATGACTAGTACACACTATTACCGTAATGACTAGTAAACGCTGTGCAGTAATGACTAGTACACGCTATTACCGTAATGACTAGTACACACTATTACCGTAATGACTAGTACACGGTCTACAGTAATGACTAGTACACGCTCTACAGTAATGACTAGTACACACTATTACCGTAATGACTAGTACACACTCTACAGTAATGACTAGTACACACTCTACAGTAATGACTAGTACACACTCTGCAGTAAAGACTAGTACACGCTATTACCGTAATGACTAGTACACACTCTACCGTAATGTCTAGTACACGCTCTACAGTAAAGACTAGTACACGCTATTACCGTAATGACTAGTACACTCTCTACCGTAATGTCTAGTACACGCTCTACAGTAATGACTAGTACACGCTCTACTGTAAAGACTAGTACACACTATTACCGTAATGACTAGTACACGCTCTACAGTAATGACTAGTACACGCTCTACCGTAAAGACTAGTACACACTATTACCGTAATGACTAGTACACGCTCTACAGTAATGTCTAGTACACGCTCTACAGTAAAGATTAGTACACGCTCTACCGTAATGACTAGTAAACTCTCTGCAGTAATGACTAGTACACGCTCTACAGTAATGACTAGTACACGCTCTACAGTAATGACTAGTACACGCTCTACAGTAATGACTAGTACACGCTCTACAGTAATGACTAGTACACGCTCTACAGTAATGACTAGTACACGCTCTACCGAAATGACTAGTACACGCTCTACCGTAATGACTAGTACACGCTCTACAGTAATGACTACTAAGTGCAGTAGCTTTCAGCAGAAGACACGTGATGAGAGACGGGTTGTTAGACTCACTAAAGTCAAAGTAAAGTAAATGATACAAACCTCTACATTTGTTGCAATACCTTCCACCTGAGAGTCTCAGTGTAGAAAGCTCATCCTCTTCCTGGTGACAGGTAACTGACCGTGAGTCTGTTGTGTTTGCAGGTGGTCACACCTCAGAGATCCTGCGGCTGATGGAGAGCCTGTCTGCAGCCTACTCGCCTCGACACTATGTGATCGCTGACACCGACGGGATGAGTGAGGAGAAGATCTGCACCTTTGAAAGCTCTAGACACTCAGACTCTGAGTCACAGGTACACAGCTGTCCACAGGTGTTTGTGTAGGTGTGGATCAAGGTGGATCACCAGCATGTTCAGCTCACACATGTCATTCCACCAAACAGGTGTCACGAGGCAGAAATGTCCCCAAAAAGCAAATGATGGCAGCCGCTCCTTTTTTGAGAAGAATAAAGTGTTGGTTACAGCGACGCATTCATTAGAATTAATTTCAGACGTCATCTTTGACATTAACGTTTATGAGTAACATGCATTGGACTGAGACTCAGACAGGTGAGATACAGACTCAGACAGGTGAGGTACAGAATCACAGACAGGTGAGGTACAGACTCAGTCAGGTGAGGTACAGAATCACAGACAGGTGAGGTACAGAATCACAGACATGTGAGGTACAGAATCACAGACATGTGAGGTACAGACTCACAGACAGGTGAGGTACAGACTCAGTCAGGTGAGGTACAGACTCACAGACTGGTGAGGTACAGCATCACAGACAGGTGAGGTACAGACTCAGACAGGTGAGGTACAGACTCACAGACTGGTGAGGTACAGACTCAGACAGGTGAGGTACAGACTCACAGACTGGTGAGGTACAGACTCACAGACTGGTGAGGTATGCATTTTCCAGACAGGGTTCAGTTTCTCTCATGATTTATTTGGGAAACAAAACAAGCAAACAAAGAAAAGAACAAAGGACCTCCTCATGCTGCCTCTCCTGCTCTGTTAAAAACACATAGGCCTACCCAGGTGCATGCTGGTCCTGTACATATAACCCCAGGTGCATGCTGGTCCTGTATCTGCCACCTACATATAACCCCAGGTGCATGCTGGTCCTGTACCTGCTTCCTACATATAACCCCAGGTGCATGCTGGTCCTGTACCTGCCTCCTCCTACATATCAACCCAGGTGCATGCTGGTCCTGTACCTGCCTCCTACATACAGTATAACCCACAGCTTTACCAATGAATAAACAGCTGAACAACCACAAGACTAAGTATATCTAGACAACAACAACAAAGAAGTACATTTAAAAACTATTAAAAGAAAAGCTATCCTAATATATCAAAACATCTAGACTAATTAAACAATGTACTTGTGAATTAAAATAACTAAATACTAACATCAAATAAATAGCTTCTACAATGTAAACTACTGTATTACTAGTGATACAGTCCTCTATTCAAATGTTCACAAGTAAATGTACAGAAGTATTATCAGTGTAAACTATTAACCCTCATGTTTGTAAAGAGGTACTTTGCTGATGTTGACATTTCTTATCAAATGTATGAACATAAATCCTCCTGGACCTTGCGAGGCCAATTCTGTCCACCATTTGGGAAGAATCTACGTCATAAGATGTCTACAAAATAAAAATCCGATGTCATGAACATCATTTTCAGTGAGAGGAGTTCGGCTCAGACCGGTGGGGGAAGTTCCATTTTGACATTAATGGTACCATTCGACTCTTTAGATAGTGTTTAAATAATAACTGATTTCAGTCTCAGGTGTATATTCATGGTTATAGATAGCTATATAATCAAAATGAAGTGAACTTTAGCAGAATCTTTCAGAGTTCATGTGTGACCATGTTTGAATATTGGTGTTATAGACCAGCTCCATTGTAAAGCCTAATTCATGCTTCTCCATCAGGTCGACGGCGTACCTACGCCGTAGCTTACGCGTCGACGCAGACGTAGCCTGACGCAGACGTAGCCTGACGCGCACCTCCAAAAAATCCTAACTACGCGTCGTGTTGACGCGGACCGCAACGCTGTGATTGGTCCGCTCAGAACGTAATTTCCGGCGGTTGCTCTTTCCGGTTTGTCTTCCTACACCGCTATTTTTAAAGTTCTTGTAGACCGGTAGTAACAATGGACCAAACAGAAGAACGAATCATTGAGGAGGTCAGGAAATACGACCACCTTTATAACTTTTCTTCGAGGGACTACAAAGACTGCAAAATGACATTAAACTCATGGCGAGAAATCGCGCAAAACACAGCCACACAGGCACACCCCCCTGGCGGCATGGCGGTTAATTGCAGAGCAACGCGGACCCTCGAC
This sequence comes from Myoxocephalus aenaeus, assembly GCA_038501785.1. NCBI lineage: Eukaryota > Metazoa > Chordata > Actinopteri > Perciformes > Cottidae > Myoxocephalus > Myoxocephalus aenaeus. Next base: position 385,661 of record JBAMJR010000063.1, on the reverse strand, counting down.
GCAGAACTTCGAATGCTCAACGACTGCGTCAGGTCGACTGCGTAGGTACGCCGTCGACCTGACGGAGAAGCATGAATTAGGCTTAAACCTGACCTCACTGTCTGTGCTGCAGTGCTCATGTTCACCAGCAGGTGGCATGGCTTTTCATCTGCTTTCTCTGCTACTTATGACATCATTACAACACCAAACTCATTCCTACTTTCCATCTCTCTGAGTATCAGAGCCATAACTGTGATGAGAAGGAATATGAAGCACTGTGTAAATGTTTTGAATAAAATAGATTTGACTGGATTAGCAGCTCTAAATGTGTTGTTGATAATGACTCTGTTACTCAGATAAACCTTTGGCCCAGGAAGTACTTTCTAAGGACTGTGGATTATACCGAAGACACTTTCAGTTCTTATGTTTCAAATGTATGTTTATAATGAAGCCTTATCCATATCATCATATTGAGCTGGTGCTGGTAAAATATCCACTAAAGGTAAACAGGAATATATTTATTGCGATTTGGGTGAAGTGAACCTTTTATTGTTATAGTTTAGTTAAAGTGTAGACCGTTCATATCTGAGTCTAAAGCTAGTCTAAATCAAATGCAGCACAGCGGTAACGTCTCCTCCCTCCTCTGAAAGATGTGCCCTTGTTCCCTTGTTCCCTTGTTCCTCAGTTCACCATCTGTCGTGTCCCACGCAGCCGGGAGGTGCATCAGTCCTGGAGTTCCTCTGTGATCAGCACTCTGGACGCGCTGAGGTTCTCTGTTCCGCTGGTCTTCAGACTCAGACCGGACCTGGTGAGTGGACCCAGAGACCTGCATCTCACACACACACACACACACACACACACACACACACACACACACACACACACACACACACACACACACACACACACACACACACACACACACACACATATATGTTATTGGTTGCATTATGGGAAATGCAGGATTAATTTTTTTAAGCTTGATACATGCTACTGACTAAAAGTCAGGATATCGCAGCCTCTGTTGCACAGATTGTGAGCATTCTTTTGATTTGATGTCTCTTGTGAGTCGTAGAAGTTCCCTTCTGAACTGCTTTAGTAGCCCTTTAAAGATGTATTCACTTTGGAAGAGTACAAACGCATCCAATTCCATCCTACACTTACAGGGTCCTTATGCAGATAATGTACACATATGAACACTGCAGGGCTCAACAGGAAGGAAGGCCCAGTGCAAGTCAAATGCCACTTTGGGACATACATCTAGGAACGAAATAGAATTAAACACAACGTTTTCCCCGGAGCTGATGAAGGAAGTAGCTCAGGAGTGAGCCATCTCTCTTCTTTCTCATTGAGTGTTGCACATGCCCAGTGTGGATTAGCACAGGAAAAATGGCGGCAGATACGGAGAAAGTTTATGAGCTGAAAGGCAAGCGAGCATTTGAATGATCTTGAAAACATTGGTGAGAGGATGTGGGCAAAACTCCAGATTCATAAAGTTTAAACTTGACAATTAGTTTGGTCTTTGTTGTTAATTGATAACCTAATAAATACAACTATGTGTATAGGGGCAATACAAACATGGACTTTGGGTTAAGTAGATATCTGACCCACTTACCAGCAAGTGAAAGATTTTACTTACATATATCTGCAATACATATCCAGTCTAGCTTTAAAATATTAAACAGCTTGCCAGTGTCTACTGAAGACCCTGCTGCAGTAACATTAGAGGTTTTCTAAAGGGACTCTGGTGCTCAGTAACACAGGACCACCAAAACCAACACAAAATGAAAGGTTGTTGTAGTAGCTTTAAATTAAGAAGTTGGAGTAAACCTCCCTGGAAGGAGAACAGGCATAACATTCATAAAATGCATTATACGGTCCATGGAAATGACCTCCGATCAATGCAGCTAGACCCACTTCCTTCACCAGAGGAACAGATACACACCGTAGTAACGGTCAGACTGTATCACGGTATTGTTTGAATGGAGCCTCAGAGACGATGAGTGTAAATTACATCAGCTGTTGGATATAATAAAGGCAGACAATAACACATTTACAGGGAGGTGTTTGTGTTGATACTAGCCATTGATCAAGAACTGGATCTCTGAGGTGGAGATGACACGCTGAACCAAGAGCACCAAGAGAGGGGTATTTATATTCAGTGAACTGCGAACAGGTGCGCGTGCCAGAAGGGAGCGCGAGTGAACACAGCAGGAGAGAACGCAACGTTAGCCAGCTAGCTAAAGCTCCGGTGGAAAATTATTAGCTAACGCTACCGTTTTTGAGGTGAGGGGACTGACAAGGCAGAAGGTAAAGTGGCCCACCGTTCTATCAATACGCAGACCTGCCAACCTGTACGCAATTTGCGTAGCGAATACGCATTTTGACGTCAAAGTACGCTGGTAAAAATTATTCTAAAATTAATTTTAAACTAATTGACCAGCACACATTATATGCAATGCAATATAATGCATGACGAGTATTTAATGACTTGTCCCCTATTAGTCGTCGTCAATTCCCATCCCCCCCTCGTCGGTACGCAAACAAATATCAAGGTTGGCAGGTCTGAATAAGGCTAAACTAGAAGTTAACACCAATACAAACATTATTTTTGCAGAATGAGTGTGTTAGGGGAGAAGGATGCAGCCATTGTTAAACAGCTGGATTGAAATGCAGCTGGAACTGGTCGTGGCTAAAACTGGAAGGCAAGGTCTCAATAAAAGGGCAAGAGGTGTCCTTTCATCTAGGAGATGTATTCTCCAAAATCAACAGGCAGGGATTCGCCAGATGCATTCTCTGCATCAAATATCTAAATTATGCTAACAAAGGCAGCCATGCTCTCCCTTACATTGTGCCTCATATACTGTAAATGTTAGACCCAGTGACAGGCTGGCATGAAATGGCTTGCATAATACTTAGTAAGGAGACCATAATAATTTTTGACTCATGGCTGAAGTTAAGTTTCTCCAGCTCTCCCCAGGTTGGCAAAAAAAGCATCTCAAAATGCATCAGATTGATGCTTTAAAATATGGAATATTTAATTATTTTTTTTGCCCTCGGACCCCCCTAGAGGGGTAATATCCTTCTCACCTTTTTCACCCCTGACCCGTTTTCATGCCTGAGAATGATGTCGCTCTCTGTCTCATTTCTTTTGTCCAACATCTCATTTAATGATTGTTTGTGAGGTTGGAGTGTTGGAGAGTCACTCCCTCCAGGCTTATTTGACCACTAGTAAATATTTGACTTGACGCCAGTACTTTTGTGGCAACTGAATCTGTAAGCTAATGCTTGGCCCTCTGAGGTTGGTGATCTATGCCGAACAGAAGGAGAGGAACAGTAATGTGACTGCCTCTCCTCCTACCAGCCTCCTGCCTGAGGGCAACTTTAATGCTCTCTGGAAGAGACAGCTGAGATTCCGACGTGGGAAAGGTGTGGTAATGATCTAACAAACACAAAAGCTAGGAATAGCTAAGAATGCTAAGAATGTCATCATTTATCTTAAGATCATTCATTCACCACAGTTCCAATTCAGGTCTGCTTCTTTTGTGCAATGCAAACTCTAGTTTGACCTCTCGTGTCCCATTGTCTATAGACGGTAGATAGTTTGTGACGGTCTGAGACAGATTTTGTAATTATTTGTGTTGTACTATGACAAACATATAACTAAAATCATTCATGGAGACCTATTGTGCTCATTGGGTTCATACTTGTATTTTGAGTTCCTACTGGAACATGTTTACATGCTTTAATGTTCAATTCAGTTTATTTTATACAGCCCAACATCACAAATACAAGTTTGCCTCGGAGGCCCATCTGCTCTGAGGCTTGCGATTTAAAAAGAAGAAAGGTATGGCACACCTTTGCTACGCTAGTTCTCAATATTCTAATTAGCCGGTGTGACGTCTGAACGGCTTGTTGAATCCCATGTTTTCTGGTCACAACTGATTTGTTTTGCTTGTCTTTCTGTGTTTCAACACGTGCAACAAATATGAGAATATGAGGATTTTGTAATTGTTGGCCGTGTTTACATTTTGTAAGAAAGTTAAAGTCAGCTGTGAGTGTTCAACCAATCCACTCCATGGTGCAGGACGAACTGATGATAACACCAGTCAGGGTTTCTGGTATAAGAATAGACCAATGACCAGTGTTGTTACACCCAAATACAATGGAGATGAATGGACTTGTGCTAATCAAAGAATTGAAAAATGTCATATAGAATTCATCAACCACATCTCTTTCCAGAAACCATTTCCCTGTTGCTCTTGATAACCCACAGAGTACAGGACAGTTTTCAGTAGAGAATATACTTCCCAGAGAAGTGTTGACAGAAGCCATGTTTCAAATAGATGTAGTTGTATGCTTTAATAAGCATAAAACTACAAGAATCTGAAACAGTTTTGAAAAAAAAATATCCTCGATAAAACTTCCTCAATTGCACAAAAAAGTGTTGACGCTCACTTGAGATGGTTTTGTCAAAAACGAGTTGAGCCAACATTTACCTTCCATAACTGGTCAGCTGTCTCCGCTGTCCGGATATATATTTCTATAGTCTTTATAACCGAACAGCGTGTACTAGCTGAGGTGAAAGAACAAGTAAACCTCTCCCATAGAAACTGATTCCTTCTTCTTCTTCTTCTTCTTCTTCTTCTTCTTCTTCTTCTTCTTCTTCTTCTTCTTCTTCTTCTTCTTCTTCTTCTTCTTCTTCTTCTTCTTCTTCTTCTTCTTCTTCTTCTTCTTCTTCTTCATTCTCTGTCTACTGGAGGATTACAGCCTATAGCGCCCAGTTCTGACCAAGTTCTCTGACAGCAGAGTTTATTCGCTCCAAAACAAGTTGATTGGAGATGTGCCTAAATCTAAATTATCTTAAAATTCACTTCTCAATTGAATGGAAGTACGACATGTCACATCCGAGCACAGTTTGTGTAGAACCTAAACATTCAGGGAAACGGAAAATGACAGCAAGAACCTATGGTGGACTACAGGCTTGCTGTACTTTAGTCAATGAAATGAACATCTGTCAGCTTATCTGATAAAGTGCAGATAATGCAGCTTCTCTCCGGTTTGTGTGAACTGTATGTTGAGCAGATTCCAGACCCGTGAGCGTCTGTCCTGCAGAACCCTCTGGTTATTGGCGGCAGGTTTGAAACAAAGCCGGGGACTTTCAGCCAGTCATGCCAGGAATGTTGCAGCCAGGCTTATGGTTGCAGCCCGGCTGAGGGCCAGTAAAGCTTGAGCCGCCTCATGATCATGGTACTGTATCTGATTCAACCAGGCAGAAGTAGATGAAAGCAATCATGAACTGTAAAGACTGTCTAGAAAGAGATGTATTTTTAGATGAAATATGATGCCTGACACATGAGTAAATAAAAACATAGGTAAGACTTTTTTTAAATGTATCCCCAAATGTCTTGTTTATATTAAATTGTCAAGTCACGTCGATTTTATTTACGTAGCCCACGATCCCAAATTCTACATTTGCCTGTGTATAAAGTGTATACATGGCTGGGTTTCTTATTTTTAAGGTGTAAGACACCATGTTTCTTGCAGAAAGCTGACAATAACCAGATAATGTAAGTGTATGTAATTCCTGTCACTAGACATCCATGGAGATGTACATTTTACAGTTTTTTGCAATTGCTAAAACAGAATTTCTGAAATTAGGGCCCTCTTTATCAAAAGACTAGATAAAAAAAACACCTCTTTCAAAACTATATCAACTCTTCTGTAATGATAGTTTTGCTTTCCAAACTTAAATACAAATGCCAAATAAATAGCTCTTTTCACACTGATATCCATTTTCGGGATCGGGTCTCGGTGGCAGCAGGTCCAGCAGGCTGACCCAGACTTCCCTCTCACCCGCAACACTTTCCAGCTCATTCTGGGGGATCCTGAGGTGTTCCCAGTCAGCTTGGAGATATAATCCCTCCAGCATGTCCTGGGTCTTTATCTGGGTCTCCTACCAGTTGGACGTGCCTGAAAAACCTCTGATTAGATGCCCGAACAGCCTCAGCTGACTCCTTTCGACACAAAGGAGCAGCGACTCAACTCCAAGCTCTCTCCTGATGTCCGAGCTCCTTACTCTATCTCTAAGGCTGAGACCTACAGAGGAAACTCACCAAGACGGACCGGTGCAGCGCCTGTTTTACTGCTGCAGCCGCACCGATCCGCCTGTCCATCTCCCGCTCCACCTTACCCTCACTCGTGAACAAGACCCCGAGATACTTGAACTCCTTCGCTTACCTTGACTCTCATCCCCGTCGCTTCACACTCGGCTGCAAAACACCCCAGTGAATGCTGGAGGTCACGGTCCCAGGAGGCAAACAGGACCACATCATCCACGAACATAAGAGGCGGTCCTGAGACCCCTAAACCTGACGTTCTCCGCCCCCCGGCTGCGCCTAGATATCCTGTCCATGAAAGTCACGAACAGGACCGGTGATAAAGAGCAGCCCTGGCAGAGGCCAACACCCACCGGGAACGTGACTGACTCATTACCGAGGATACGAACACAGCTCCTACAGAGACCGGATGGCCCGTGCCAACAGGTCCGGCACCCCATACTCCCGCAGCACCCCCCACAAAAACCCCAGAGGGACCCGGTCGAAAGCCTTCCCCAAGTCTACAAAGCACATGTAGACTGGTTGGGCAAACTCCTAGGACCCCACCAGTAGTCTTTGAGGGTAAAGAGCTGGTCCACTGTTCGTCTTGAATCTGAGGTTCGACAAGCGGTCGAAGCCTCCTTTCCAGCACCCTGGCATAAGCTTTCCCCGGGAGGCTGAGTAGTGTGATCCTGATAGTTCAGCTCACTCTCCGGTCCCCCTTCTTGAAGATGGGAACCAGCACCCCGGTCATCACTCCATGGGCACTGTTTAAGACCCCCATGCGACATTGAAGAGGCGTGTCAGCCAAGACAGCCCAACAACGTCCAGCGCCTTCAGCATCTCAGGGCGGATCTCATCCCACCAAGGAGCTTTTTGACTATATGGGTGAGAAAGTGGAAGTGTGTTTTCGAATTTCAAACTTAATGAAAAGCAGAATAAAGTGCTAATGGTTCAGCATACCTGATCAATAGATGAGTTAGTGATTTCAAGAGCTGTGCCACAAGTACATGTTTTTGTGTCTTTGCATTGCAAAACCTGTAACTCTAGAGTACTATGTACTGCAGCCAGAGGGAGTGTAGGTCAGGAATCTGCTGATGTTTATGGCATGTGTTTTGTTTTATTTACTGCACAGCAAAAAAAAACTGACCACTTAATTGTTCCAGTCAAATGTGAAATTGTAATGCTTGCATCTGCTGTCACATAAGCCATTTCATGTTGTGGGTGTAAAGTTTGTCTATTGCTGCTCTGCTTTGTGAAGCTCTCTGTACTTTCCAGAGCAGAGAGCTGTTAGTGCTGCCGTGGCTGTTCTGATGACTTCTCCAGACTCCAGAGCCTCTGTCTGGTTTCCTGTAAACCCAAACTCCCTCAACTCCCTACGCTTCCTTCAGCCCTGAGGCCGCTTACTCACAGCCCCTCCCCCGCTGTCTCACTGAGCTGCTTCATGCTGCCACTGAATCACACAGATCTTGAGACTACGTACCACAGTTCTTCAATCTGGGTGTTGAAGGATAGTACACTTTCAGTTGTTTATGTTCAGTCATGTTTAGCTTGAAGCATACAACCGTGGCTGTGGTGAGCAACATGGTGTGATATGTTTCCTCTGAGCTCTGTGTTCAGGTATCCGGGCTGCTTGGGTAGTTTTAGCTCTAATCACTAGCAGGCGTTCTCTTAAACATGTAAACATCAACACTCTGGTGTTCTCTGGTTGCCGTTGTACGATACTGAAGGACTTTCCTGGACACTGGTAACTCTTTACAGCCGTCTAAAGACAGCAGGTATCTGTTCCATCTGCAGTCTCTCTCAGCTGTGGTAACTACGTGCATCAGGAGCATGTTAACACACTGCTGGTCATTTTGTGTCCAGGCTAACTTGTGGCACCATTATTATAGACTGGCACAATAGAGACTGACAATCATGGCTCATCACATTCACTACTTTCACCTCCTTCAATCACAAAGCTACATGTTTGTCTTCATTCGTTGTCATAACTAATGGCATTTGACAGAATACATTTATCAACATCGAGGAGGGAGCGTGTGGATTGGATTTATTGGTGGGGAGCGGACATTAAAAGGATAAGTGTTTACGTCCGACCATCCAGCCAGACCTACTGGACCAAATGCCACTGAGTTGAGAGGCGGAAGCTAAGCTAACTCTGCTCTTCCACCGCCGTATATCCATCTTCACACAGTCCATTGTGGATCAAGCTGTACTTTACGATAGAGAGCAGGACTTTGGTGGGACGAGAGGAGGGAGCCTCTGTTTGGTGCTCAAACACAGTTAGAGTTGATGGCCAATGTTCCCCTGATGTGTTGCTGCTGTTTACATTCCTTATGATGCTAATCCAGAAGTGAACTTCATGAAGGCACTACTGAACTGCATCCTTGTGACAATAAAGGATCCTTGAACCCTTGAATCGCGTTGCTCATCGCAGCCACACGTCTACCTGTAGGATATTATAATGAACAATGTGGAGCCAGATGAAAGAATAATTAATCAAAACCAAAGGTTTGATGGACACATGAATACAGGACCTTCTGTTATCTTACAGCACAAAATGTAACTAACACATCTGCCATGAGTCATTTGGGATTGACATCACAGTTAGAGAGAGCAGTGGGGTGCGCTGTAGATATGTATGTACACTTATCTCCTGCGCACTAATTATCAAAAATGAACTAACTTAAATAATTGAGGCCAAGAACTATATCTCGTGTCTATGGACTGTTCTGTGGAGAGGACAGATGCAGTGCCTGAATGTGACTTTTCTACATCAACACACAACTGACCAGATGTGAACGGAGAATGGACTTGCATTCATAAAGCACATTTCTCTTCTGACCACTTCTTATAAAGCAAATTTCTCTTCTGACTTCTCATAAAGCACCTTTCTCTTTCTCTTCTGACCACTTCTCATATATCTTGATCCGTCATCATTCTACCAGTGTACTGGCCACTCTGGGACTAAATAGATACTGGTTAGTGTTGTTCCTGTACCAGTGGGTCACTTCCTGGTAATGTGCTCACCCCCTCTTCCTGTGTGTTGTTTCAGGTGCTGTGTAACGGCCCGGGGACCTGCGTTCCCCTCTGTGTGGCAGGACTCCTGCTTGGAATTCTGGGAATGAAGAAAGTCCTAATAGTTTACGTTGAAAGCATTTGCCGGGTAGAAACTCTGTCGCTCACGGGGAAGATCCTGTACCCGATATCAGACTATTTCTTTGTGCAGTGGTCCACTCTGAGAGACAAATACCCCAAATCCATCTTCCTTGGAAGAATAGTGTGAAAACATTAGTTATGTAAACACAAATGTAGGATGAAATATGTTGTAATGATCATGAATAAATGCTGCTTTATTTTTGAGTTGTGTTAATACGTTATCATTTAATAGTTCTGTAAAGGCACTGCAGGAACTTTAACTCTGCACTGACTGTCTTTCTGCTGCTGGTTGAATAAGAGGAAGAGGAAAAGGAAACACGTTTGTGACAGATGCAGATACACCATAGACGGTCTAGCTAATATAACCGCTTGCTGTTCTCTCTTGCATGCCCTCCATCTATTTGCTAAGGAAGGAGTTTTATGTTAACCAAACAGGTCGTTTTCCTACGCCTTTAGGATAGTTTAGCAGTGGGGTTTACTGCCTGAGAGACTGGGGGTCTGCGGGTATTCGGGGAGGCCCGTCCGAATTTCCCAGCTACGCTCATGCACATCTTCAGTGGGCCAACGCTCCTGAATGGAGGAGAACATTACATGCTTATAGTTGTGAGGTAGGTCGTAACCTTTGTTTTGGACACACAAGGTTTCTGCTCCACGGCGACCATATGATCAACGTGTTTATTAACAAAGGTTTCATCTTCAGTGGGCCTGACTTAGTTCACCTGCTTTCTGAAACGGGGCTCAGGTGCTAGAGACGGCTCAATGAGACAACACGCCCACATATTTGAGCATCCGTGACCTCAGACAAGCAGAGGTTTCAGTGAGTGCATGAATGGAACTCTGCATCTCTTCTCCCAGTGATGGGATGTTTTAGCATCAACTATTTATTGATAAGCTCTTCAAAAACATGTGTTCCCATGTAGCAGGTTTCTGTGTGACATATATACTTATATATATATATATATATATATTTGACTTATAGATGTCATTAGACATCTATAAGTAATACACTGAAGGATGGATACCTCGTACCAACTCACTTCTTACAATCTGAACTCTCTCGTTCTCTCTTTCAGGCTAGCTAAAGTTAGCTCAGAGCTAGCGTTCACATTATTCAAACCTTATTGATCAGCCCACGTCACTGATCAGAACCATCTGTTCTTTAATATTTAACTACATCTCAGAGGGAAATATTTAACTCTTTGTCTAACTATACTTATCTGCCAGCTTTAGATATCATTTACTTTACCGTTTCCCAATACCAATCAATCTATCAATTAATAAATGATGACATTATTTGTTATCTCATTAAGGCTTTCTTGGTCCCCTAACCTCAAGCTACCCAGCAGGATGTTAAGTAATTAATACATATATAATTACATTAAAATGACGTCAATAATTATAATACATACATATTCTGAAATTAATATGTAGTGCCATAATGGTCCCAGTTTATCCTTTGGTGCATAAAATAAGATAAAATAAGATAATCCTTTATTAGTCCCTCAGTGGGGAAATTACAGGATTACAGAAGCCTTGCTCACAAGTGAATAAAAAGAATAAAAAGAAGAAGAAACAAGTAATATAAATACATATAAATGAGCAGTAAAACAGTAGAGAATATTAATATACAGACTGAATAGAAAAGTACTTAAACGTATTGCACGTAAATACACGTAATATACGTAATAATATTGCACCAGGTGAATGATAAAGTGACCAAGTTCAGTTCAATGATAAAGTGACCAAGTTCAGTTCAAGTGTTCAGTTGTCAGAGCGGTCTACTGGGAGCTCAGCTGGTTGTGCAGCCTGACCGCAGCGGGAAGAAAAGACTTGCGGTACCTCTCCCTCAGACACCGGGGATGAATCAGCCGGTGACTGAAGGAGCTGTGCAGCGCTGCTAGAGTGTCCTGCATGGGGTGGGAGGCGTGGCTTATCATGGACGAGAGCTTACTCATCATCCTCCTGTCCCCCACCACCTCCACGGTATCCAGAGGACGCCCCAGCACGCTGCTGGCCTTCTTTACCAGCTTGTCCAGTCTCCTCCTGTCAGCTGCCGTGATGCTGCTGCTCCAGAAGACCACTCCATAAAAGATGGCTGATGCCACCACAGAGTCAAAGAAGGTCTTCAGGAGTGCTCCCTGCACCCCAAAAGACCTCAGTTTCCTTAGCAGAAAGAGTCTGCTCTGTCCCTTTTTATAAAGTGCGTGTACGTGGTCGGACCAGTCCAGTTTGTTGTTCAAGTGGACACCCAGGTACTTATAAGATTTAACGATCTCAATGTCCAGTCCCTGGATGCTCACCGGTACCGGAGGAGAGCGTTTACCCCGGCGGAAGTCCACCACCAGCTCCTTGGTCTTACTGGAGTTTATCTGGAGGCGGTTCCGCTGGCACCATCCTAAAAAGTCCTGGTTCAGTTCTCTGTATTCCCTGTCATCATCTGCGGAAATGAGGCCGACGATTGCAGAGTCGTCAGAGAACTTTTGTAGGTGGCAGTTGGCAGAGTTGTGGTTGAAGTCCGAGGTGTAAATGGAGAAGAGGAATGGAGCCAGAACGGTTCCCTGTGGGGCCCCCGTGCTGCAGGACACCCGATCTGACTCACACTCCCGTATCCGCACATACTGTGGACGGTTGGTGAGGTAGTCCAGGATCCATGTAGTCAGGTGGTGGTCCACCCCGGTCTGCTCCAGCTTGTCCCTCAGAAGTAAAGGCTGGATGGTGTTGAAGGCACTGGAGAAGTCGTAGAACATGACTCTCACAGTGCTTCCAGCCTTTTCCAGGTGAGAGAGGCATCTCTGCAGCAGGAAGATGACGGCGTCTTCCACCCCGATGCCAGACTGGTAGGCGAACTGAAGTGGGTCCAGGGATGAACTCACCAGAGGGCGGAGATGGGCAAGGACCAGCCTCTCCAGGGTCTTCATCAGGTGGGCTGTCAACGCCACCGGCCGGTAGCTGTTGAGGTCCTTGGGCCGTGGGGTCTTTGGTACTGGTACCACGCAGGACGTCTTCCATAGTTGTGGTACTTTCCCCAGCCTCAAGCTCAAGTTGAAGATGTGCTCCGCTATCCCGCACAGCTGGTCTGCGCAGGATTTGAGGAGCCTTGAGCTGATGCTGTCTGGACCCGTGGCCTTCCTCACCTTGATCCTCCTCAGTTCCTTCCTCACCTGGTTAAGGGACACGCTGGGGGGTGGGGTGCTGTGAGGTGTTGGAGTGGGTTGCTGGTTGTAGAGTGCTGAGTATGAGAGGTGTGAAGGGGAGCCGAGTGCTGTGGAAGATGGGCATCTTGCTTGTTGTTAGATATTGTATTGCAAAGAATCCAAATACAATAAAACTTGTTTATCACGTTGTTTTCTTATTGTACTATTTGTCAAAATGCTCCAAAATGTGTAATTTATGTAATAAAATCATGGATAATAATGCACTAGTTTTCTACTAGTAACATGTAGTTTAGAAAAATGCCATTTCGGCTTTCAGTGGAGAACGATGAAGTTTCAGAATCGTAAGAAATCTTGTTTTCTTTTTCTCTTAAAGATTTTAAAAACATGCAACAAAAGAGACAGCTCACAATCTGAAACAGTAATAATGTGTTTAATGATTCAAAGGTTAGAATACAATGGATGTCAATGTTAGACATTGCTATATATCAGATACTTCAAGGTAGTTATGTTACACACTGTGATGAACTCACTTTCAAACAGCTGCACACAATCACTCACTGAGATATAAACATATACTCTGATAATATAGGAGTTATGTTCCATATGTGACAGCTGACATCAACTGTGTGCACAGTCACATATTGTATATTTATATAAAAAATGTCTTCACTTGCCAAAAGAAGGACGTGAAGCCGAACTCGACTTTGTCATTTCTTTTTGTTGTCCTCTCATAAAAAAAACTCATAAAGGCAGTAACTTTATATTTCCCTGAGTAACACACATCCAACAGGATTCACATTCTGACCGACAGTGAATCCTCAATCCCTTGATAGGGCCTGAAGGAATGAGGACATGGAACAATGAGTGTGTCTGTGTGAGCGGGAGGAGACAGAGAGAAAGTCAGCAGCAGGTTCACAGTCTGTTTCCGTGGTAAGAGGAAGAAGAAGAAGAAGAGGAAGAAGAAGAGGAGGAAGAAGAAGAGGAGGAGGAAGAAGAGGAAGAAGAAGAAGAAGAAGAAGAAGAAGAAAACCCAGTCTCCTCTCTCAGGGTAACTCACAACGTTCACATGCAAATAACATACTCACAACAGTAAATGAGCTGATGACGTCTGATCCATCTGAATGAAAAGTAGTTAACGCTCTGAAAAAAGCAAGTAAATAATATTACAACTTTTGAGACTCGTTTTTCAGAGGAAAGGTTGCTATCGGGGCGCCGGTGGCTCAGAGAGCCGCCCTGTACTCGGATCATCGGGGGTTCGATCCCCAGATCCTCTGGTCTGCATGTGGAAGTGTCTGCTGAACCACACATTGCTGCATCGATGTGGACGAAGACTAAAAAGGTATAAAGGTCCATTTACTGTCACATGTTACACCCTGGCTGTAGCTTGCTTTGGTAGCTAAGAAGGTTTTGTCAGGATGTGATGACGTTAGAGAACCACAAAGAATGATTTCAGCTGTCACTTTCAGCACTTTATTTCTTCACTGTTTTTTATGGCATATGAAGAGTTTATGCATGATATGTTCCAGTGGCATCATGTATTCACATAACAGCAGGGGCCCCAGGATGGAGCCTTGGGGAATACCACAGAATAGAGTAACATTTGACCCACTCTAGGGCAGTATCCCTGATGCCACTTTTCAAGGCGACCAATACATTACAATAATCAACCATTTGTTCAACATTAATAGATCTAATTGTTTTTGTCCAATTTCCCTGAGGAATGTGAAAAAACAACTATTCCATTGTTCTTTAAGTGAGCCGGTCCATGAAAGGGGTTTGTTTTATACGTTGGTGTTTCGGTGTCCATAGCATTGTCCCAGCTCTGTTTTTCTTTCTTTGGTCTGTGTCTCCTGTTCCTGGATGGAGACCCAAAGAGTTGAAACAAATACTCAAACACTCCCGGATGGCTGAGAGGACGGCTCTGACTCGTCTGTATTTGTCTGCGTTTAGGTTGTAGAAAGTCCTCTTCACAAATACATCTTATTTTTATGAAAGGGTTTGTAAAAAAAAGTTGTGTTTTGTACATGCAGAGCAAAACGCCGTACAACGGTTACACCACACTGACAAGGGGAAGGCAGGAAGAGAAAAGATCCTCTGAGCAACATGGAATAAGAACAGAAGGAATCACTGGCCAAAGGAACTGAAGCTGAGCATCAAAAAGTGCAGACTTAAAAAGGAATAAGTTCCTGTTTCAAGTGCACAAACATGTCTGTACAAAGATGTATTAATATTAACAGCTATTCTTAAAACCTCACAATAGAAATAGAAGGTTAGTTAGGGTTAGCAGTGTTGGATCAATGAATATCAGATGGACAAAATACGGAGAAACAAATCTGTAAAACTATTCAATCCTCCACTGAGTCGACTGCAGAGGGCCCGACATGTTTAGAGCCCAAAAGCACCGCTGTGTTTCAAGAATGAGCTCGGGTCATTTCTGCAAGTTATAAAATGAAGGGTATTTGAAATAAAGTTCAACACTCAACACAATGCATCTAGTTAGTGTGCATAGATGTTACAATTATAATGCCACTGACGTCCATCTCAAATAAAGTCAACAGTATTCTGCCCTGACGTGTAACACTGAGGACTTTTGAGTTTTATTCAAGTAATTCTTCTTCTTCTTTTGGGGCCAAAACTATTACAAATGTAAATAATAAATATAATAGCTGAATTATACTCTTTTTGTCTCTAACATAGTCATCATTGAAGGAAAGAAAAAACATCAACATACGAGGTGTGTCCAAACTTTTGACTGGTACTTACATACAGTATATATATATATATATATATATATATATATATATATATATATATATATATATATATATATATATATATATATATATTATATTCCGTTTTTATCAATCACTGTTTTAACTCGTGGTGGAAGAGGATCTATTGATAACTGAAAGCCCGTTGATGCACTATCAGTTTCAGTAAAGTTAGTTTCAGCTCTTCTGTTGACTAATCCTTCCAGCAGAAGGGGAGGAGCCTGATGCACACCGGCTGCTGTGATTGGCTGCTGTGATTGGCTGCTGTGATTGGCTGCTGTGGTCAGTCAATCATTTGTCAACGTGTTTGGAGTCTCTGCCGCACACTGTCCGTCTCTGTTGATCTAGTGAAGCCCAGCGGACTACTTTCTCTAGTGAAGCCCAGCGCACTACTTTCTCCTGCGCTGCTTCCTCCAGGACCCGCCGCTCTTCACAGGACCTCATCACCGCGCTCCACTGGACCTGATACCGAGGATCTTCATCTGGGCTCGAGCAGAATCAAGAAAATGACCCATTTTAACAAGGGGCCATCCTACGGACTATCTGCTGAAGTGAGGAACAAAGTAAGTGTTCAAAAGAAAAAGTGTTCAAAAGTGTTCAAGTCCTGCTGTTCCCTCCGTGTCTCAGACCCGCTCCGTGTCTCAGACCCGCTCCGAGGAGAGCAGCTCTCAGACCGGCTCGGAGGGAACAAAGGACCCGGTCTCTCCACCAGTCAGTTAGCTCGCTGCGTCTCAGAGGAAAGCAACATGCCGACCACTAGGAGACTTTAAGTCCACTTGCAGGAGAGGCGCCAACCTCCAGAACCTCTTTTCATGCTGGTCTCAGACCAGTTCAGTCCAGCTTCTTAACTTTGAGGATGTTTGACTGTCGCTAGTCAGACCCCCACCTGGACCAACCCCCCCTAGACCAACCCCCACCTAGTCCAAGCCCCCCTAGACCGACCCCCCACCTAGACCGACCCCCCCACACACACACCTAGAGCGGCCCCCTCCTCGTCCAACCCTCTCCTAAACCGACCCCCCCCCCCAGGCCAACCCCCCCTTGTCCGACCCTCTCCTAGACCGACCCCCCCCCCCCCCCCGGCCAACCCCCTCCTAGACCGACCCCCCCAGACCAAACCCTCTCCTAGACCGACCCCCCCTAGGCCCCCCCTTGTGACCTCACTACATGATGCTGTGGTTGCATTGTGACCTCACTACATGATGCTGTGGTTGCATTGTGACCTCACTACATGATGTTGTGTTGTGACCTCACTACATGATGTTGTGTTGTGACCTCACTACATGATGTTGTGTTGTGACCTCACTACATGATGTTGTTGTGAACTCACTACATGATGTTGTTGTGACCTCACTACATGATGTTGTTGTGACCTCACTACATGATGCTGTGGTTGCATTGTGACCTCACTACATGATGTTGTGTTGTGACCTCACTACATGATGCTGTGGTTGCATTGTGACCTCACTACATGATGTTGTGTTGTGACCTCACTACATGATGCTGTGGTTGCATTGTGACCTCACTACATGATGTTGTGTTGTGACCTCACTACATGATGTTGTGGTTGCGCTGTAAACAAACACATAGACTCTTATTGGCGTATGATAATACAGGTGATTTCTTTCTAACAAAACCAGTGTTTCCACTATGATTTCTTTCCTGCAGCAGTCCTGAAGTGTGTGTGAATATTAATATTATCTTACACTGCCGGAAGAAGTTATAAATGCCAAATTATATTTAATAAAATGCTTCAAGAGTTATCAAAATATAATCACATCAAATCAAATTATGTCAAATCAATGTTATGCAAAAAAGAGGTCAGTGTCAATAAACAAGAACCGGAGTGTTTGCCAGCTTGCAACCAATCTCTGGCCTTTGGTTGCCAACTGCCAGAGATACCAGGAACTGAGGGTGGACTTATGAACTGATAACCCTTCAGGTTCCACTTCAGTAGAGTACACAGTAGAGTACATAGAGTACGCTCATTAACGGATCATAGAACATATCCCGGATCAGATCAGCACAAAACAAAAAAGGGAGCAAATCAAACTTTTAGAGATCCACAATCATGTGTTTTGCTGCTGGCACTAAATGCAGATTATTAATGATATGATTCAAATAATTTTATGATGGATGAACTGGTGGCCTAGTGGTGGCAGGATGGTGAGCTCTGTTGGACTGGTCTGAGTGCTGGACTGGTCTGAGTGCTGGACTGCTTCTTGTTGATCATAAGGAAGTAGAGATAAGTGGCCAACTAGTTTATGACATGATGTTTTAGCTCCGTTAAATATATGAATCCCAACATTGAAAAATACCAATGAATGATTCTGAATCGTCAAATATTTACAGAAATTCTGACAGCAAATTGATGTAATGTTATGGCGAACTCATCACTCTTCTGTGTGAGTTGGTGCAGTGTGGAATTTAATATTTTGGTATGATCCAGATTAGTGGTGTTTAAGATATCGGATCCTTTTGATGTTCTATCTCTCTGACGATGTAGTCTGCTAAATACCAGACTAAGGCAAAGTTGGTACCCCCTTGATAAAGGAGAAGTGTTCCCTGTCGTCTCTCCCATCTTTGCACAACTTTATTGTAATAGTTAGGTCGTAAGATCGTTGCCACCAACTCTGCTTGCGATTATTAGCGAAACAGTATCAATGAGGTGTGTGTGTGTGTGTGTGTGTGTGTGTGCGTGTGCGCTTCAATCATCGGCTGCCTGCCCTTCATTTGCTGGGCTCTCCTCACGGTCCTTGAGAACTGTTGTGCATTGAATTTAGAGTCCGTTGAATCGTAATCGAATCATGAGGCCAACACCTACGACAGAGTATACCCTTAAGGAAAAGGTCACTCGTAGTCAGCAGATGTCTGCTAGCAGTCTTTTCCTCATCAACTTTTCACATAAATTCTTCTGAATGTATCACCAAAGGGTTTTGTTGCTCTGGTTGCCTCCGTGCTGTAGTCTCGCTCTCCGTCTGAATACTTAGTGATGTTTCATGTGACTTCTGGTTGCAAAGATAAAGTCAACTATCAAAGAAATCAAGTAAAGATGATTATACTATTTTCCTCTCAGAAAATGACTGAAAGTTGCAGAAAACATCTCATCTGATGACCTGGACCTGCACTTTAAGTGATAACTCTGTGGACCCCCTGAGGAGCGGTCCTCTTCCAGGAGCCTAAAAGGCATTCTCTATTGTGGGCCGATCACATCAGATGTGACTTTTAAAAGTGCAGTCGCTTCAAAAACACCTTGGCAAAAACGTGCCGGGCAAAACAGCCCGGTGCGCCTGTGGAGCGGGCCTGCATGCGCAACCGGGGGACATTGATGAGCTGTGCGCTTAAAAGTTGAGAATATTTGAACTTTTATGCGCACCTAAAAAAACAAGCGTGGCATTTAAAAGGCGCGGTGTACCATAGGAAAACACACGTTTTTGAGAGTTGCGTCTGGTGTGATCGGCCCCTTAGAGAGCAACCTCTTTTATGGAACGGATTTTAATTCTGGTTCAGATTGGAACACAGTGGATGTTCATGAGGAAACAACTGTCTCTCCAACCTCTGAATCTTGTTGAGATCGGAGATGTCTCAGAGATGGATGCACTGCATGCTACTGGCACATCTGGACTCAACATGGCAAACATTGACCAATGTCTTATCGGCCTCTTGCCACTTATGTTGTCATAATTTGCATTTCTTAATGTTTCGTCCATGGTAGTAGTGATGTTGTTGGTATCTCTCTGAAGATAAGCCACCCTCCTCTCGGGCATGTCTTACACACAAATGGTCTGTTTAGTTTGTATCCTGAAAAAAATGACCTCAGAAGAATGGAAAAAAGGAACAGTTGTGACATTGTGCCAAATAAGTGTTGTGCTGTAAAGATATCTACTGCTAACCAGCAAGGTCCGGCTGGTAATGTCATACCTGTTGCTCCTCTAGTGCCAGTCTGCAGAATGAAGAAGTAGAGCTTGTCAATAATGCCTCCATGTGTGTGTTTTGATAGTTTTGTTTTTTGGATTAAATCCAAAGTAGCAGAAACAAGAAAACAACCTTGTTGGTGGGTGGATTCACTCACCTGACAGAGTTCTGGATTTAGAGATACTGTTCCATTTTGAGGCATCTGTATTCTAAATCCATCTGTACAGTAGAAGGACTCACACAGGCCCAGTTCATTGCAGTGCCTCTGTGAGAGAGTGCAAGTGAATAAAAGGAGGTCAGGCAGGGGCCCTTCTGGGTTCCATTGCATGTGGTGCGATCAGTAGTCCATGCTCTTCTCTGCTGCATACATCACATTCCTGAGATCCTTTGGTGAAACCCCCTTGATGAGCCGTCCACTGGCCTCCTGCCCACTGCACTCTGTCTCCAGTCGGCTCAGTGGGCATCAGTGTTCTGGTAGTAGACATACGTTTCAGGTTACGTTGTGGCTCTTTCTCTATGATGATTGTGGAACAAAATAAAACGTGTTACAATTAAAGTAGATATGTACAAATCACAGGGTATTCTGGTTTATAGGGTTATAAACAAATTACAGAAATGAAGTATCTAATTAATGAATATTGTTTTGCACTCACAAACACTCCCAAGCTTGTAAGCCTTATTTGAGTTTGTGAGTGATAAACACAGATTAGTTATGAACCGGTTATGTTATTGCATGATAAATATAACTTGTATTTGAAGAGAAATAAAATAACCTCTTTGTGGTGGATTGGTAGGCTTTGAAATGAGAGATCATCCTAGTTTTAGCTAAGGACAAAGATCCCGCGCCACATCTATCCCGCTCCGTTGCTTTGTATTCACCAATCGGTACATCCTTAATGCTTCAGCTGAGGGTGGCATGTGCTGGAAGGCCGAAACACACCCATGTGCAGAACTGTACAAGTCAGAATGGTAGCAACATCATTTAATGGTCATCAAGAACAACCCAGGTCAATTCTGGGTTGTTCTACCAATCGATCTGGTTCCAATGAGGTTTTTCTCTCTTTCCCCGTTTTATATGGTTGTAAACTGAATGTATTTGATTCAGCGCTCTTGGAACACAAGACATTTGAAGATGTTACCTAGTGTTTTGGGAAATTGCAATGGCATAGCATTTTATATACTATACCCTCCAGCTAGCATTCTTCTCTCCTGAAACTGACTTTGCCTCTGAGTTGATGAAATAGCTCCTTAACCACAGTATGTGGTATGTTGCGTGTTTCTGAAACTCAAGAGATGGTTTTATATTTACTGAATAGCAGTCTCTTTGGTTCAGTACTCAGTCACTCTGCATCATGCTGTTGAACCACTGTTTGGATGTTATCACAGTTTCACTTCACTATTCAATTAAATTTATTTTGTATAGCCCAGAATCAGAAATTACAAATTGTAATTTGTAGGGCTTTACAATCTGTACACATAACACATCCTCTGTCCAGGGATATCACATCAAATCAGAAAAAGAAAAAAATAGTCACAGGGAAAAAAGGAAGAACCCTTCAGGAGAGCAACAGAGGAGGATCCAAGGGCCAAGGAGGCAGAGGGCAGGAGACAGGGCCAAGGAGGCAGGGGGTAGGAGGCAGCAACGGCTCCAGACACAGCCACGATCCATGGAAACCTGAGAGGCGAGAAAGCACAAAGACTCCGGGGAAGAAGTAGAGTTAGTAATGTGCATTGAAGCGACATTAAATGCAGTACTATAAGCTCTCTAGTGGGGTAATATGGTACTATAAGCTCTCTAGTGGGGTAATATGGTACTATAAGCTCTCTAGTGGGGTAGTATGGGCTCTCTAGTGGGGTAATATGGTACTATAAGCTCTCTAGTGGGGTAATATGGTACTATGAGCTCTCTAGTGGGGTAATATGGTACTATGAGCTCTCTAGTGGGGTAATATGGTACTATAAGCTCTCTAGTGGGGTAATATGGTACTATGAGCTCTCTAGTGGGGTAATATGGTACTATACACTCTAGTGGGGTAATATGGTACTATGAGCTCTCTAGTGGGGTAGTAATATGGTACTATGAGCTCTCTAGTGGGGTAGTAATATGGTACTATGAGCTCTCTAGTGGGGTAGTAATATGGTACTATGAGCTCTCTAGTGGGGTAATATGGTACTATGAGCTCTCTAGTGGGGTAATATGGTACTATAAGCTCTCTAGTGGGGTAATATGGTACTATGCGCTCTCTAGTGGGGTAATATGGTACTATGAGCTCTCTAGTGGGGTAATATGGTACTATGAGCTCTCTAGTGGGGTAGTAATATGGTACTATGAGCTCTCTAGTGGGGTAATATGGTACTATAAGCTCTCTAGTGGGGTAGTAATATGGTACTATGAGCTCTCTAGTGGGGTAGTAATATGGTACTATGAGCTCTCTAGTGGGGTAATATGGTACTATAAGCTCTCTAGTGGGGTAGTAATATGGTACTATAAGCTCTCTAGTGGGGTAGTAATATGGTACTATGAGCTCTCTAGTGGGGTAGTAATATGGTACTATGAGCTCTCTAGTGGGGTAGTAATATGGTACTATGAGCTCTCTAGTGGGGTAATATGGTACTATGAGCTCTCTAGTGGGGTAGTAATATGGTACTATGAGCTCTCTAGTGGGGTAGTAATATGGTACTATGAGCTCTCTAGTGGGGTAATATGGTACTATAAGCTCTCTAGTGGGGTAATATGGTACTATGAGCTCTCTAGTGGGGTAATATGGTACTATAAGCTCTCTAGTGGGGTAATATGGTACTATAAGCTCTCTAGTGGGGTAATATGGTACTATAAGCTCCTTAAGATATGATGGTGCATCACCAGTTAATGCTTTGTAGGTAAAGAGAAGGATTTTAAATATGATTCTCGATCTTACAGGAAGCCAGTGGAGTAATGTGATCTCTCTTCCGCGTCCTCGTTAGTACACGAGCTGCAGCATTCTGGATCAACTGGAGAGATTTAAGAGACTTACCAGAGCAGCCTGATAATAAGGAGTTACAGTAATCCAGTCTAGAAGTAACAAATGTGTGAACACACTTTTCTGTATTGCTTTGACACAAGATGTGTGATTGTTAAAATGTTCCATAGGTGAAAAAAGGCAGTCCTTGAGATTTGTTTAACATGGGAGTTAAAGGACAAGTCCTGGTCAAAAATAACTCTGAGATTCCTTACGGTGGTGGTGGATGCCAAAGCGATGCCATCCAGAGAAACCATATAATCAGATAATTGATTTCTGAGGTGTTCTGGGCCGAGTAGAATGACTTCAGTCTTGTCCGAGTTCAGCAGCAGGAAGTTGCAGGTCATCCAGGTTTTGATGTCTTTAAGACACGCTTGAAGTTTAGCGACCTGGTTGGTTTCATCTGGCTTGATTGACAGATATAGTTGAGTATCATCTGCATAACAATGAATTGTTATTGTTGTTGAATTGTTATGGAGTTCAATGAATTGTTATGGAGTGTTTTCTGATAATATTGCCTAAAGGAAGCTTATATAAGGTGAATAAAATTAGTCCAAGCACAGAACCCATCACTCTCGTGACACACTTTTTTTTCAGAGTTATTGTCAATCTTCCTCAAAAGTAACTGCTGGGAGAAATGAAGAAAGAAAATCCCCCTCTCTAATCCTTCTAGCTCTTTGCCTCAGTGGGGTTTCCTCTGTGTTGTCCAACTCTGCATAAAGTGCATAAATGACACAGTTTTAATCCCTGATATCGAGAAGATCTAACGTGTAACTCCAAGCTAAAGGTGTACAGAGCCCGTCATTACTTCCATGATCAAGCATCTCTGTGTCTGGGTAGAGGACTGGTTCTGCAGGGTTTATACCGGATGTTATGTGGAATCCTGTCAAATTGTAATATTCAAGAATTCATCTCTCTCTCTCTCTCCTCTGTTAGCTGAGTTTGATGAACCCCACTTCAGATGGGAGGTATTGAACAATCAGAGGGCTGATAGTGTGTAACACCTTAAGAGGATGAATATTGACCAATGTGACTTGTTTAAGTGGAGGAAATGAACACATCAAGCTAAGATATGTAGGCTCTGAGCTTCATTTGGATGGAAAGGCTGTGGGATAACACCAACAATACAGCAAGACAGAACCGTTTGCGGTAGCTATCTTGTTTTGAGCCTACAGCTGACTAGTTGTTATTTAAAGGATCACATGTTTCAAGTTGTTTTCTTGAGACAAGAAGTAGCTGGCTGTTGTTGTTGCTTCAGACATCCCATAGATTGAATGATTAATCAGTTTGTAGGAACGTAACAATCAGTACTTCCTCGTGAAAATAATCACTAGTTGTTGACTGGCCTGTTCATTTACTTCACAGGGAAACGTTTCCTGTTGGAAATTTTGAAAAAGGTACTTGAAATTGGCTAATTTCTAATAATGCATCACATTAAGAAACCCATGTAGAGTTCTGTATAGCACCTGAGCAGGAGACGTTGAAAAGAAACCCCTGATCACTGATCTGTCTCACAGTCCAGCCTCAGGAGACACAGCAGATGGTTTCTGTGAAGCGACTCTGAGGATGAGCTGTGGGACATTTACTCTGTTCAGGGATGGGAGGAGGATTACTGCACATGTCACCTTTCCTCAGTCACTCTGTCACCTGACTGACTAGTACAATGTTGAGCAAGGGAAGACGGTTGAGGATTTGACTAAGGGTCAGTATGCCTGAACATGTAAAACATGTCCTCAGTCATCTCTCTGAGCTGTCTGTCTGTCTCTGACAGTTTGTCTCCAAGGGCTGTACTTGGTAAGCGTGCTTTTAATTTAATTTAAATGGGGAGCGTCAGAGAAAAGTAAAAAACAGTTTGATGGCTACATTATTAATTAGTAGAGCTTCAGAAACTTTAGTAACCCCTGAGAAGTAATTGTATGCATCTTTGAATCTTCTGGTCAAGAGAGAACCAAGCTAAGAAAGAGACTTTAAGCTTTTGCTGTTTCTGGTTTTTGTTGCATTTCTCTAGATTTATAGCCGTAAAACGCATATAAATTATACTTATAATAGAGAATGAATTAAGTCTAGTGAGCTTGGATGTTTATCTAATGAATTATAGTCTAACACGGTCTGGAAGAGTCCCAATTCTGGTCTGTCAGTCTGTAAAACACCTGGGTGGATCAGTGATGAGCAGGTCGTTCTTTTAAGCACAGCATCGGTGGTTCGATCCCCGGCTCCACTAGGCACAGGAATCGAACCGCTGACACGGTGTGTGTGGGACTAATAAAGGATTATCTTTTATTTATATATATATATTAGTGCCATTTG
The DNA here is from genome assembly GCA_038501785.1 of Myoxocephalus aenaeus. NCBI lineage: Eukaryota > Metazoa > Chordata > Actinopteri > Perciformes > Cottidae > Myoxocephalus > Myoxocephalus aenaeus. The sequence continues at coordinate 361,278 of JBAMJR010000063.1, read as the reverse complement.
GATTTATCAGTCTTATTGATATTTACTGTTTTTGTTTCCGATGTGGAGTGCAGATTAAACATTAAAAATCTTATTTTTCAGATTGCTCAGAAATATGACTCTCAAAAGGAGGAGGAGCTCTGCTTCTGGATAGAGGAGGTGACGGGAATGTCCATTGGAGAGAACTTCCAGAAAGGCTTGAAGGATGGAGTCATCCTCTGCGAGTAAGTTCTGTCTGTCTGTCTGTCTTTACGTCTGTCCGTCTGTCTGTCTCTCTGTCCGTCTGTCTGTCTTTACGTCCGTCTGTCTGTCTTTACGTCTGTCTGTCTGTCTGTCCGTCCGTCTGTCTGTCTTTACGTCCGTCTGTCTGTCTTTACGTCCGTCTGTCTGTCTTTACGTCTGTCCGTCCGTCTGTCTTTACGTCCGTCTGTCTGTCTGTCCGTCCGTCTGTCTGTCTTTACGTCCGTCTGTCTTTACGTCTGTCCGTCTGTCTGTCTGTCTTTACGTCTGTCTGTCTGTCCGTCTGTCTGTCTGTCTGTCTGTCTGTCTGTCTGTCTGTCTTTACGTCCGTCTGTCTGTCTTTACGTCTGTCCGTCTCTCTGTCTGTCTTTACGTCTGTCTGTCTGTCTGTCTGTCTGTCTCTCTGTCCGTCTGTCTCTCTGTCCGTCCGTCTGTCTGTCTCTCTGTCTGTCTTTACGTCCGTCTGTCCGTCTGTCTCTCTGTCTGTCTCTCTGTCCGTCTGTCTGTCTGTCTCTCTGTCCGTCTGTCTGTCTGTCTCTCTGTCTGTCTGTCTTTACGTCTGTCTCTCTGTCTGTCCGTCCGTCTGTCTGTCTTTACGTCTGTCTATCATGTCTTTACGTCCGTCTGTCTCTCTGTCCGTCCGTCTGTCTCTCTGTCTTTACGTCTGTCTCTCTGTCCGTCTGTCTCTCTGTCTTTACGTCTGTCTCTCTGTCCGTCTGTCTCTCTGTCTTTACGTCTGTCTCTCTGTCCGTCCGTCTGTCTGTCTTTACGTCCGTCTGTCCGTCTGTCTCTCTGTCCGTCCGTCTGTCTCTCTGTCCGTCTGTCTGTCTGTCTCTCTGTCTGTCTGTCTTTACGTCTGTCTCTCTGTCTGTCCGTCCGTCTGTCTGTCTTTACGTCTGTCTATCATGTCTTCACGTCCGTCTGTCTCTCTGTCCGTCCGTCTGTCTCTCTGTCTGTCTGTCTTTACGTCTGTCCGTCTGTCCATCTGTCCGTCTGTCTCTCTGTCTTTACGTCTGTCTGTCTGTCTGTCTGTCTGTCTTTACGTCCATCTGTCTGTCTGTCTGTCTGTGTCTCTCTCTCCCCCTCCCTCCTTCATAGTTGGTGGATCACATTTAGTTCTGATAGATTTGTTTCTTTCCACTCAGACTGATCAACAAGCTGCAGACTGGCTCCGTGAGGAAGATCAACCTTTCCCAGCTGAACTGGCACAAGGTGAGCTCAGTGAACTGGAACCAGCAGCAGCCCTCTCTCAGACCAGTCCCAGCATGCCTTTCATTCAAGCTTTCCCTGCTTTGTGTGCTGTTGCTGCTTCCTCTGGTCCTGTTGCACTCCCAGCCCCATCACTCCTTTTCTTCTTCTTTCCGTTGCTCTGCAGCTGGAGAACCTTGGGAATTTCATCAAAGCCATCCTGGCCTTTGGCCTGAAGCCCAATGACATCTTTGAGGCCAATGACCTGTTTGAAAATGGGAACATGACTCAAGTCCAGACCACACTGCTGGCGCTGGCCAGCATGGTGAGTACAGAGGGTCATTGTCCACTGCTCTAGAACCAATGGAAGTCCTGTGACCCGCATGTTTTCTCTGTCAGGCCAAGACTAAAGGTATGGACACAAAGATCGACATCGGGGTGAAATATGCAGACAAACAAGCTCGACATTTTGACGACGAGAAGATCAAGGCCGGTCAGTGTGTCATTGGACTGCAGGTAACTAAGTGCTTCTTAAACACGTGGACCTTTATCTCTAGGTTGACGTCACTGAGCTGTTGTTTTGTTTGTAGCTTTAAATAAACCCACTTCAGTTCTAGAGAAATAAACACATTCAGCATTTCCCCCAGAGTCCTATTTCTCTGCAGTGAGAGTAATTGGGCTCTTTAAAGGGCGAGCAGCCAGTCATGCAACAGAAACACTTCCTTCAGAACGGTTGAACCAGCTGGACTGATGTGCGATTGCATTTGCTGAGATCTCATTGCTGGTCTTTTGCCCTCAGATGGGGACCAACAAGTGTGCGAGTCAAGCAGGAATGACTGCGTACGGAACCAGAAGACATCTGTACGACCCCAAGACTCAGACGGACAAACCCTTCGACCAGACCACCATCAGCCTGCAGATGGGAACCAACAAAGGAGCCAGCCAGGTGCAAGCATCTCTCTAATGCTGCACTGATGATCTATTGTTCAAGAAATCCTTAAAGGAGACCAACACTATTTTACACTTAATATGACAACACATATGTTCTCTTCTATAACAGCCTGGCGAGCTTGTGGACACAGTTCCATGTTTACGCTGCTGGGTCTGTTCCTCCTGAACCTTTATTATGCCAGGTCTTTGTCTCGTATGAACCCGATGAAGCAGCTACAACTGGAGGGTTGTTTCTGTGTCTGTTCATGCACATAGTTTAGCTTTATGACTCCAGGTTTGAGACATATCTAGTATTCTCACGCAGGACTTTATAACTCTGTTTTAACTTTTGTCGGGAGTAGTAAAATCCTCCCTTCAGTTGCATAAGAATCTACCAGGAATGGGCTCTGGCTTGTATGTGATTGGACTCTGCAGTACAAGTTCCATTTACTTGTAAAGCCCAACACATAAATGTGCCTGAGGGCTTTTCATGCGTACAGCATCACTCTGCTCACAGCAGAACAGGGACTCTGATGGAGAGAGGAAGACACTGTAGGGAGGAGCATCCTCCTCCCAGGAAATAATACATTATACACATGATAGTAGCAGTAGTAATACTAATGACTCAATAATATCAGCAGCAGTGGATATATTAGAATAAAGCAGTAAAAGTACCTGGACTCAAGGTTGGAACGGTGTAGAATCTGGTGGTCAAAGATCATTGTGACTTTTTTAGCCAGAACTCAAGAATTGAAAAGCTAATTTCAACAATTTCACACAAATGTCTAAAGTTACAAATGAAGTGATGACATCTTGGACAGACGTGGATGGAAACTGGTTAGTGGAGGCGGTGATTCTAATGGATGTAATTTGTCAAAGCTGTAAGCAGCACAAACTAGATTCCTTTCACCTGTTTGGTTTTGGGTTGAAGGCAGAATCCTCACAGACGGATATCTCAAGACCTGCATTAGTAAAACACAAAATGGATTCTTAGATCAGGAGGAAGTTAAATGTTTTTTATTACGATTCACAAAATACATTTCCCATGTTGCAATGATGTTTAAGCTGTTAAACTGATCCTTTAAGTTGTAACATTTAGTCTCTGCATCTGCAAATGATTGACTACATTCTAACATGGATTTAACGTTACCCAAACTTTAAATGTAATCTAGAGTGTATCCAGTACAAGTTCACGTGCGCTGCTTCAACGTGTGACCTTTCTGCAGGCGGGCATGTCGGCCCCTGGGACCCGCAGAGACATCTATGACCAGAAGGCGGCGCAGCAGCCGCTGGACAACTCCACCATCTCCCTCCAGATGGGCACCAACAAGGTGGCGTCTCAGAGGGGCATGAGCGTGTACGGGCTGGGTCGACAGGTCTACGACCCCAAGTACTGCGCCCCCCCGACAGAGCCGGCCCTCCAGGCCAACGGCAGCCAGGGCACCGGCCCCAACGGCTCCGAGGTCAGCGACAGCGACTACCAGGCGGAGTTCCAGGAGGACGAGTACCCCGGACCCTACCCCGACGACTACAGCTCCCATTACAATGACCAGGGCATCGACTATTAGGGGAGCGCTCCAGCTCCAGCAGTATTAACTAGTGTATTCCATCAGCCTCACAACAGAGCAAGTGTTTTGCTGCCCTCACTAGTCTCTCTTCTCTGGAACAACACAATGAAATGTTGCCCTGACTGAGTGCTTTCCTTCCTCACCTCCACTCTGATCTGAAGTAGTGGCATAGAATAATGAGATAAAGTGATGGAAATGTTTTGAGCTTCAGAGTTTTCTTTTTAATACTCACTTTTTAAAGATGTCTTAATAATGGACCACTGACTGGTGGTACCCTGGTGGAGCGGTGCAGTGTGTATTCCTGGACTGAACCTGGCTGATGATCATGTGGAGGGACTCAACAACCGGCTGCTCCTCAGTGTTGTCTGTATTCAGCCTGTTATCCTCCAGCAACACGTTGTGATCCTGGTGTTTTTACTACATTTATTCACTAGATAGTGTTTTTTGTTTTCTTTTAATGATGAGCATGGCAGCTGCTCAGACAGTGCAAGTGACCAAACCCAATGACGGACTTCCTGTTCCATTAGATGAACTATATTTTCATATTATTCCCTTGTATTCCTAAACTGTATTTATTGCAATGTTTCTCATTGTAAAACAGTCCACTGTTATATGGTAAAGAAGATGCTATGTTTTAAATAAAGCCTTACATTCTTAAATGCTGGAAGCCTGTCTGCACACTACATTCAGTTCAAGATATTTAAATAGTCAAATCATAACCGTGTGTGTGTGTGTGTGTGTGTGTGTGTATACACACACACACACACACACACACACACACACACATAGATTACTGTTACCCATTCACACCTGTCCATCAGGACTAACTAACATTCATACAACATGCATACACCTACGGGAGCAATTTGGCGTTTAACCCATGGATGCATCAACATGGACCAGCAGAGCCGGGGATCGAACCGCTACAATTGCCGAGCATAGTGTTGGGTTTGAGTATCTGGGATAAAACAAAATGGTAAGTTCCCACGGTTAGATGACCTTTCCTAAGCAAGGTCACCAGTCTACATGTCTAATGGGAAGAGTGACACACGGCTTCACAATAACCTCTCCACTGCTTTTTGAAGAGCCAGTAACGTAACCCTTGGTTCTGTGATGCAGGAGAGCTGGTGCTAGGGGACCTCTTATGTTGGCCCCAGCCAGAGGAGGGACCCAGAGTCACAGTATGTTACTGACTTGTTGTTCCAGTGGTTAGTATTTACTCACATAGCCTGGACTCTGTGATTCATATACAGTAGCTGTGCCAACTGACAGCTATTTCCACTGGTTGAAGAATGAACTGTAAACGTGATGCAGAAGGGGCACTACATCTTCCTCATAGCCAGCTAGCCCCCTAGCTACAATCCAAGCTAATGACAGAAGACTGACCATGGAAATGAAGCACGAGACGAGAGGTTCAGCTGGACATGTGGTTTAAGTTGAGTCTTAAATCAGCATAGTTCTTCAACCATGGTGAGAAATGTAATGTTCACTTCTCCAAGCAACCGCCACCACACCTTTCAGCTGTGTGGATTACCATGTAGACATGTCACTACTGCTGATTGTTAGGTCACAACAAAACGAGAGAGGACCAATCAAAAGGAATGCTTTCAGTCCCCGTGTTCTATAATGCATGTGATACCATCGTTCACCCTACCTGCACATGACCTCATATGTTATAACAACTCTAAAAATGACTACAGCAGAATTAATGTTATTAATGTGACTATTAATGGAACTATTAATGGTTATCTTAATACTCCATTTATCTTAATACTCCAGTTATCTTAATCCTCTTTTGATCTTAATACGCCTTTTATCTTAATACTCCATTTATCTTAATAGTCCAGTTATCTTAATACTCCTTTTATCTTCATACTCCAGTTATCTTAATACTCCTTGTATCTTAATACTCCAGTTATCTTAATACTCCAGTTATCTTAATACTCCTTGTATCTTAATACTCCTTTTATCTTAATACTCCTTGTATCTTAATACTCCTTTTATCTTAATACTCCAGTTATCTTAATACTCCTTTTATCTTAATACTCCAGTTATCTTAAATGGAGTATTAAGATAACTGGAGTATTATCTTAATACTCCTTTTATCTTAATATTCCAGTTATCTTAATACTCCTTTTATCTTAATACTCCAGTTATCTTAAATGGAGTATTAAGATAACTGGAGTATTATCTTAATACTCCTTTTATCTTAATATTCCAGTTATCTTAATACTCCTTTTATCTTCATACTCCAGTTATCTTAATACTCCTTTTATCTTAATACTCCAGTTATCTTAATACTCCTTTTATCTTAATACTCCAGTTATCTTAAATGGAGTATTAAGATAACTGGAGTATTATCTTAATACTCCTTTTATCTTAATATTCCAGTTATCTTAATACTCCTTTTATCTTCATACTCCAGTTATCTTAATACTCCTTTTATCTTAATACTCCAGTTATCTTAATACTCCTTTTATCTTAATACTCCTTGTATCTTAATACTCCAGTTATCTTAATACTCCTTGTATCTTAATACTCCAGTTATCTTAATACTCCTTGTATCTTAATACTCCAGTTATCTTAATACTCCTTTTATCTTAATACTCCTTGTATCTTAATACTCCAGTTATCTTAATACTCCTTGTATCTTAACACTCCAGTGCTGTCATAATAATGTATCGTGTTCCTGCTGTTAAGTGTGTTTTCTGCCTAATGAAATCATGACAGTTTGAAGAGCCATGAATATGTGTTGTGTTGTGATGTGTTGTTTTATTGTATTGTGTTGTTGTGTTGTTGTGTTGTCCGCAGTAGCCCTCTCTCCAGGGATGAGTGGATGTCTCTCTCTCTCTCTCTCTCTCTCTCTCTCTCTCTCTCTCTCTCTCTCTCCAGTGTTGTGTTGTTGTGTTGTGTAACCCCTCTCTCCAGTGATGAGTGGATCTCTCTCTCTCTCTCTCTCTCTCTCTCTCTCTCTCTCTCTCTCTCTCTCTTCAGTGATGAGTTGTGTTGTGTTGTTGTGTTGTTGTGTTGTGTTGTGCGCAGGCCTCATGCCGTGTTCACACCGGACGCGGCGCGAATTTTCGCGCCGCGTTCACCGCGGAAGTTTAGTCGCGCGAGTGAAACGAGGGTGTTCACACCAAACTCGAAACATCGCGCCGCGAAAGGGGCGTGGCTTATCTCAGTCACTTGTCTCTGTGAAAGGAGCTTTCATTTCCGCTATCGACCATGGAATAAATAACCACTAGTTTTGCTTTATACTTGTTGTGGAAGTTCCAAACATATCGGAACATGAAACACCCTTGTGTTTGGGTTCATAACACCATCCGTAGCCGCACACAGCTCGGTGAATTTCTCCGACTCCTCCAGGAAATGCGTCTGGCTTCTCCGTAAAACGGATACCGATTCTGCCATCCACCATGGAATTAACCACTAGTTCTGCTTTATACTTGTTGTGTAAACTCCACATGTGTCGGAACATCAAACTCCATGGTGTCTGGGTTCATAATATTATCCGTAGTCCCACAACAGTGTCTGAATGACGGCCGCTGCCAGCGCTGGTTCTGGCGAAGCAGCAGCAGTTTCATTCGGGACCGGCAAGACGGCGGTGATGATGGGCGGAGCTTCTCAACGCTGATTCTCAACGCTGATTGGCTGCCGCAACTTTGCGTCACGCGAATTCTCCGCTGGAGTTGGGAGAATTGAACTCACGCGAATTCGCGCCGCGTCCTTCGCTCTGTTCGCCCCTCGTCAAACGCTCTGTTCGCGCCGCCTCAAACGCGTCTATCGCGCCGCCCCGCGAAAAAATCGCCGATTCGCGGGGCGGCGCGTCTGTGGATTGATTTTGCATGTAATCTGGTCGCGCCGCAAATTCGCGCCGCGTCCGGTGTGAACACGGCACTACGCATGCTGCCAGACGCATGTCAGAGGCTTTAGGCCAAAAGATGTATAATAAATGATCCGGTTTCTTCTTCAGCTGTGCAGTGCTTCGTCAGTTTACAGCTTCATAGCTCCTCATCAAACGGACGAGGTGGAGGTTTGAGGTTTATGTGACCGTGTTCAAACTCTTCAGAATGAGACAGCTGATCGGTTTTCTTGAGTGCCCACATTTCAACTTCTCCAATATTACCATTCTGGTAATATTGGAGAAGTTGAGTAGTTGAGAAGTTGAAGCTTCCCATAGCCAGAACTTTTAGGAGCCTTACTATTAGTGTATTAACTCATGTTAATAGCGATATTACAGTATTGTAAGAATATAATTAAGTAGTTAATTTGGTTACAGTAAATCAGATGAAGGACAGAACCTCATTCAGGTCTTGGAAATAGGAAATGAAAGGCTGCCACTTCTTTGTGAATTGATTTTTACTAATCGGACCCAGAGAGGAAGCGGTTTGAAATTTAAAGTGACGACGAAATTGAATCCAAATTCTAAGTGTAGCGAGGACAATCGGGTTAGAAGAGTGGCTGCACAGTTTTATTGGAAGAGATGAGTATACCAATGCAGGAAGAGAGGACGAGTAGCAGGAATGAGCCTCCAAAAGACACCAGTCAGTCTATGGGGCATTGATCCAAAATTATATATTTTTTATGTTAGTTGCCCAATAATAAAAAATGAAATTAGGAAGAGCCAGGCCACCTATGTCCCTTGGGCGTTGGAGAAAGATCTTGCTCACTCGAGGCGACTTTCCTGCCCAGATAAAGTTTAGAATAATGGTGTCAATAGATCGGGGAAAAGATTTTGGCAAGAATATTGGTAAACAAGTACAGACATTTGTGGAATAAATTAATTTTATAGACTGCACCTGGCAGGGTGCAGTCTATAAAAATAGGGGCAGGTTTCTCCATCTAACAAGGTCATTTTTCATATTTTCAACCAAGGGGTTAAAGTTGGCTGTATGAAGAGAGGCAAGGTACCTGAAACCTGAACTGGCTAAACGAAAAGGTACTGAAGAGTGTTGTATCTGACAAGCCATATTGTTTATTGGGTACAATTCACTCTTTTTGAAGTTTAATTTATATCCTGAAAAATAACCAAATTCCATCAGAATCGATTCGATTGAAGGAGAAGATGCCACTGGGTACATACAACAAAAGGTCGTCGGCGTACAGTGATACACGATGTTCTATCCCTCCCCGCCGTACTCCCTGCAAAAATGGCGATGTTTTCAATGCAATAGAAAGCGGTTCTATCGCAATTGCAAAAAGCAAGGGAGGAAGTGGGCATCCTTGGCGTGTGCCTCTCGTTAAAGAGAAATATGGGGAACGCAGTGAGTTGGTGCTAACACATGCTTGCAGAGATGAATATAAGAGTCTAATCCAGGAGGTGAAAACATCACTGAAACCAAATTTCTGGAGGACCTTTAATAGATACTCCCACTCAATCCGGTTAAAAGCCTTTTCAACATCTAATGAGACAACTGCTTCTGGAACAAGTGCGGAGTGGGAAGTGGGAATTATATTAAGTAACCTGCGGATGTTGGAAAATAAATGACGATATTTTATAAAACCATCTGGTTGGGTACTGATGCTAAATAACAACATGGAAAGGTACGATGACTTGACAGTAGCATATTTTTTGTTGCAATTGTGTGTTGTTCGGATGTATACAGTATTTTGGAATTCATGTGTAGAGTTCAAATAATATTCAATTTAATTTATTTTGTATAGTCCAAAATCACAAATTATCCCCGGAAGGCTTTACAATCTGTACACATAACATCCTGTCCCAGGACCTCACATAGGATCAGGAAAAACTCCCCAAAAAACAGGAAAAAAAACCTTTCACAAGAAAAAAAGGGAAGAAACCTTCAGGAGAGCAACAGAGGAGGATCCCTCTCCCCGGATGGACAGAAGCAATAGATGTCATGTGACCAGAATGAACAACGTAACAGAGTTACACATTAGAGCACATTATATGAATATGACAGAAATTATTCATATAATGAGTAGTAGGATGATGAAGAACCAAATGTATAAGCAACAGTGGATATAGTAGAATAATATTGATGATAAAAACAGTAATGGTATTGGCAATACTAATAGCAATGCAACTAATAATAATAATAATAGCAGGAGGTGGTCGGCACCTACTGTTCTAATGTTCTGTTTTAATGCCATATGCAAGAACAAGGTTGAGGGAGTGGCTAAATCTGTGAGTGGGTTTCTGTACTGTAAGTTTTGTGGGAAACATATTTTCTCAAATTGAAACAAAACTAAAATTGCTACAACATGACTTTGTTAGCTTTAGCCTTGTTCAGGCTTAGTAAAAACATCATGGTTTAACTCTGAAGACTGACTTAAAATAACTTTTTGACCACCCTGACATCCTTTTTATGAATTCTGGGGACTGATTTGAAACCTTGTGATATGTCAAAAGCAAAGGTAATCTACGAAGAAATGTGCTTCCCTTGAAACGTACTTCAGGATGCACTTTCATTGCCTGGGAGCATCGTTTTTTCTGATGTTATTTCAGTCTGGATTGTTATCTCTACTATCTCCGCCAGGAGTCTCATGCTTGCATTGTGTGTGCGAGTGAGTGAAACAAACACAAAGTCCTTTAATTGTCTGTATAATACCGCCATTGACTGCCTGCTGACTCTTTACCGGCCGCTAGCGGTAACACAGCTCAGTTCATCGCCACCCAGTGGGGGAAAGAGTTAGCTCACTTTCATTGTTTTGGACATTGCATTTCGCTAAGAGCTAACGGCTAACGGCCCTGCAGGTGCCTCTCCACCAGACAGATGGGTGGGTTTCATGGTTTTGGGTATAAAGTGTTAAATAAGACGACATCATTCAATCACAAGACAACGCTGGTCCACAACCTGCTGGAGGTCTGTAACTTTATTAATCCCAAAGGAAATTGTTGTTGCCAGACATTGATAAAGAAGAATACAAATATTGTGTAATTTTGACACTAGTGCAAACAGATACCCATCCATCCATCCATTATCAGCCGCTTATCCGGGGTCGGGTCGCGGTGGCAGCAGGTTCAGCAGGCCGACCCAGACTTCCCCCTCACCCGCAACACTTTCCAGCTCATCCTGGGGGATCCCGAGGCGTTCCAAGGCCAGCCGGGAGATATAATCCCTCCAGCGTGTCCTCGGTCTTCCCCGGGGCCTCCCACCAGTTGGACGTGCCTGGAAAACCTCTAATGGGAGGCGTCCAGGAGGCATCCTGACTAGATGCCCGAAGCACCTCAGCTGACTCCTTTCGACACGAAGGAGCAGCGACTCGACTCCAAGCTCCCTCCTGATGTCCGAGCTCCTTACCCTATCTCTAATGCCGTGTTCACACCGGACGCGGCGCGAATTTTCGCGCCGCGTTCACCGCGGAAGTTTAGTCGCGCGAGTGAAACGAGGGTGTTCACACCAAACTCGAAACATCGCGCCGCGAAAGGGGCGTGGCTTATCTCAGTCACTTGTCTCTGTGAAAGGAGCTTTCATTTCCGCTATCGACCATGGAATAAATAACCACTAGTTTTGCTTTATACTTGTTGTGGAAGTTCCAAACATATCGGAACATGAAACACCCTTGTGTTTGGGTTCATAACACCATCCGTAGCCGCACACAGCTCGGTGAATTTCTCCGACTCCTCCAGGAAATGCGTCTGGCTTCTCCGTAAAACGGATACCGATTCTGCCATCCACCATGGAATTAACCACTAGTTCTGCTTTATACTTGTTGTGTAAACTCCACATGTGTCGGAACATCAAACTCCATGGTGTCTGGGTTCATAATATTATCCGTAGTCCCACAACAGTGTCTGAATGACGGCCGCTGCCAGCGCTGGTTCTGGCGAAGCAGCAGCAGTTTCATTCGGGACCGGCAAGACGGCGGTGATGATGGGCGGAGCTTCTCAACGCTGATTCTCAACGCTGATTGGCTGCCGCAACTTTGCGTCACGCGAATTCTCCGCTGGAGTTGGGAGAATTGAACTCACGCGAATTCGCGCCGCGTCCTTCGCTCTGTTCGCCCCTCGTCAAACGCTCTGTTCGCGCCGCCTCAAACGCGTCTATCGCGCCGCCCCGCGAAAAAATCGCCGATTCGCGGGGCGGCGCGTCTGTGGATTGATTTTGCATGTAATCTGGTCGCGCCCCAAATTCGCGCCGCGTCCGGTGTGAACACGGCATAAGGCTGAGCCCGGCCACCCTACGGAGGAAGCTCATTTCGGCCGCTTGTATCCGAGACCTCGTTCTTTCGGTCACAACCCAGAGTTCGTGACCATAGGTGAGGGTTGGAACGTAGACCGACCAGTAAATGGAGAGCTTTGCCTTCCGGCTCAGCTCCCTCTTCACCAAGACAGACCGGTACAGCGCCTGTTTTACTGCTGCCGCCGCACCGATCCGCCTATCGATCTCCCGCTCCACCTTACCCTCACTGGTGAACAAGACCCCGAGGTACTTGAACTCCTTCGCTTGGGGGAGGCAGTTTGTCCCCACCTGGAGGGAGCAGTCCACCGGTTTCCGGCAAACAGATACATTTTGTAAAATATGCAACTAAAATAGAAGAAGTAAATTGCAACAACGCGTGTGTGCGTGTGTGTGTGTGTGTGCGTGTGCGTGTGCGTGTGTGTGTGTGTGTGTGTGTGTGTGTGTGTGCGTGTGCGTGTGTATGTGTGTAATGTGAAATGTGTTGTTCACAAAACACCCAGCAGGCTACAGTGTTGGACAGAACAGAAGTGAATGAAAAAGACTAAAATAGAAATGCTGCCAGTGGTAATGAACAACATCCTGTTTGAATGCTCTCCACGTCCTCTCAGGCCTCTCAGGCCTCAACCCAATCTCAGTGTTTGTACGACACAGACGTCCTTCTCTAAATATGGCCAATGGAGTCACAGATTTGTGAAATCCTTCAATAAGTACTGTAATGCAAAGAAAAAAACAGTGTGTACAATGGAACAGGAAGTGTACAATGATATGTATCCTTAATGAAATGGAAAGCTATCAAAAACCCTCCACTCTTTTAGTTTGAGTCCCTGAGCAATGTTATGATCACGTAACATTACAGTTATACATACAGAACATTACAGTTATACATACAGAACAGTTATACATACAGAACAGTAAGCAACACAAGAATATGCTGCTTTTACAAACACAGACAAATAAGACATATTCTACCTTTACAGGTTTTTACCTTTGTGCTGAAGCAATTCAAAACACTACACACAATTCACACAACCACTCACAAGTAGCAGAACATTGATTCATTACATGAATAAAAACCCAATGCTGTCACTGTATTGCACACTCATTCCATCTGACTCCGTTTGAACTATCTCTCTGATGCGTTCTCTCTAAACCTGAGCTTAAACCTGAGCTTAACCACACCTCCTGACTTGCGGGGAAGCATTCAGCTATTCTATTTTACTTTATTAATGCAGTCAAACCATCCGTCAAAACAAAGTTTACTGATAATTACATAGATAAGTAATACATTAAATACATTTTAAAGTGATATATAAAAACATACCAACTTGTTTAATTAATATGGCATGTGATATTAAATGTTTAGGCGTGAGCTACAATGTAGTATCTAAATACTATTTTTTCCCAGTAGGAAACCATGTTTAAAAATGTATTGGTTAATGTATTTGCTTAATGTTAAAGCTTCAATCTCTTTAATTTCATTTAATTATGCAAGACACACAAGTCATACAATTTATATATATATATATATATATATATATATATATATATATATATATATATATATATATATATTCTTTGCTGTATTTCCATCACTTTAACTGCTAAGTAATTTTAGTAACAAAGGAGAATTTCTTCCATAACGTGTGGTTCAATTTTCTCTATAATTTCCTTACTATTTGTTTCAGAACTGCATCCATCTACCCCTACACACCTTCAATATAAGGCACACCCGCAGGTATTTGTCAAATTGACATGTTATAGATTAAAATAGTTTGAAAAGAATCAGTGTACTACCACAGTATTCACCTCTTACGAGCTGAGTTTAGTGTTTTCCTTCTGAAAGCAGAGTGCATTGTGTTTTCTCATCAGGTTTGAATGCAGCATTAGAAGCACATGCTGTTAAAGTCTGATGGGAGGAACTAACCATTGTGACCGTGCCTCCCATCCCTTTCATCTGCTGATGCACATGACCATGAAAGGAGGTGGCAGCACAGTGAGGACAGTCCACAGCCTGGACCAGAGGCTGCAACACTTCAGCTCACTGTTGACTCAACAGAGCGTAAAGTCCTGCAGTTCACAAAGCCATGACACATTGAACAGGCCCTCACTGCTCAGTGCTCACATTGTTTATGAGGAGCATGAAGGGGGCCAAGGCCGATGTCAGAGTCAAACTAACAGAGTCAAACTAACAGAGTCACACTAACAGAGTCAAACTAACAGAGTCACACTAACAGAGTCGCACAAGATCTCCATTACAAACCTCATGGCTAGCAGGCCTGATTGAAGGCTTGTTTGCAGTCAGACCATGATGGAGACTTGCAATGTGAAGTAGTATTAGTGTTCTTTGTTGCTGATGAACTGGATGTGATAGAAATCCCACTATTTTCAAATGGAGATGATGTGATGAACACAGTCAGCAGGGAATCTGTCAGTATGTGTGATCCTTTCACCTCTTGAGAACTGTTCATCTGATCTACATCACGCCCAAGGGACTAAGGGACCAAGGGGCTAAGGGACCAAGGGACCAAGGGACTAAGGGACCAAGGGACCAAGGGACCAAGGGACTAAGGGACCAAGGGACCAAGGGACTAAGGGACCAAGGGACTACGGGACTAAGGGACTAAGATTGTGCGGTGGCAAAGTCGGGGCAATTTGGGCTTCAGGGCTCCCAGTGAACACCAACTGGGATTTCTGCTGATTTCTAGTGATATTTGGTCTAAGACCTATTTTCTCCATCTTTTCAGCCGGCTAAAATGTGGTTACGACATCAACGTGTCACAAAACACCAATTTGTTTGAAAAGGTTGATGATTTGTTCAGTGTAGGTTGAAAGAGAGTCATCTTACACTGGTCGGTGAAATGTGGTCTGATAATCTGTTAATATATAATACATACAACACTATTTTTCAACCAGCGGTTATGGCTTTAATGCTAGCTAATGATGTCTATAATATTATTATTAAAATATATACAGTAAGATTTATATTGTGTTTTCATATATAATATTATAACACATTTCCCAGACATCAATACGTTTCTGAAAACTCACAGATGAGAGAGACTTCATTCTCTTCTCAGGAAAGAAATATCATCTTTACATAGACGATAGTTATTTGCTTCTATATTATTATTGAGGTATTAGTCTAAATCCTGTTTATGGCACCTGTAACACAGACGTTACTCTCTCAGGCGCTCATCACTCCACCACCGGCTTCACAGCGGTCCTCTGTGTCGTCTCTTTATCCAGAGCGCCGCATTGCTGCTAAAGATGTAGAGAACAGAGAAGATACAACAAGTGATGCCGCTGCTTTGAATACTGAAT
The DNA here is from genome assembly GCA_038501785.1 of Myoxocephalus aenaeus. NCBI lineage: Eukaryota > Metazoa > Chordata > Actinopteri > Perciformes > Cottidae > Myoxocephalus > Myoxocephalus aenaeus. Next base: position 345,905 of record JBAMJR010000063.1, on the reverse strand, counting down.
GAAAAGGCAGAATCACTTCTTACTGTTCTAAACAGTTTGGGTCGGTGGTCTCCATAAAATACACAAATGAGTTCCATTGTTAATGTGAATGTGCTCATTGAATACATTTGTTATGCATAAGTTCATGTGATCTTTGTGGAACATTGAGGGCGATGATACCTGCAGTGTGGTGAGTGGTGACAACACCTTTGCTGAGCCAGTGCGAGGGTTTCATCAGTATCACTACAGCCCAGCGCCCTCTACTGGCAGCTCATTCCCATCAAGTGTTGCTCACCTCGGGAGAGAAGCTGCAGGGCCTCACTCTGAAAACCTCCATGTCTCATGCAGCCGAGCCTCCAGAGCAAAGACACAAAGACTCTAACCATCTTACCTTTGTAAGATGGTTACAGAGTCTGATATAAATTGCACAGTGTTGCATCAGTCTGGCTTATCTCAAACAACCCCAAAGTCTTCTGGGAAATCAGTTTACAGCCCAGATTAATACAGCTTTACTGGTTCCCAGCTGCCCGGTCACTGCTGCAGACTGGTGATTCAGGTCTTTAGTGGTGTTGCTTGGTTGCTTGCACAACGTTTCTAAAAAATGCGTTGTGTTGTCAGCAGGCCAGACTGACACAGGGAGTGTGGGTCTGCTTCACGTTTCCCTCAACCCAGTGAACAAACTTTCTGCTTTGTCACTGCAGACGGGTCAGGAATAACAGTAACAGACAAGAGAGCAGAATCCTGCAGGTTAACCATGTGATGAATATGGTGATCATATGGTGATATCTTTATAAAACAAGACCATGAGATGAGTTTGAAATGCTTCACTGTTCTCGTTGTGTGTGTGTGTGTGTGTGTATTTGCCATACATACATTTGCCATGATCATTGTATAAGTCAGAATTTTTATACCACATTAAAGACTCAACTAAGAAGTATATTTGTCACCACCAGTGTTCACCATCTTGCACAGACCGAGAAGAAAAGAAAGACATTGCTTGACTAACAGTTTGAATCTACAAGCGGATCAAGAACAACGTGATCGACACAAATTACTTCTGAGACTGAGCTTAAACTTTAACGTTTGACTGTCAAATGACAAAATAAAAAAGCTGAGTCATTGCTCTGGATTTAAATGTGATACGTATTATCATGAAAGTAGTGAGCAGAGTAATAAAGCATTGATCTCATCCAGCATTCGTAGCTTTATAGCTAATAATGCGTTGTAATTTGTTGGTATCCGATGAAATACTTTGGTATGATATGATGTCATCAGGAAGGAGGACATATATGAAGTCAACCTGGATTTATTTGTCACATAACAATAATCTTTTTTAAACTTAACTCAGTAGTTTTGTTGCCTAAACCTAACTGAGTTGTGTCCTGTGAAGGTTTATTTACTGTAACTTTTTGTAACGTATGGTCTCAGGCGGATGAAGATAAGTACCGCGTGCTGAGCCAATACCAGTTGGTTTTGTGTTCAAGGGACAGTTTCCTGTCTCAAACGCACCAACTTAACGGAAGGTGCCGCTTTGTTTCAGGTTCTGCTTTTTGTTTTCTGGACCTGAGTCAGCGTCTGCAGAAATAAGGAAACCGCCAGTGCAGGAAGATGTAAAGTTATAGATAAATAAAGGCTGACAATGCCATTGGTTCAGCCATAAGATGAAAGAAACAAATACAACCTTAAACACCATTCTTCATTGTTAGCAGCTGACCCCTGTCTCCGGCCAAACAGCACAAAACATTTTTTGGTGGCTGTTTTATTTAATTTTTCATTTCCAGAGTATATGGATATGATTGTCATTTGATGCAAACGCTCCCACGGATATCAAAGCGTTTGAGTATGTGTTGTAGCTACACCAGCATGCGGCGGCGTTGTAACAGTTAATACGGTCCCCTCTCCATAAAGTACTCTGACTCATTTATTTGAGTTAGACATGATATCCAACATGTCTGTAGTAGCACTTTAGTAGCACTTAAATGTCTCTTATTGATAGCACTTTGTGGTTTAACTTTATTAAAGAAATTGTACTCTCTTGATTCTTGTTGTTCTGAGTTTATACTCATGATTGAATGCACTTATTGTAAGTCGCTTTGGATAAAAGCGTCAGCTAAATGAAATGTAATGTCTGTACATAGTAGAAAGGCACGGCATTTTCAGGATTTGAAGTGTTTGTTTTGGAAAATGTGTTCTTTTAAGTGTGAGACCGGACTCAAGCACAGCTCTGGGTCATGACCCTGACTGAAGCTCTGAGATGTGTGGATGGATATGAAATGCATGAGAACTGAGATGATCTAAATGTCTGGTCACATTCTGCATCTGCTTCCTCTCCAAACAGTTACAGAACTATTCAAATGAACCGAAACAATCCTGATTAAGGCTGGACTCTCACAGCAGCAGCTTCTATTGTTTCACAGCTCATTAAGAAATCTGACATCTGGAACAACAAACAACCCGATAATGACAACTATGCCAGACTACAAACTGCTGTGGAGCTCTCTCAGGGTCTGTGAGCTGTGTATCACAGCCTCCTGCTGAGGCCATTTCAATGTGTTAGAGACTTTAGTGACCAACGGCCGGCTGAGGAGAGGAAGCGCTGAATGTTAATACAGTCAAGAAGGAACCAGTTCTGTTGAGCAACTTGTTGAAAGAACCTGTTTGGACGGATGGATGAAACGTTACCACAATATAGTTTAGCATTTAACACTAATACATAAATACAATCTGATTATTCTTCTGTTTTTAGGTCCCTTGGTTGTTTTGGGGAGGCATTGACTTTTGACTCTCAATTGCAAGCCCACTCCCATGTGTGTGGTCTTTTTTAATTATTGACTACCTTTTCACATGCTTTCAAGAAACCAGGCCACTGCAGATCATTACATGTACTGGAGGATCCATAAAAACATGCAACACGTCAGTAGAGTGATTAGTCCCCAACAGTGTTTAGAACATTGGCTTGTTTGTATTATTTATATTGACAGTCTTCATGAGATAGAGTTTGTTTAAGTTTTTGCAATAAATATTCAGTTTTTTTTAAATATATATACAGAAGGCTATAGCCAGCACAATACTTCTCTGTGTTGTACTTTCCATCAATGTGATGGCATTGAAATGAAATGTTATGAAACAGTTTGAAATGTCCCAATGAGTCTGATTGCTGTAGGACCTTTTCCAGGATTAATTGAACATGAGAGTGACATGTCCAATTAAAATGACATTGAAATGAACTCTACAGTCGTTACAGGAATGTGAGTAACTATTACTTTCACGATTACTACCCAGATAAGAGGTCAGGAGTATCATTAAATATCCATGTTCATAACATATTCTTGGAATTAATGGCGTGGAAAGTGTTTTCCTTGTTTCAGAGGGACTGAATCCTGAACCTCTCCGCAGGACTGAAACCTCTGCAGTCCTAGTAGAGCTAGAGAAAACAAACACATAACTTTATTTAAACTTGAAACAGCATTTCTGTTATCCCAGAGGATTCGGTGGAAGCAGACGGAGTTCTCGTTAAAGTGGGAGTTCTCAGTTTGAATAATGGATTTCACTTTAACGCAGACTGATAAAGAGAAGTGCTTTGTAGCTGAAACCGTGCTTCATTTCTACTTTTTGTTTTTCTTTGCACCAGAGATGCATTTTTGTTTTCAGTGAAAACAAGGTTGAGGGAGCCTACATTCATTCTGCTCTCTTTGTCTAACAACATCTTCTGTGAAGGAACACATCATGATCTGCTTTATGAGATCTCTGTGTTTACCTGCTGAAAAAAGAGATATTCATTGTGTGTACCTGTGTATTTGCATACTTGTGTATCTACTGAAACACCTTCTCCAATCCTTATCAAACTACCACACAACGTACTGTATGAGCTAAATATAAAATCTGACCTTGAAATGTTTTCATTATGTTCTATAACTGGACCAAATTTCCAGCTGCAGCTGTTTCTTCTAAAAGCAGCTCAGAAGCTTAACGGAGATCCCAAGTCTCTAAATTGCATCCCCGTTTCCCTCACTTGCATCCTTTCCTTGCGTCTTAGTCCCTTCCACCAGGGATACATGGAGAGATGCAAGGAAACCATGCGAGGAGAGAGGACATGAGGAAATATGTTTTAACAGACATGATGACATCATGACTCCTCTGGTAGTGTTCATTTAAAAAAAGATGATTATTTTCTAAGTGGTGCAAATCTGCTCACACAGATCACGTTTGATCAGGATTAAAACAGGATTAAAACAGACGCTTCCTTTCCTCTGAAGCGTCACGTGAAGCGACATCAGTTTCTGATGACTGCGGCCGACTGAACCTGATCACATCTGATCCACGGCCCGCCACTGGTTTCTAATCACCTGCACCTTCCCTGTGTATTTAAACCCTGTTTGTCTCCTGCCCAAGTGTCGGTTCGTCTGTTGAGGTCCCTGTTTAGATCTGCATTTGGTCCCGTGTTTTTGGAATCTGCCTTGTTTTTTGGCATAAAGTTACTTGTCGGAAAATATACAATCATCTGCCCTCTGGAGAGCAGCAGCTCAGGAGTTGGTCGTGCAGTAATTGGAAGATCGGTAGTTCGATCCCCCGGCTCCTCCATTCTGCATGTCGTAGTGTTCTTTGGCAAGACCCTGAATCCACAAATTAGGTCCATGTACCATTCCCACACGGATGGATCACAGAGAGAGGCGCTTGCTTCAACAGGAGGTGTTGTCCCTTCTGCAATAGGAGCCCTTGACATTACTGTTGTGAGCTGAGAATTGGAAAGAATAACAATTATAGTAAATACTATTTTATGATTAACTCTCCACAGTTACGCATTAAAAGTAAAACCTGAGTATCCAGGGAACATGTTTCTGGTTAATCTTTGCATCCATTGGCAGTATGTGGACTAATGATTGGTCCCGTGTTGAGATCCTTATGGGCAAACCGTACACCATACACTAATCTGATATAAATACACATGACTCTTTCAAGCCACACTGATCTCAGCTCTCATGTCAACATTTATCTTATTAAATAAAAAGGATTAGTTGAAATCACAGGAGAATGCAGGCAAGGCAATGTGTAATCTTTTCCATCGTCTTAAGTACATCATTACTAACTCTACCACATTACTAACTCTACCCCATTACTAACTCTACCCTATTACTAACTCTCTAACTCTACCCCATTACTAACTCTACCCTATTACTAACTCTACCACATTAGTAACTCTACCACATAACTAACTCTACCCTATTACTAACTCTACCACATTACTAACTCTACCCCATTACTAACTCTACCACATTACTAACTCTACCCCATTACTAACTCTACCCCATTACTAACTCTACCCCATTACTAACTCTACCACATTACTAACTCTCTAACTCTAACACATTACTAACTCTACCACATTACTAACTCTACCCCATTACTAACTCTACCACATTACTAACTCTACCACATTACTAACTCTACCCCATTACTAACTCCACCCCATTACTAACTCTACCACATTACTAAATCTACCACATTACTAACCACATTACTAACTCTACCACATTACTAACTCTACTTCTTTACCGGAGCCTCTGTGCTTCCTCGATTCAAGTTTCTATGGATCGTGGCTGTGTCTGGAGCCGGTCCTACCTCCTGCGTCCTGCCTCCTGCCATGGCCCTGCTGATGCCCCTCCTCTCTCCCTCCTTCTCTTGACATGGATTGTGGTTATCTGAATCGTGGTCCATGCATATACTACTCATTATATGAATAATTTCTGTCATATTCATTGAATGTGCTGTAAATCCGTTACGTTATTCATTCTGGTCACATGGCATCTATTGCTTCTGTCCATCCGGGAAGAGGGATCCTCCTCTGTTGCTCTCTTGAAGGGTTCTTCCCTTTTTTCTCTGTGAAAGGGTTTTTACTATCTTTATTTGGGGGAGGGGGGGTTCCTGATCCGATGTGAGGTCCCGGGACAGGATGTTATGTGTACAGATTGTGAAGCCCTCTGAGGCAAATTAGTAATTTGTGATCTTATACAAGTTTATTTACAAAATAAACTGAAGTGAATTAAACTGAATTGAATCATCACAGATTTGGGAGTAAAACCATGGTTTGTTCAGTTCATGGGAAATGCTACAACATCAGTATTTACAGGAAGTCAAGCAACTTACAGTCTACTACTGGATGTCACCGTCTGAGCATGTAAAGGAACCACAAACTCACTTACATGAAACATTTCACATCTGGAGCTCCTGTCTGAAGTTTGATTACTTTTACAGATGCATGGGATTTTACCGTGCTGGTAGTGTAAAAGCCACCATTATGGTGCTGAATAAAGAGCCAGTTTAACTGTGGGATTTATAGGCCTATTGGTAACTGATCAATACAGACTAAGCTTTGAAAAAGACAAGGAAAAACAGAAAATGGAGGCAACTTCTCGAGAAACTTTACAAATGCTGAAATATAATTTCTAAATTGTTTCTTTCCCTGAGTCTAATGTATCAAACATCAAACAGTTGGTACATCAATAGCAATAGTTTGTTCCCTATATTCTGCACCACGACCAGTGAACTCATCAGTTAATGCGTCACTTTCCACACACCAAACATTTTCTTAGTCACATCCGTTGGTTATGAGTTCATAAGAATAAGTGGTTTTACACAACTCACAAAGTTCCCAACATGAATGGTCAATAAAGATAACAGATTCAAAGAGATGTATGAAGCGCCCACTGTAAACACGTATATCTCTGTCTGTATCAGAGCCCTCAGTGGCTCAGACCGCCATCCCAGTGCAGGTGTGTTTGCATTTACTTCTAGACTTGGATTTGTGCATTGATATGACCACATTGGTACAGTACGGGGGATAAACTCTGAGTCATTTGTAACCCTAACCCTAACCTACACAGCAGGATGCTGTGATATATAAGTCAGGCCAAGTTCTCTCAATAAGAATATAGGTTGAGAATTTGTATAGGTTACTTTTGTTATTGGTGAGGACAAATGTCACAGATCATCAGTGATTCAAGTTCTGTGGATTGCAGCCAGTTCCCATCAGTATGTTGCATGCTGCTGGGATACTCCCCATCTCGATGACTGTCCTCAAATTAGACAAAGCATTAGGCAAAGGTAGACTATTGCTTTGGACTTCATAACCACAGAGACTTAACACATTGCGTGTATATTACATTGATTTAAGAGATATCTGTCAGCAGCCCTCATTTTTAACTGTATACTCAACGGTGGCTGCGGCATGTCATCCTCCCATCAGTGTACGGGTGAATGACATGTAGTGGTTTGAGTCGTAAGACTAGAAAAGCGCTTCGCAAGCACAAGTCCATTTACCATTTACCATTTAAAACAAACGATAATACCCCTCTTGTGGTCCTATCTATTGTCAAGAAAACAATAGAACTGAACTGGAAAAGTAGAGAAACAATCAACATCTCACAATGGTTGGATTATCACGACACATATCAATAAACAACAATCAGCATAGAAACAATGAAATGTATTCAACAATTCTCAGATCTTTCCTGGTGCTTGTGCTACAACTCAAATATAAATGTAAATATAAGCATTGGCATAACATGTATGTGGGAGTTGAAACAGGAAGGGGTCTGTACAGTTTCATAATGGAACTGTTTCCTTTTCCAAATAAATCTTTCTGACCAACCCGGTGTAACAGGCCATAGTATAGCCCCAGTCCGGACTATACCTGGGGTTAAAGGGGCCTAGGCTAGATTGTACCCTAGGTATATTATGGCCTAGGCCAATTTATACTCCGGGCCAGATTATACCCCCATGATATCAGTAGTGTTGAGTGATATACACAAGAATTACTTAATTTTTCAACATTTTATTGGGGGTTCAGCTTTGTCAGGTAAATTAAGTGAGAAAGCTAACTGACTTAAATCTTAAATATTAAAACTCTAAAACATAGATTTGTATTACTTTAACCAGAAAATATTAGATTTCCACAAAGATCAAAGATTACTACGTCCTGAAACTTCAATTTCTAAGACTAGTAAGTCCTTGCTACTATATACATGTTCAAAGTCAAACACTGATAACAACATCAAAACACAAAGATCAAAGATTACTACCACACTTCTCAGTAGTGTTACACATTGAAATAAAAGCACATACCCAAAACATAATGTAATTGTAACAGTCATAACGTCCTGAAACCTGACCACGAACCTCATGGTTAACCACTGAGGAAAGTTTCAACTTCATGACACAACGAAAATGACGCAAATTGCGGTACAGCTGAACATGGCTATGTTTAGCTAAAAATAGCCTGATGACAGTTCCGACTGAATGGCAATAGCGAACGTCACACCCCTTCACTGGCTAGCTAACGTTAGCTAACTATCAAGATTACCTGACATTATGATCCCTTATAGGAAGGACCTATCCTTGGCCTAGCCCTGCCTGGAGGGCCGGTCTGGCCAAGGCTATTTTACACCCCCGGGTATACTCTGACCTGGACAGTTTATCCCCTGAGTATACTCTGGCCTGGGCCAAAGTATACCCTGGTTTAATCTGGGCGGGGGTTAATTTGGCCTGTAGACCCGTCAGACCAGTGATGTCATTGTGTCCCCAATCTCAGCTATTAACTGAAGAACAACATTAGAAATGACCTAAATTCTAATAAACTGAAAACTGAACTGAACTGAATTTATTTTTCCATTTTCCTCTAATATATTGTTTAGCAGTGAAGCTTCACTGGCTGAGGGATACTTTGTGATTATTTTAATGTTAACTTTAAATGTCAACTCTTCTGTTTAATCATATTCCTGTTTGCCTGTGAAACAAGTTTATTGTGTATGCGCAGTATGCCCTTTTCCCATCACCCCCCAGGCTTGACTGTACACTTTGTCCTCACCTTTTTGGTAAAGGCTCATTCAGAATCACGTGTTCCCTTCTATTATTTCTCAGGAACCAACTTCTGCACATGTCAAGACAGTAATGCCAAACCTCTCTCTCCTATCTGATCCCACTGCTGCTTTCATCCCTGGTTTTGGAAATAAGGTGCAGACAGTCCTGTTTCAACAGGTGAATATGCTACCTTTGGTCTCACAGCAACCTGCATACCAACACACTAAACAACCCCGCTCCACATTCCTGGGCAAGCTGGGGCACCGTGCACCAACCATGTCTGTGAAAATGGAAATTCACTGCTGCAGTATTTCACACAACGCTATTTGTTTTAACAGAGACCACATGTACAGAAGACTATTCAGTTAACCTGAGCTATCTGAAGTAACACATTTCAGTGGTCCTGACCGAAAGAACAAAAGGTGTATCAGCCTTTGACCTCAGCACAGAAATATACAAACATAAAACCCTCAAGAAATGACCCTTCCAGTAATTTGTTTGTAGGATTTAATGAGCACAATTGTTAATCAATTGGCAAGATAATGGTACTGGATGGTTTGCCAAGTATGTTTTTACTAAAGTGTGATATTACAGGAAGGGCTGTCTCCATGAAACTCATTACTGGCACTGAATTAATGGCACTCTACCAATATTTGTGTCAGTGGTGAGAAGTTTCAGATCTTTTATTAGAAAGTGTAGAAATACTAATGCCAAAAGGCCTTAACCATTAAAATATATTAACTGATTGACGCATTGAATATATTTTCTATGAATAATCTAACTCAATATATAAAATAAACAATATTTTATAATTATAAAGTAGAGTACAACGAAACACTCAAATTCATCCTTAAGTGCAGTACTTATGCGTTGCACATGCCCCTGCAGCCCAAACCAAATATGGCAGACACTATCTGGGGCTGTTGTGTCTAAAGTGGACGTTTCCTGTTAGGTGAAAAACAGGAAAGGCATATTTGACGGACACATTAGTTATATAATACATCCTTGAGATTGACTTCTTCACTGGGGCATCAGGAGGGCAGCAGGCAGGACCATCAGCAGGGCCATGGCAGCAGGCAGGACCGGTTCCAGGCAGCCATGAATCCATGGAAAAAGAAAGTAGAGTTAGTAATGTGCATTGAAGAGACAATAATTTATCCAGAAGGAGAGAAAGAAAGAGGAGAAGAGGAGAGGAGGAGCGAAAGAGGAAGAGAGGAAGAGAAGAAGAGAAGAAGAGAAGAGGAGAAGAGGAGCTCAGTGTATCCTAAGATGTCCCCCAGCAGTCTAGGCATATAGCAGCATATCTAAGGGCAAGCCTGAAACAGCCCTAACTATAAGCGCTATCAAAGAGGAAAGTCTTAAGTCTACTCTTAAATGAGGTGACTGTGTCTGCCCCCCGGACTGAAAGTGGAAGCTGATTCCACAGAAGAGGAGCCCGATAACTGAAAGCTCTAGCCCCCAACCTACTTTTTAAGACTCTGGGAACCACAAGTAACCCTGCATTCAGTGAGCGTAACGCTCTAGTGGGGTAATATAGTACAATAAGCTCCTTAAGATATGATGGTGCATCACCAGTTAAGGCTTTAATGTGATCTCTCTTCCGCGTCCTCGTTAGTACACGAGCTGCAGCATTCTGGATCAACTGGAGAGACCCAAGGGACTTACCGGAGCAGCCTGATAGCCGGTTCCATCCCTGGGCTCCCGCTCAGCTGTTTGCAGACCGCTTCAGGATGTGGAGAGAGTCCTGAGTCTGTTGCAAATGGAATTTATTGACTTGCAGTGCAACAGTGATCTAAAGCTAAATTCAGAGAGGCACAAGGAAAACCAGACATGACTGGACCATTTATGAGAGAATTGCTTCCATCCTTCCCTGAGCTGACGAAGGTGATCAGTCGGGTAATGTGCCTTTTTGGAAGCACATATCTGTGAGAAACCTTTCTCGACTATGAACTAGTACAGGTCCAGGCTTAGTGATGCCTATCGTGAAGCTGTACTCAGGGATTCCACTGTGACCTGGATCGGGGTTTCCACTGTGACCTGGATCAGGGTTTCCACTGTGACCTGGATCAGGTAAATGTGGCTCAGCTGTGAGCAGAATCGCTGCCAGGTGTCTGGCAAGAAATAGAATGAAGTACACATGTATTCAGGGTTTGCATTTGTTGGTTCGTTGCAGTTTCAATAAGTTATTTAAAAAAATCTAATATGTTTGCACTGTTAAAATAGGGTGACCAGACGTCCTCTTTTCGAGACCTAAAAAAAGCGTCCGGCAGGGATTCCAAAAACGTCCGGGATTTTGCTACGTGCGGGAAAATAGTTATTACCCCCTTACAAGTTTTGGAAATGGTATCTCCCTGCGATTTTATTCCCAATGTATAGGATTATAAAAATGTAATTATGAGAATATCATTAATGATGTATTATTAACTTTTCCAGCATTGTAAATTGAAAGATCCATCTTAAGTAAGTTGAAGTACATCGTACTGATATTGCCCCTCGTTCACTCTCAACATTTGAGTGCAGGACTTTAACTGTGCAGTGTGAATAGTTTTACTGTTAATAGTTAATATTTTTACTTCACAAGATAAATAATAAAAGCTGTTAATATGTCATATGTTTGCTAAGTTTTCATGCGAGAAAGTAACCATTTTGATTCCTAATAAGTGGTCCGTTTATCCAAATAACGCTTATTTGGAAATGAGAGAGCTGGTTGCCTTGACGTTAGTCTTCTGTAGACTCTGCGCTGGGCTCAAAATGATTAATATGTCCTTTATTACGTTTTTAGTGATCAGTAAATTGTCGTATGTATGCCGCAATATAGTATTCAGTACGTTAGTATGCAGTCATTTAGTAATTAGTACGTTAGAATGCTGTTAGTATGCAGTATGTTAGTATGCAGTATGTTAGTGTGCAGTATATGTACCGATGCCGTCATTTAGTATGCAGTATGTTATTTAGTATGCAATAAGTTATGCCGTAATATAGTATTCGTTACGTTAATATGCAGTCATGTGGTATGCAGTGCAACGCCACACCAACAGTTTCTTCCCGTCGGCAGTCGAGCTCCTCAACAGGGCTTGGTCTGTCCACTGACTGACTCTGTCACCCCCAGGACTATTTTTTTTTTTTTTTATATATTTTTTTTAATTTTCTTTCTTCTTTCTTCTTACCGGTCACTCCTCTGCACACTTCATATTTAAACACTCATGCCAAAACATACACTTTTTAACTTAAACACACGTCACTTTAACATACACTTTAACTTAAACACACATGTCACTTTAACGTACACTTACATTAACGTATCTGTTTGTCTGAGCACTTTATTTTATACTTAATTTAATACCCATTGCACTGTTGTTGTCGTTGATGGTTGATTGTTGTTTGTCTCGTCTAATGTCTCATGTCTAATGTATGCACCTTCCACCAAGAAAAATTCCTCGTTTGTGTAAACATTCCTGGCAATAAACGGTTTCTGATTCTGATTCTGATTCTGAATATATGCACTGACTTAGATTTGGACTACTTTATCCCATGCATAATTCAGAATAATACAGAATGAAGTTATCTAAGTTACTGAGTAACACTAAAACACACCTTTTCTGCAGCCATAAGGTGGGGCTTTACAACTGTATAAGTGGCCTGTGTCCAAGCTTCAATCTCAGGAATGCAAACCCAGTAGTATCAGCCATCAGGTGGCTGATAAGAAACTCTCTGTTGCTCAGCTCACGCACAGTCTCCTTCTATACAGAGAAAGCAGACTCAACAGCTGACTGAGTTTATGACAAATCATCCAATTATGTTTTTTGAAGATATTTTAGGAGGATAAAACATGTACCTTGGAGGATAAAACATGCACATTTTAAAGCTGATGTTGGAGCCTCTCAAGCATGAAGAACTCATGGAGGGAAGACTTTGTATTCTCCACACTGCTCTTTAACAGTCCACTCACACAAAGCACAAGAGCCTTTGCAGTTCAAACTGGCCTCAAGTCAGTGACATGGTCAACAACAACATTGTTTTCTTACTTGTTAATACCAACAAGGCCTCAATTCATTCTTCAATATGGTACATATTGTACATTTTGAATAAACACATTATTTATAGATCATTCTTTATTCTTTCTCCAATTAAATCGGAGAGCGCCCCTACTCAGACCTACTCAGATGTGCTTTCTCTTTAAGAACCGACACAAAATGGCTTCCACAAAGAACTCCAACTCTGACAGGTTAAGACTTTAATGACAGCAAGTAATATGTTTTTTAAGAAATAAACTTTGTTCTAATGCTAAGTATTTTTTAATTGATATTGTAACGATAGATGTAATAAAGAAAACTGTGTGAGAGAATGTCATCCTTTCTTAATTGCTACCTCACAATGACGTCATTCATTTATCCAGTTTAAACTCATCCAACATATTGCTTTAAGGTGCTAGATTCAGAGCATTAATGTAGCATCAAACTATGTCAAGATATAGTGGAGTAATGTCTACCTCATCCAACCGTTCTTGTTTCCACTCTAAAAGTCAAAACCAGTGCAGTGACTTCCTCAGATGTGGACACAGAGAGAGGATGCTGGCTCAGGCTCTCAATAAATATTATATAACTGACAAGCTAGCAAAACAGGGCCCTATTTTTCGTACCTGGCTTACTGAGTTAGCGGGCTAATTGTCAGGATAAGATGATGTAGGTCAGGCTTATTCAGTTTCTCGAAGCAAGCTTAGATAAATCACCATAGCAACACAGCCAAAACTGAAATTCACTGGATAAGCTGGGCACTCACATCGGACAAAAAAGGCAGCTCACTTCCTCATTGATGAAGGAGTGATATTAGTTATATTAGTTTTATTGGGAGAGAGTTCTTTGAGATCGCCAAGATCCGTCCTCACATCAGGATGACTTCCTGTACGCGGCGCTATAGATTCTGCCTTCAAGGAATCATTTATTTACGAGAGCTTCTCGAGCCGCGGACATTGATCACCACACGGCGCAGCCGATCGCCCGTCTCACAGACAGAGACTATCACCCGCTGCATGCCGCGCTGTTCTTAAGTTTATTTAGCGCTTAAGAAACTTATGGATGTGTTATGACAGTGTTATTAGTACACCATACGTATCATTATTGTAGAACATGATTAAGGTGGACTCATGATGAGAATACAGAGAATCACACACAATTTATTTTCACTGCTTCAATTGATTGAATTTCTGATTATGAATAATACATATATACTGATCCGCCCATACACATATTCAAACTCCTAGTTATATAGAAATATACACATACATGTATATACATATAGTACATGATTCATACGCGCATACAGTACATATATCCTCATAAGTATATATTTATTCGTAAATATAATCTGATTGATCTGGGTGATGAAGCATTTAAAATTTGCGGATACATTTTCCCCAACACTGACACATTTAACTTGTCTGATATATTTGCGGCGCGTATGTCTCGCAGCGGGGGCGGAGTTAAGCTGCGTTCACGGCAACAATGTTACAAAAACGTTGGAATATTCACAACGCGTTTGCTGTGAATGATTAAGGTAATGACTTCCTCATATGTCTTCATGATCATCTCCTGCTTCTTATCGGAGAAATAAAAAGAGGTTCCTCTGAGTTTATTTGCTATTGTACTGTTAGAACATCGTGGTGTCAGTGCTCGATTATTATCCCTTCTAAAGAGGAGCGGGCACGCGCATTTATCCAGAGGATTGACGTCTGGCTAGAATTAACGAGACCGTTTCAGCGCGGATCAGCCGTGAAGAAACCCAGATAGCCTGATGTCAATCATCTCGCTAATTTAAGATGGAGATTAGGATATTTGCCTGATTTTGTTTAGCCAGGTACGAAAAATAGGGCCCAGGTGGAGTTGGATGACGCCCATCTCGCAAACTTTTGTGCCCCATGAATCAAGAACAAATTTACTGAAGCTTGGATCTCAACTATCTTACAAAGACTTAGTCATCTTTCAATTTTTATAATAATAGTTACAAGTGGTGTCATTGGCCACTGATGTGTGCATTAATTCAGTAACCATTAAAGATGGCTGCTCATCTCCTTTCTTCCAGGAATAGGTCTGGGAAAGTCAGGTTTTTTTGGGGTTTAATCTAGTCATCCTGTCATTTATTTTAATCAAATGCCAAAAATCATTTTCGAATACACTGAGCTCCTCTCTCGTCTCCTCTCTCTCCTTCTGGATGAATTAATGTCTCTTCAATGCACATTACTAACTCTACTTCTTCCTGGAGTCTTTATGCTTCCTCGCCTCAAGTTTCCATGGATCGTGGTTTTGTCTTCTGTATCTGCTGGGGGAAGCTGGGGGACTTCTAATGCTGCGTAGTAGATTACATGCAAAGTCAATGCACAGATGCGATAGGTTGCGAAAAGGCGCGCCCGGCAGAAAATTCGCTTTTTGAATGACACATCTGACGAGGCGCGAATTCTCCAACTCATTTTAGGATACACTGAGCTCCTCTCTCCTCTTCTCTCTGAATTCATGTCTCTTCAATGCACATTCCTAACTCTACTTCTTCCCTGGAGCCTCTGTGCTTCCACGCCTCAAGTTTCCATGGATCGTGGTTTTGTCTGGAGCCGGTCCTGCCTCCTGTATCCTGGATCCTGGATCCTGGATCCTGGATCCTGGATCCTGCCTCCTGCCTCCTGGATCCTGGATCCTGGATCCTGGATCCTGCCTCCTGGATCCTGGATCCTGGATCCTGGATCCTGCCTCCTGCCTCCTGCTTCCTGCCTCCTGGATCCTGGATCCGGCCTCCTGCCTCCTGCCTCCTGCCTCCTGCCATACTGACACCCACTTTTCTCTATTTCCTTCTGTATGAATTCATGTCACAATATTACATATTACTAACTTTGCTCTTTCTCCAGAGTCTTTGTGCTTTCTCTCTTCACAGGTCCAGCCCCTAGATATGCTGCTATAGGCCTAGACTTCTGGGGGACATCTTAGGATACACTGAGCTCCTCTTTCCTCTTCTCTCTTCTTCTGTCTGAATTCATGTCTCTTCAATGCACATTACTAACTCCTCAGAGTCTTGGGTACTTTCTCTCCTCACAGGTTTACATGGATCGTAGTTTTTATCTGGACCCTGGTCCTGCCCAACACCTCCTGCTATTATCATTATTATTATTATTATTATGATTATTATTATATTATTATTATTATTATTATTATTATTATTATTATTATTAGGGTCCGAGCACCGACAAAGAGAGGACCCTATTGACACTGTTATGTTTATTTGATAACACTTTATAATAACTACACACTATTTAGCATTAGTAAATAATGAGTAAACACTTAATTAATCATTTATAAAGCATTGTTCCAGCATGAACACTCATTAGTAACTCATTAGTATGCAATTCATAAACACAGTTATAACTATTTTACTCTTAAATAATAACTTGACTATTATGGGTTTCATGATTGGGTTTTCATAGTTTGTAAATGACGGATTCCCCATTTGTAAATTAAGTAATATATATTGCAAACCAATTATTAAGGATTTATAGTTAACATGTGCTTCATAAACATGTTTTAATACTGCAATTCATGAATTTGTTAGAAACCAAAAGTATTAGTTGTCATTAATGCTGGAGCTTCATGTTTACTGTAGTTAATACAGTGAAACTCTTCTATAAAAACTTCATTCCACAGTTTTAACTCTTTTTCTGCTGTCTGGAGCATGTCTCTAAACAACTGAGTCTAAAAATAGAACCCAGTTCACCAGATGTCTAACGAGTAGATGTCCTGACTCATGCACCAAGCTCCCTGTCTGTTAGATCCATAATAAGACTGCCACGGCCATCACATCCATACGGGCCTCTGAGGGGTCACTATGGTGTAGTGGTCAGAGGAGTCACAGAGTCACTATGGTGTAGTGGTCTGAGGGGTCACTATGGTATAGTGATCTGAGAAGTCACAGAGTACGTATGGTGTAGTGGTCTGAGGAGTCACAGAGGACATATGGTGTAGTGGTCTGAGGAGTCACAGAGTACGTATGGTGTAGTGGTGCTCATACCACAGGCGCATGCGTAGAGGAATGGATGGGTGGATGGATCCACAGACAAGCCATCGCTTAGTCCATTTTTAGATTTAGGATGTCCTCACTGTCAAGATGGTGACGGCAGTAAGACTACTTCAATATTTTTCTCAGTCTATGATCTCATGATTTCCTCACAATATGATTCCATTGACAGATGATAAGTTATCATCATTCCCGCCCAGCCTAAGGCTGTTGGCTCATACACCTGTGCCTCGCCTTCACAGCGCTGGGAAACCTTTATTGTGCTATTGTGTAGAGATAATGAATGCATGAATCGTAACATGACTAACTTATTTAATGAAAAGGTGTTCAGACCAGGTGTCAGTTACTGCAGTGCAGATGCACCAAAGGGATTGCAGAAGAGAAACTGAGAATAACCCTGAGGATCAGCCCAGTATCATGCAGGGGTGGAAATAGTCACAAATGCATCTATTGGTCTCGTGTACATGGACACAAAATATATACGCTCTTCAGGTCTCTTAGGCCAAAAAATAAATAAATGAGAAACCTTTTATAATCTTATTGTCATCGTAATGCAACATAAAAAAAGCAAAACATGTGGGTCCCTGTATATTGAAACAATACATTGTGAGATTATACATGTTCTGATTATGTAAAACTGATGTCTCATTGACTTGTGGGCCATTCTACATAATACATTGATTTGTTATTTGTAAAACATTCATATTAATCTCGCTGAAACAATTGGTCCAAACTAGAAACTACATTGTCAGGTACTTTGAGGTTCTTTGTGTGGCGGACATTGTTGTAATCCATGAGAAACCCTCCACTCATTCACTGCATGACCTCATCGGAACAGGCATGCACTCTAGTAGCACATAGCATAGCTGCACGTATCATAGCTGCTCCAGCCGGTGACGTCACAGCCGGACGCTCCTTATTTGGGGAAGCTTTGCATTCTTAGAGCGCTGGAACCAGAGCATCTGAGTCAGTCTACTAGAGCGAGAGGGAAGGAATCTACTACAGTGAACCGGTGTGAGAGAGAGAGAGAGCCACACACAGAGCGAGAGACAGAGAGAGAGCCACACACAGAGCGAGAGACAGAGAGAGAGAGCTGCAGCACACGTTCCTTCCATTAGAGAGGACTTTACCACACCATTACTGAGAGGACTTTACCCGCCATGGTGACGGCAGGACTCCCAACAGCGCTCCTTCTCTTCTTCCTCCTTCTCTTCTTCCTCTCCTCACACTCTGCCTCAGGTGAGTCTGCAACCCTATAAGCAGTGTTTTAGTTTCTCTCAGATTACTTTCAGCATCTCAGCGTCTTTAATATTAAAGTAAAGGTTAAAAATATAAATGTAGAATGCAAAACATGGAAACAGTAGCCTACAGTAGAAGGAAATATTATACCATAAATAGATTTATAGCAGGTCTATAATGGTTATTCTGTAGAAGCATCAAGTCACAAGCTTTTGTGTTCAGATATGTTTTTCTTTGCTGATGCGTGTACTCTCACTTGTACGCAGTGTCAATTTAAAACTGAATGTTTGATCACAAATGGACATTCGTCTCAGCTTCTATCTTTAAGAAGTGATGATCCACACTCTACAAATATCATTATTTAAGAATATATTAATATTATAGTAATGAATATTACATAACATATTTGTATGTAATATTGTCTCACTGTGCCCCGCATGTGTAACCCAACCAATGTAAATGAAGATGATCTGTAACACTTAAATGTTACTGTTCACACCTTAAACAGAATCAAACTGCTCATCACTGTTTTAATCACGTTTACAACCATAAAGGTCAAGTCTATATCGCTCATAGTGAGACGGTCCTTAGTCTATTATCATTCTGATTTTCCATTGCTCTACTTTCTAACGTAGCGTTACTAATTGCTCCCGTGCGAGGGCTCAGACCTGATCACAAAACGTGAGCAGAAGAGCCCTGAATGTGCTCTGACAGTCTGTCTGATAGAAGTCTGTGGTGTTTACAGCCTTTAGTCCTCTGTGAGGAACTCATAAACTCTGCCTGGCCTCAGACCGCAGTCATCAGGAGCTTCTCTCTCCAGTTCTTTGGATGGTTAGTCAGGAGAAGAGGTGGAAATGTATGACTGCTCAATGTGAGACATTGTGGTGAAATGGTTACGTAGATTTTCCGAGGCCGTATAACTATAAGACCCAGGATATGTTAGTATCTCACTGATAGAGCAACAAGTTTCACTCCGAACTTTATGATCTTTAAGCTCTTCTCACCTTGTGATGGGTCTGAGCATTTAGGTTTTATTTATATTTATTAATAGCTTCGTGTGATCATATGTAATAGTTTTGTACACTATAAAAAGTGTAGTTAAGTGTTTAGTGAGGCTCTATATGACTTACAGCCAATTTATCTGCAAAAAATACTCCTTACTTGACCTTCAACACCTCATATTGGGAATAATATTTTAAATGACCTCTTTCATTTGCAGGCTCCTATCCCCGAGCACAGAATGTCACTTGGAAATCCACCAATTTTAAAACATTTTTGACGTGGGAGCCCAAACCATCAGCGAATTACTCCTACACAGTGGAGTTCTCTGCGTAAGTACCTGCATGTGAATCCTCGCTGTCAGCCCTTTAAGAAATACCAATTCCTCGCTCACTGAGGCGTTCGTTACTCCCTCAGAGACACATTCAGGTTGCCGTGTGTCCACTGAATACTCTCTGAGGAACCCTGAAGAAGGATCAATGGCAGCAGGCCTGATCAGCTGCCATCAACTGCAGCACTAAAACACTGCACAAACAATACATCTCTGGCCGTGGCGCCGCAGCGCTGCCCTGCACACTATTATAATTATAGTAAACAACACGGAAAATTCAGCACAAATATAAAAAGTGTTGTCAGCGTTAGCTGCAGCAGCTAGCTCCCCGACAACCACCAAAGGTAGCGGGACCAGCCCCGGCTCGACCAGCAGCAACAACAGCGCCGTGGCTTGTTTATGATTAAATACGACTGCAGATGTAAAAAAAAGTAAACAACCAGCATTTCACTCAACAGATGCACATAACCCTCTGTAACCCTGTGTGTGAAAGGCGTCATCAGTAAATCCACCAGCAAGTCTGTTTCTCAGGCTTCAGCCTGAGGTTCTATCTTCTTCTTCTTCTTCTTCTTCTTCTTCTTCTTCTTCTTCTTCTTCTTCTTCTTCTTCTTCTTCTTCTTCTTCTTCTTCTTCTTCTTCTTCTTCTTCTTCTTCTTCTTCTCTTTCTTTCGTTGACAGATTGGATGAAAAACTCAGCTGCACTGCTGCAGCGCTGTATACAGGCTGAAGGCAGAGCAACAGAGGAAGACAGGAGCTGTGCAATGAGAAAATAAGCTGATAGGGAAAAATAATTATAATACATGTAGTGTATTTGTGAAAAACAATTAAATTATAAAATAGCTATAACTTTGTGATTCTGTTTAGGCCAGCAGTGAAGGCTTACAGGCCCTGACGGCCCACCACTGATAAAAGCCACACAGACCTTTTTGATTCAATAACCCAACAATGAAAGAGGCAAGAACATTTAAACATCTGACAAAAATCCAACTACAAATGCCAACAACTGTATCAATGCTCCCCTATATGTTCACATATACTGTATCTATCAAATCTATTTTGAAGACTTATCCTGCTGTGATTAATTATTTCATGTCTTAAAATGTAAATGTTCAGTGATATAATGTCCTTTAATCCATTCTCATGTGTCTGGGCCTTTTTTAATGTGCATTGTGTTCTGTGTGCATCCAATAGTCATGCCCATGTGTTTATGGAACGGTTGCAGGGTTGGCGGCAACACACAGAGGAGCCATCACTGTATCCGGTCCTCAGAGACCGTGTGTGATCTGTCCAGCTCTCTCCCTGACCTGCATGCCTGCTACACAGCTGACGTCCTGTCTAAACCCCCTCTGGGGGTCTCCTCTGACCTCATTGAGTTCCCCCACAGCAGCTCGCCACGGTTCTGCCCCTATACAGACAGTGAGTAGACCTACTTACTGTCTTAAACACACACTCCTGCTTCACTAAACATGCAGTCATTTAGGTCTCTGAACAGTACTTTACATGCAGAGATACAGTAGATAAACAGCCTTTGATCCTCAGCTGATATAGGAAGACCGGACTTCAAGCTGGAGGTTAGTGAAGACAAAAAGAAGACCACCCTGTATGTGACTGACCCACTCACTGCCCGGTTTAAAGATGGCCGCCAGCTGAGCATCAGGGATATCTTCTCCCATCAGCTGCAGTATAAAGTCACCTATCGGAGAAATAAGAGCACTGGCAAAGTGAGTAACAGAAGCCATGCAAACGTCAGCCTCACACACTCACGAAGAAGACAACACAAACCACATCTTTTCTTCTGTGTTGTCTGCAGAAGACGTACGACTCAAAGACCAAGGAGATAGAGCTGACCGGTCTGGACCGAGGGGACAGCTACTGCTTCAGCGTTCAGGCCTACATTCCCAGCCGCAGCACCAAGCAGCTGGGAGTGATGAGCCAGATCAAGTGCTCCCACAACGACGACCCGTCCATCTTGGAAGGTCAGCCGCCTGATTCTTATAGAGCGAACAGAAACGATTGGATTTCTGCATATATTGTTCAATAGGTGCACAACATGATGAGATGTGACCTCACAGAGTTAAAAAGCCTTTTGTCATTTCTTCTTGACTCCCAATTTCGAGATCTGAGATTGGGAGCATTTTGCTTGGCTTTCAACATGTGGTCGGCTCACAGCTAACGATGCTAACGGCACTAATAGTGGAAACTACGTGTAAGTTGTGACAGAGATGACAATGTTTACCTGAGGGAGAGCTGGAGGTGCTGCTAGGCTTCTGCAAGGAGCTGTGGGTCAGGACAGAATGAACTGAAACCACGTATGAGGCGCTAACATGTGCTAGCATGCGCTAACATGCGCCAACATGTGCTAACAGGAACTAAAAGGTACACAGACGGCTATGTCGACAAAGCAGAGAGAGAATCTTTCAATAATAGTTGTGTGCTGCTATATTAAGTTCAGAATGCAGCTCCTTTATATGAAGCATTAAACCCATTCATCTTTGTTTTCTATTGCTTTTTTCCCACCAATGATTTTGTGTGTTGGAAAAAAAAGTGTCTAACTGCTCCTGTGCAAAATGTAAGCGGACATTTTAAGCATTTCTGCACCAGCTTTAATAATGAACAAACATAACGTCAGAGCGAAGCAATAGATGAAAAACCATGCACATTTATAACGTTTAAGAACTCTGCAGTTAGTGTTAACTTTGTGCATCTAAATTGAATTTAAATCCACGTTGCAATCGAAGCTGCAGTTGACAGCACACTGGTGTTATGGGAGTGTCTGTGTGTGTACACACACACCCTGCACACATAACATAGTTGGCTGCTTGCTTTCGTGTGTCTCTTGATGCTGTTCTTCATTCTGTATGTAAAAGTACAAGATTATTTTTAGAAATTCAACAGCACCATCTTGAGGCAGCAATAAGTGATTTTATCGTTGCAGGTGGAATATTCCTTAAAGTGCTGCTGGAGGTCCTCACATCTCTCAGAGAATGAGGATGTTGGGATAAAGTGTGTGTGTGTGTGTCTGCGGGTTCCCCTCCATTTCACTAATTGCTTAGAATACTGGCTCTGAGGAGTCAAACTTTGCTATGGTTCTGGTTGTGGGTCATAGGTGTGACCCACAACCAAATATTCCTCTTGTGAAAGTAATAAGAGGAAAAGCCAAGGGTTCTTGGCTTTTCCTCTTATTACTTTCACAAGAGGAATATTACAAACTAACGGCATTTTCTAAATATATAAATATTTTCCCAGAGAAGAAACGTGTTCCATTTGGGATCATTTTATTTTTGTTGCAGCTTCAGTACGAAATCTCAACTTTTCACACACTTGATTGGGACAGAGAGGAGTCTTTTGGTGTTGTTCTTCTCATCCACAATGAATGTGCAGACCAACAATGCATCTATCTATTTTAAGTATTGAGTGTGTATCAGACCTGATATATCTCATGTCTCTGTACCGTACAGCTAAAACTATTTAGGACAAATCAATGATCCATCTGTTGCCACTCTTCATTACCATTAACCGTTTATCTTGACTCAATCCCACAAACACCAAATGTGGATTAATCCTAAATTAGTGCCTACCAAATTACTATTTCCTTCTGTTTGACTTTCAAAGATGTTTTTAAAGATGTACATCTTCAGTAAGAACCGATGGGTTTGGGGGAGGATCTGCAGACATGGGAGGGAACTATACATTCAGTCCCACTGTGGAACTCAAGGGTGTAGTGAATGCTGCAGTCTGTTAGGGCTTGATAGAGTAGATGTATATTGTCGTGTGCATTTCATGCTCCACAGTCTTTTAATGTAAAGCAAAGCTCATGAATGTATTCTTGTCTTGTCTTTCAGTGTATTCAGTGGGTGTGATCACTGCTGCCATCTTGCTCATCCTGCTGCTGATCGGCCTCGTCATCACCATCACCGTGGTCTGCTGCAGGCGCAGGAAGAAAGCTCTGGACAGCGGAAAAGAAGCAGTACCTCTCCGGGATGTATAGAGTGTGTTCCAACACACGTGCACACGCACACACACACGTGCACACGCACACACACACACACACACACACACACACACACACACACACACACACACACACACACACACACACACACACACACACACACACACACACACTGTGGTAACATGCGGTACAGCTTAATCGATCCAGTCCAACATTCCACTGTCAAACACTGGAATCAATCCTTCCTCTGGTTTCTGTGAAACTGCCTTGACTATGTTTGACATATTTAATCCTTTTATCATTCCCTGTTGTAGAGAAATACACTGTTTAAACACTACTGTAAGCTACACACTAGTCATACTGCTGAGATTGTAATATTCCATTTCTTTCTTTTATATTTGGTGAGCGGTACCTGTGATGAATGTAGTACATAAAGACTACCAGCTGATTTTATTTATTTCATTCAAGAGTGAAATCGAGACCTAGTATATATTATTTCTGTATCTGATGCTTAATTTATTGTGTTTAATTTTAATTAACATATTTGTATATGATGCCATTTTTAGCTATTTTATACTTCAGGTTGTTCCAGATTGTTTTATCATGTGAGATGTTGAAAAGGTAATAAATATTTTACAGAACACGACCAAGTGAACTCTATTTCCTGTCAATACTGATAAATGTTCAATTGTTCAGGTAAAACTGGATGTTAAGAAATCAATTATGCTTATCATACTTTTGTTGTTTAGAATCATTGCAACCTCTAAACACAGGGATGATGACATTATTTACAGATCAATATTACCAAATGTCTCTTTAAAATGATTTGAAATGTTCATTGTAAACAATATTTTCTGAAGACAAAGTACATTGAATGCTGTTGGAGCGTTAATATATAACACATGAGAGGGAAAAGGGAACGGTTACAGTTCAACGAGATACAATTACATATTCATCGTCCATGTCCATCAGGGCAACGCTCATTGGGAGCATATTGCAAATACTGCAAGAATGAAGGCAGAAAGGGAGTCCTTCACTGACTGTAGGAACAGAAAGAGGCAGTCGGATTAAAAATGCCAATAATCAAGTGCAGTGAATTATATTTTTGAATTATATTTTTTTAAGCAACCCAGAAAAAGTATTTCCAATTTGAAGACACATTATTGTCTCATTGATCTGCTGTAAAAAAAAAAAAAGAAGAAAAAAGAGGAAGCATAAGCAGAATGAGGATTGATCATCAAGCTAAGAGTGAAGCGTAGAGAACTACGGTGGCCTTCAGGGAGAGAGAGGTATCTTTAGTTATTACTAGGAACTACTCTCTTCTTCTTATATATATACTGTATATGTATAGATTTATCTAGTCAAACCTAAATTATAGATAGATAGATAGATCTAGTCTTGGGTTCATATAGTCATGGGTTCATGTGGTCTTGGGTTCATGTAGTCTTGGGTTCATGTAGTCTTGGATTCATGTGGTCTTGGGTTCGTGTAGTCTTGATGTAGTCTTGGGTTCATGTAGTCTTGATGTAGTCTTGATGTAGTCTTGGTTCATGTCGTCTTGATGTAGTCTTGATGTAGTCTTGGTTCATGTAGTCTTGATGTAGTCTTGGGTTCATGTCGTCTTGGTTCATGTCGTCTTGGTTCATGTAGTCTTGATGTAGTCTTGGTTCATGTCGTCTTGATGTAGTCTTGGGTTCATGTAGTCTTGATGTAGTCTTGATGTAGTCTTGGTTCATGTAGTCTTGATGTAGTCTTGGTTCATGTAGTCTTGATGTAGTCTTGGGTTGATGTAGTCTTGATGTAGTCTTGGTTCATGTCGTCTTGATGTAGTCTTGGTTCATGTAGTCTTGATGTAGTCTTGGTTCATGTCGTCTTGATGTAGTCTTGATGTAGTCTTGGTTCATGTAGTCTTGATGTAGTCTTGGGTTCATGTCGTCTTGGTTCATGTCGTCTTGGTTCATGTAGTCTTGATGTAGTCTTGGTTCATGTAGTCTTGATGTAGTCTTGGGTTCATGTCGTCTTGGTTCATGTAGTCTTGTTAGTCTTGATGTCGTCTTGGTTCATGTGGTCTTGGGTTCATGTAGTCTTGATGTAGTCTTGGGTTCATGTAGTCTTGGTTCATGTAGTCTTGGTTCATATAGTCTTGGGTTCATGTAGTCTTTATGTAGTCTTGGGTTCATGTAGTCTTGATGTAGTCTTGGGTTCATGTAGTCTTGGTTCATGTAGTCTTGGGTTCATGTAGTCTTGATGTAGTCTTGGGTTCATGTAGTCTTGGTTCATGTAGTCTTGGGTTCATGTAGTCTTGGGTTCATGTAGTCTTGGTTCATGTAGTCTTGGGTTCATGTAGTCTTGGGTTCATGTAGTCTTGGTTCATGTAGTCTTGGGTTCATGTAGTCTTGATGTAGTCTTGGTTCATGTAGTCTTGGGTTCATGTAGTCTTGATGTAGTCTTGGGTTCATGTAGTCTTGGTTCATGTAGTCTTGGGTTCATGTAGTCTTGGGTTCATGTAGTCTTGATGTAGTCTTGGTTCATGTAGTCTTGGTTCACAGACATGGTTTAAATACACATGTGATTAGACACAGGAGGAAACAATCAGGGACAGGGCAGACAATCACAGGGGCAGGAAGTGCAATAAACAAGGACTTCAAAATAAAAACAGTAAACAACCCAATTAAAGTTTCTACAGCTTGTTCGTCCGTTCTGGTGTTGCATCTAATGGTTAACTAAAGGAACATTTAGGGCACCGCCACGTTGCCATGGTGCAATGTGGCGGTGCAACATGGGGAAAACAAAAAGCTAAAGAAAACACGATTCTTAGTTACAGGTCATTATAAACTAATTAAAACATAGTTATGAATATTGCATTAATTTGCCAATAAAGTCCCCTAAATGTTCCTTTCATTTCCATTCAGCCTCAGATGGACATTCTTAGGCCCACAGAGCTACCTGGATGCTCTATTAGCTCTATTGTGGCGCTCAGCCTGAGCCAGAGTAGGAAAAAGAGGTAAAACTCCAGCAACAGTTGTCGTACACAGAACAACTTTATTGTGGAACCATTGCGTTTCGGCTTGTGGTTTTCATCCAGGTCATCATAAAACACATTCCAAATAACATTTGAACAGAGATGGTATGGAGCAGAACATGTTTTATATAATATAACAGGCCACCAACTATATACATGCGCACACATATCAGCACATAGAGATGTGGTCATGTGGCTTCTGGCCAAGCACACTCCCAAACTGGCAGAGAGGCGAGAGCCTAAAGACACCATCTGGGCGTTCCATATACTAATTAGTGCCATTTAGTCTTTGAATCTTAAAGTTCAGCTGACATAATATAGGATATGCATTTAGTAGTGTTTAATGACAACATAAAGGAATTCACCAGTGATTCTGTATCACACGGTGAGTCATGTAATAGATCTACAGTAGAGATACAGCTCATGCTACATGTTCAACATATTTACAATGTGTAAACTGTTTAGCCCACAGTCTTTGGGTTTGGGTATTGTAGACAATATGTCAATACTAGTGCTGATGCAATAATCAATTTGGGCTCTACCTCCTTCTGCTTCATGGATCGTGGTTATCTGGATCATGGACCATGCCTACTACTCATTATATGAATAATTTCTGTCATATTCATGTAATGTGCTGTAACTCCGTTACGTTATTCATTCTGGCCACATGACATCTATTGCTTCTGTCCATCCGGGGAGAGGGATCCTCCTCTGTTGCTCTCCCTCAGGTTTCTTCCCTTTTTTCCCTGTAAAAGGGTTTTTACTATCTTTATTAGGGGAGTTTTTCCTGATCCGATGTGAGGTCCCGGGACAGGATGTTATGTGTACAGATTGTAAAGCCCTCCGAGGCAAACTTGTATTTGTGATGTTGGGCTATATAAAATAAACTGAATTGAATTGAATTAATAAATCAAAACTAAATCAACGCTTTTTTCAATGTCGTTCTGAGAGGAAATAACATCAAAGCTCCCAAAAGATGTAAAATGTCGTCTAAACAAGCATCCAATAAAGATATTTAATCATATCTTTGATCATATATTTAATCATATCTTTGATCATATCTTTGATCATATCTTTGATCATACCTTTGATCATATCTTTAATCACATCTTTGTACACACATACATGCACAGCGTGAATAATGACAGTATGTAAGAAATAGACAACATTAAGCAGTAGCAAATAATACTAGTAAATAATATATACATAAAGGATGGTATACTAGACTAGTGCTAAACTATAGCTACTACTCCACATGTGTACACAATAATGAATCATGAGTTGTAATATTGTAATATTGTAATATTGCAGATCCTCTCTGTGAGGATGAAGGCTCAGACTGAGCGTGCCGGCAGCTCGGCCTGGTAAACACATTTCCCGTCAGTCTGCATGAAGCTGACCGTCATGTGACGCTCAGTGAGCTGGAAGTAAGCCACGCCTCCTGCTGTGTGATTGACAGGACTGGAGTAGAGCTGCCAGGCGGGAGGAACCCGGTCCCTGTGATGGGAGTCGAGATCGCTGACCGCCCCGCTGCCGCTCACCACATACGAGCTCCCATCATCCTCTCTGATGAACTGAAGGAGGAGAGACAGACCATCATGTACTTGTGATGGTGAGGACACATTAAAAGGAAAAGCCAAACCATCACATGACAACAATGTCAACCTATCCATGAGTTATCTATTCAAAACCACAGATATATCAACAAAATACACTCACTTTTGTTGACTAATAATAAATCACTTGATTTAATCAACACATTAAAAGGCAGCCCTGGTGTATGTACTTAAAAGTACTTTTATATTTTGGATATTATATTAAAACTGATGCTTCAATGTGTTAGCAGCATTTCACTGTTAGCATTTAAACTACTTAATGTACCGTCTACAGCAAAGCATCATCATATTATAACTTGATCTGCATATAGACCAGTAACTGCAGATTGATGCAGCAGAAAGAACAATATTACCCCAATCTGCAGTGTAGAAGTAAACTCTTCAGTAAACATGTAGCTCCACGTTGCTCTTGACTACTTCACTGACTGATTTGTTACTTTACACCAGTTATGGTGTAAAGTATATATAATATATTCATAAAGGGTTGAAACAAAGCATCTCCCAAACTGTTGTTGAACATACAACCCTACTGTGTACCTCAAACTCTCCTCTTACAACCTGCATGTCTGGTTCTGTGAAGATTTTCAGACCACAACATGTGAGCACACACACACACACACACACACACACACACACACACACACACACACACACACACACACACACACACACACACACACACCTACCTGCAGGTTGTGATCGTGTCCACACAGGTACACGGTGACTCTGTACTTCTTCAGTAGTGGCCTGAGTCTGTTTACAAGACAGGAAGTGGGTCCATGATGGCCAATGGACCACACAGGATAGTGACCAGCCACCACCACATAGTCGGACCTGGGACCAGCAAAGAACCAGTTTAGAGTGGGACCAGCAAAGATCAAGTTAAGAGCCTCATCCGGACACATTGGTTTTATTGTGAGAGTGTTTGTACTCTCAGTGATCTGTGAGAATAAATGATGAAACAAAGATGTTCAAAGAACAACTTACTGATAATCTTAGATTTTAAGATGTAATTACTTCATTTAGAGCCACTATGTGAATATGTTGTATGATTAAGGAGCAGTGTTGCTATAGGAACACCTTGTGCATCCACACTGTTAGTGAACACTGGCCCCTACTGGAGGAAATACTCGTTTCCATCTCATGTTGACTAGCTGTCCCCTTATCCATGTACCAGATATACATACAGTCGTGTACTTTGTACTGCCAGACGTGTCAACGTGTTTAGCTAACGGGGTTTCTGCTTCCAGCTCGTGTTCAGATGGGTGAAACATGAAAGGAAACAATAACTGAGGATAGGCGCTGGCCATATGTGTGTTGTGTGTATCTGCATCCAGCAGCAGCTCATTGCTCATGTCTAGTGAAGGAGAGTGAGAGCAGCTATATTTCAGCACGACTAAAACACTGAAACCAATGAGGGAAGAAAGCTGTTCATTAACCGTAGAGATCCATAACGAGAGAGTCTAGAACAAGCAGCACCAGGTTGTTGTGAAGGCTGTGGTGGAACAACACACAATGCTAGGTTTGCATTCATGTGTTAGACGTCTGTGTTAAAATTATTACACTTTCTATCGTAGAGAGAAAACCTGTTGCTCAGTGAATTCAACTGTAGATCAACAATGTGTCTGTGCTCTTGGAAAAAGGGACAATCTGGTTCATTAGGACGCCAATCCCAAAGCCTCCAACAAACGAGTGAGAGACATCAAAAGCTTTTCATATCCGCTCAATCAGCCGCTGCAGTCTTTGTCTGGACACTGAACAAACACAACGGGTCACAGCTTTTTCAGGAAAACTTGTGTCACTCTCAAAAAAAGCCCATTGCTTTTAACAA
Organism: Myoxocephalus aenaeus; assembly: GCA_038501785.1. NCBI lineage: Eukaryota > Metazoa > Chordata > Actinopteri > Perciformes > Cottidae > Myoxocephalus > Myoxocephalus aenaeus. The sequence continues at coordinate 316,028 of JBAMJR010000063.1, read as the reverse complement.
TGTGATGATTAGATGATTGGGCGACTGTGGCTCAGTGGTGAGCAGGGTCGTCCTTCAATCAGAGGATCGGTGGTTCGATGTGTCCTTGAGCAAGACACTTAACCCTACATGTCTCCCGTAGCTGTTCTACGGTGTATGAATGGTTGATAATCCTGATGTGGCTCAATCTCATCAGTGTGTGAATGGGTGAATGATGTCATGTAGTGTTAAAGCGCTTTGAGTGGTCAGAAGACGAGAAAAGATCCCTACAAGTACGGGCCCATTAGTTCAGCATGTGTACAATGCGTAGTGATCAACGAGACTGAGGTGCAGCAGAGGTCTGATGGTTTAAGTGTTACATGTAAGCTCTGTAGTCTCTCTGGATAAAAGCTCTGTCTGAGGACACACTGGTCAGGACCCCGCCTGACTGATGAAACCAGTCTCTTGGTGGAATTGATCAACTGTATTGTTTTCATTGAGGAGCTGGTGAGGAAAGATTCTGCTCCAGGAGAGGAGAGCTTGTGTGAGGCTCTCCTCCTCAAGAGAACGGCTGTTTGGTTTCAGCACCCGAAAGATAATGCTGTGAGTTATCAATAGAAAGCCTAATACTGCAATTAACGAAGTTCAAATATTTATGAAAATCTAAAAGTTCATCTCACTACCATCAGAAATCAATAACACATAATCAATACAGTGGCCATACCAAGTGATACTGTAGGTTCAAAGGATTCAAAACAATGTGTATTTTCATAATGTATAACTGTATTTACATTAGGGTTGATTCTACTTTAATTTGAAGGATTGTACCTCAAAGCCCAGTATTCCAGACCAGCAGACACACTTGGTCTCTACAGTCTGACTGGTCCTCACCTGCTGCTGGACAGTTTAGACTGGATCCAGTCCCAGTGCCGCTCTGCGTCTGCGGGGTTCTCTGGTCCTGAGGGCTGGCTCTGGTCGTTGGTGTTTCCACACAGCACCACGGTGTCGATCATCAGGATGCTCACGGACACGTTGGTGTGCGGGGCCGTGAGCTGCAGGTCATAGTACAGAGCCGGGTAGTTCCTACGAGACAACACAGCCGGTCATAGACAGACCCGGGTAGTTCCTATAGACAACACAGCAGGTCATAGACAGACTCGGGTAGTTCCTATAGACAACACAGCAGGTCATAGACAGACCCGGGTAGTTCCTATAGACAACACAGCAGGTCATAGACAGACTCGGGTAGTTCCTATAGACAACACAGCAGGTCATAGACAGACCCGGGTAGTTCCTATAGACAACACAGCAGGTCATAGACAGACTCGGGTAGTTCCTATAGACAACACAGCAGGTCATAGACAGACTCGGGTAGTTCCTATAGACAACACAGCAGGTCATAGACAGACCCGGGTAGTTCCTATAGACAACACAGCAGGTCATAGACAGACTCGGGTAGTTCCTATAGACAACACAGCAGGTCATAGACAGACCCGGGTAGTTCCTACGAGACAACACAGCAGGTCATAGACAGACCCGGGTAGTTCCTACGAGACAACACAGCAGGTCATAGACAGACCCGGGTAGTTCCTACGCGATAACACAGCAGGTCATAGACAGACCCGGGTAGTTCCTATGAGACAAAACAGCAGGTCATAGACAGACCCGGGTCGTTCCTATGAGACAAAACAGCAGGTCATAGACAGACCCGGGTAGTTCCTATGAGACAACACAGCAGGTCATAGACAGACCCGGGTAGTTCCTATAGACAACATAGCAGGTCATAGACAGACCCGGGTAGTTCCTACAAGACAACACAGATAGGGATCAGAGCAGTGTGGACACAGGGGACTGTTGATGTGCAGCAATAAGAGGCTCTTAATAAATAACTTAGATCACATCTCTCAAGGCTGGTCCCACTATCTGTGGACTAGTGCGGTCCACATTGAGCCCTGGTGGTAAGGGACTGGACTGGATGAAGACCCTGTACCTCCTCCCTAGCTGAGCTAGATCTACTGTTTCCTCTGGTTTGCCACAGGAGATGTAGAACGATCACACAGTCACATATGATTTACTGTCACCTCAGAGGGGTGAAAATGATCTTACAATAGATTAATAATCAATGATATGAAACTGCTGAGACTTAAAGCATGCATGAGTGTAGGAGGGTTGGTTCTTTCTTCTTTCGGTCTGAAACGGTTCCTTTAGCATGCGTGTAATGTTGGGTCCTCACCAGCGGGCGGACGTGTCTGAGTACAGCATCTGAGCTGAGACGTTGCCTTTGTGGTCGTGGTTTCCAGCGACCAGGTACCATGGGATGTCCAGCAGGGCCGGCTGAGAGAAGACCCGCTCAAAGGTGTACTGTGGATGAGAAACTATCAGCCTCATGGCTACTGTGTTGCTCATCACGCTTAAGAGATGTGATTTGACTCAAAAGAATAAATCTGCATTCTCAGCATTGAATGGATTGAAGACACCAAGAAACATTGTTATTGTTGTGGCTAATGAACAGATTTCTGTGATCAGTTTTTGAACAATAAATAATTAAAATGACACATCTAATGTCAATCACAAACATAAACCTGGACAGTGTTTTAAGGTCTTAAATCATGTATGAGTGGAAGGAGCAGCTCCCTCAGCTTCCAGCATAAAGAATACACAACTATGATCCATATTGTAACTCCCCTCTCTCCATAATGTGCAACATTAATAACATGGGCGATTACACATTATACACACATTCTACAGTGAGCTTTAGATAAACTTTATCTCTGCTTATTGAATAACCCACAAATGAGTAAATATAGTCGTGTCCACTGCAGAAACTCTACTCACATGTAATTGGTGACACAGGCACAGCATCAGATATTATTATTCCAGGCTATTGACACTCTATTTAATATTATATACTTGTTATATAACAGATAACATCCGACCACAGCTGTCGTCGTCCAGCCCTCCAGGGTTCAGACAGCTTGGATGAAATATTAAGCTAATTCTAATTTGAGTTGCTTTATATATTTTACAATTAAATGTCATTTACATGATCAATTATGGAATAGTTATGGGTCACTAGCATGTAAGCACTGCTGGTTTGAACGTGTATGATAAAGACACGACTGGAAGAAGAATTTGATTATTGTGGATATATTAGTTTTAAAAAACAAAACACTATAGTCAAATCTAACATGAACAACAGTCACTAAAGTGACTAAAAAGACGTTTTAGCCAGATAATATTCAGGTGATTTTCTAAACTTTCCCTTCATACTTTTTTTCCTCTCATTCTGAACATGTTGAGGATAAAACTCCATTGAGTTTGTTTTTCTTTTTGCAGTTTGTCAGGTTTTTAGATGAAAAGCCTTTTCATCTGCATTGATGCTATTGGCTGGTGACGTGGATTAGGAAACACCTTCATGCGCTTCATCTTCATCACCAAACACATCTCAGCCTCCACAGTGGGCGGGGCTTTGCACGCTGACCTTGAAGCGAGGGTCCTCTGCGTTCTGGACGCCGCTGAAGTAGAAGTGGTCTCCCAGACTGAGGATGAAGTCCACCCCTCCAGTCCGGGCCAGCCGGTCCACCTCTGCAGCCACGGCCTCCTCGTGTGATGTGTAGTACGGAGGGAAAGGAACGCCGCCCCAGTCAGCCAGCGCAACAAAACGCAGACCTGAGAACGACCACAACGCTGCCGTCACTTCCTGTCTCAAAGGTCACATGGTCAGAGCAGTCAGTGGAGTGTATAACAACACACACCTATGTAGGACTGTTCTCACATTGAAACATGTTTGAGATTAAATACAACTTGTAGATGTAGACATATTCAGCCTAACATCAACATTAATGGTCACCATGTCCCTTCATCTCAAAGTGAGGACAACACACTGACGTGAAGCATTAAGATGATCTGTGATCACGACTCACTCTGTGGTTGCTGAACCCACAGAGACACATCACTGAGTCCACCTGTCCGCACAGCAGGTCAGTACCTTGTTCCAGAGCTTGGAGCAGATTCCAGTAGTTCTGGAAGCAGAGCAGAAGCAGCACACAGCTCAGCCGGTCCATGTTGATGTTGAAGTGAAACTAACTTCTGTGCAGCTGAACAAAGACTTCCTGTATCAGGTCAGACAAGAACAACAGGATGTCGGCTGCTCAGGCTGACTGCATTCATATCTACGTCACTCGTCATGTGGCTTTCGTTGGACTTTGTCTCACTGACAGCTGGAGATATTGTGTTGACATCTTGTGCAACTCCCTGATTGGCCGTCCATGTCATCGCATCACATCTACTGTGATCCAGTGAAAGTTCTTCCTTCATTCTCAACTTGAAGTGTTTTGATACAATTCAGTTACAATAATCATGTTTGTATATTCATAAAACCTGTGCAATAATGTCATGTTTCATTTTGCATGATGAATAAACAGAACAGGAGACAAACAATGTAAAAACTGCACACTGTCGCTTTCCTTAAGCAAAGCTACAGGAGCTATACACTCAATACCCAACATGAATAGAACAGGTTCTGCTTTCTGGTTTGAGCTCAGCAGTCAGCTGGAAGCACGCTGGAACACGCAGAAAGGTGTCCGGTATGTCGGTTGGTTACTGCCGATTACTGATTAGACTGTTACGTTTTAAAGCTGCAAAATACGAAATTGGGAGCATTTTGATTGCCTCTCAATGGCTCTCAACATGTCACGGCTAAACGGTGGTAAAGGGCCGACGTGCTGACAGTCGACCTGAGGAGGAGCCGCAGGGTGGGTGTCATCAGGGAGGGGGGGGTGTCATCAGCCGGACCTGCCATGAGAGCATGCTGACACAGCATGTAAAGCAGTGGTTCTCAAACTTTTTCTGTCACGCCCCACTTTGGAGGAAGAAAAAAAGGTTCCTGCTGGTCCTGGTGCCTGAGTGCAGTCACCTTGTGGCTCCCAGCGTAGCTCGGCCTTAAGAGCTGTATTCAACATTCAGAACATTAATATAGCCGTAAACAACTATGATGTGTGTAGTGGAGTGATGTCTGACCTGAGAATGATGTGACTCCCTTTGTGTTATCAGAGCTTCTCCTGGCTTTGGTCACACAGCCGCTTTACATCAGTGGTTCTCAAACAAACAGTGGGGCGCAGAGGTATTACAGGTGGGGAGATTTGTTTGCGGTTTAGTTCAAAATTCAGACCATTTTGTTAGAATTTTGTTGGGGCAACAATATTCTAACAAAATGGTCCATGCTGAATCTTTATTGAAATAGCAACTTTTTGTGACTCCTCTATCTGTGCTTTTTCAAATAATAGAATAAAGAAGATGTAAATCCCTTTCAAGTAAACCAGATTGCTCCATCAGACAAAAACTAATAACATTAGCAAACAACAAAGTGATTGCACAATCACTTTGTTAGAACAATGCAAATAAAGTTCTATCTGTGCAAAAAATAACTAATATTTGGCAAAAAAAAAAAGCCTATTGTGGCTGCAAATAACCTGTTTTACACTAAATATAAGATCATAACAATAACGTTCAACTTGTGTCAAACAAAACAAAAGGAGTGCAGATGTGTGTGAGGATGGGTCAAATGCAGAGAATCAGCTCCCCACTCTGGGATTAGTAAAGGATTATTTAAAAAATATTAAAAAAAAAGAAAAAAGTAATTAAGTAATACCTCCGCGCCCCAGTTTGATAACCACTAATGTAAAGCGGCTGTGTGACCAAAGCCAGGAGAAGCTTTGAACAAAGGAGACGTCATTCTCTGGTAGACATCACTCCACTACACACATCGTAGATGTTTGCTGCTATATTAATGTTCTGAATGCTGAATACAGCTCTTAAGGCCGAGCTACTGCACTCAAGCACCAGGACCAGCAGCAGCCTGCAGCTTCACACTGAGGACAACATGGTGGACGTTCCATCAGCAGGTTGGAGGTTCACGTCTGTCCTGAGAACAGTGAAACCAGTGGCGTTTAAGTCCCGCACTTCCATATAGTGGCTGCAATAAACATGACATATCGTAGTTGCTAGCAGATATTTATACTTGTGACAAGTTATTATTCTTTAATAACGCTGCAGTTTTAGTTTTCTAATCAGAACCAAAGATGAACCTGAATCCCAGCGTGTGGTGAATGCAGGTTAATAAACAATGACTAGCTGTGAGAGAGCACACCATCACTAACACTGAAGCACTTCAACGATCTGATATTTCACACACACATTCCTGTTGGACACATACCAGGTGCAGGGTGAAGTCCAGTTTGTGCACCTTTGGCCCACTAGAAGCTTATCTCCACGATAACACTTCCATCGGTCATTGACTTCTCACTCATCTCCAAAGGAAGAAGGAAAGATCTATGTTGTATTACTCCAACGGATTATTTTAATGCAGAGAGATCATTACAGCATTAGTAGCTTTTCCCATGGTTGTATGTGTCTGCGGCTGCTTCTGTACATTTACACATCGCTCATCAGTGTCAGAAAACAGGTGTTGAGTGACGGCAGAGGGGCTGCATATTAATGTACAGGTATATTAATGTACCAGAGCATATTAATGTACAGTGCATATTAATGTACAGTGATTCATTGGCAGAAGTCATAATTACACTTTAGATCCAGTCCTCATCTTCAGTTAAAAAAATAAATAAAAAAAATCAGTTATCAACATAACATTAATTGACTAATAATTATAATTTGTCGTTTGATCTATAATTCCAGCTATCAGTCAACAAATCAGTTGAAAAGTAGAACAGAGATGAGTGACTAGGAATAGTATTCATGGACAACAAGCACGTGACCTTAAACAGCCAATCAGATGTCAGCCTTGTGTTTGACCTACAGGTCGACCTGTAGACTGACTTGTGTCTGACATACAGGTCGACTGCCACAGCCAGCAGAACTCATCAAGCAGTCTCTCAGCTTTCATCTAAAACAACCTATTGGGGAGAAACGCAAACACTGAGGTTTACTAAATCATTTCATTAACTGTTGGAATTGAGAAAAAAAACTCAGAAGTGCTCCCTCTTTAGAGCTTTCAAGCCATGTTTATTCATTAAAGTCGCAATCAGTCTACCTATAAATTAATGTGTTAATGCTCCGCCAGACCAAAGAGCAGCACATGAAACACGTGTTCAGTTCATTGGGGCTGTTTGAGTCGACTGCTCCACAACAGAGACACATGGTCTGAATGTGACCGCTTCCTACTCGTGGAATGCTCGGCCATAATTATGTTTACAAAGGTCAGCACTTTGGTCAAAAGTGCCTAAATCTCACAATGTATAAAAGTTAAAATGTCCTCTCTTCAAATGTTACAGGTGAACAAAAAAACTAAAATCACTGGAGCGAGCGCTGCCCTGTGACAGCCGTCTGTGGTAATACACAGGGCCACCACCAGGGACAGCCGCTCATGAGGACAATGGCAGAAGTGTTGTTATCATGCCTCTTGAGAGACAGCCTTCCATCTGGGGAGTCCATACTTTCAGAACTCTTCGTGCAGGATCTGATCCGGTTCCCAGTCGGACCCGTCACCCAAGCCTCTGAGACCCGGTCTGCTCGTTCCTCCTGTAGCTGCAGCGCAGACGGTGGTGGGCTTTTACTTTATAGGCCCTTTGTTTTCTGGCTAGAATGTTTCCTTAATCCATGGGATATCTACAAGGCTTTATTACCCTTTGTTCAAGAAAAACAGAGCCAGACATGAACAGAGCAAAGCTGACAGGAAGTAGCAAGTAGGCCAACCTCTCATTACTTTAGCCACCTTTATCCTCAGATACTAAGCTGTCACCACATGGCAACAGCTTGAGACTTCACTGACAAGATCATCAACAGTTTCCTTGGAAATAACAACCAAAACTCCCTTTGTTATTTTAAAGGTCTGAACAGTTCCCAGCCTCACTGCTTCTGGCTTCTGCAGCTGTAGAAAGTCTAACTGTAATGTTGTGTCACTCTGTGCAGGACCACCGTGTATCTATCACATCCTGATGATGCCAGGCATCTTCACAGGTGATCAAAACAACGGACTACATTTACACCTTCACTGAAACATTTATTGCGTTATTTATATTGCCAACTTCGAAGATGGCAATATAAATAACATGTTTGTTATAATTGCACTGAACAAATTAATGATTAGACTGGACTCAAGTGATTTAAATAACAGAAAACATGATTAAAAACATTCTCAAGTGCAAATCATTAGTGGACTGGTTTTTATCAGAGCAGTACATGTGTGGCTGGAGCTGCAACCAGTTATGAGCCAAACTCCACCGTCTCCTCTGTGATGGGCTTGAACTCGTAGTTTCCTCTCCCGTCCATGTGGAGGTAATACTTAACGACAGAATGAAACAGTCAGGAGGAGAGAGACCAGTACAAACTAGCTGGAACTTATAAGTAACAGAAACTGTGTCAAATATGCAATACAGTGAAAAGCTTAGTCATAGTCCCTAAAGAGTGTTTATACAAGTTGATACAGATGTTAATTAATAATTTGAATATTATACATTTAGTGCGCAGCCCTGTTGTAACCTAACAAGCATTAATGTCTGATGATCTGAGGCTTTCATTAGAAGTCATAAAGCATGGCATTCAGTGTTTACCTCGTGGTGCTTCCACAGAGACTTCCTGTGGGACACTGTGAACAGGGTGATGCCCACCTGAGGACCAGAGAACACAGAACACACCGCTAGTCATCAGTTACTGTTGTAGAGAACCTGACATTCAAGTTAATATTAACAAAAGATACTAATTTAGATTTGTTTGTTGACCAATAGCCAACCCTCATTTACCGATCATTATCCTTTAAGCAACAAATCAGTGTGGTGCGCCGCAGCTGATCCACTGAAGTAGAAAATCCACGGCCCGCCACTGCCGCCAACTGAGTACAGCTTGATTGATTAATGTATCGACTATTCTACTGATTAGTCGACCAGTCAACGATAAACGTTCCTCCAAAATATCAAACTGACAACTTCATGTATAGCTGTGAACGTTAGCAGTGCAGTTTAACTTGTCACTAAACGCATCAAGACCCAAGTCTGTCCTGTAGTTGGCAACACCGTGGTTCATGATCACTAAAGGTCGGCTGACCTCTGAGGTCGACCAGCTCATCTCAGGGTGCAGAAACATGTGATGAAACTGGCACCAGCGTTTAGTTAATGAAGATATGGATCAGCTCTGACGTTGTCGGCCCTTTTATAAAAGTGTACTTTTTAACGTTTTGGTATTTGCTCTGCTCAACTGAGTTAAAACATACATACAAACAGAAGTACTGTATGTGTGTGCATGAGGAGTTGTCGGGTCGTACCGTCCTGCAGTGGCTGTAGATGAAATCCTCCACGTCTACACTCACTGCACTGGTGCACTCATCCAGAATGGCAAACTGGGGCTTATGGTAGAACAGCCTGGCCATCTACAAGAGAAACAGACATTATTAAACACAAAGCCATCTACATGAGAAACAGACATTATTAAACACAAAGCCATCTACAAGAGAAACAGACATTATTAATAAACACAAAGCCATCTACATGAGAAACAGACATTATTAAACACAACCCGGCGGGTCATACTGTACTGGTACAGTTAAGATGAATGCGTGTACCAGACGCTATTGTCTGACTGATCACCTCCGCAAATTCCGTAACTGTAACGCTGGCACCGAGCTGCACTCATGTGATTGGTTGAACATGAGGGCGACATCTGATTGGCTACGGATAGGTCCATATTGAAAACAATGTATTTAAGAAGCAAAGCACGTCAGGGTAGTCTCAAAAAAGCCACACGTAAATGTGAAGCTATTCACAAACAAATGCAGTGCGATCCACAAAGAAATCCATACAAATCCACAAACAAATAGAAAAATCATGCACAAATACATTCAAATGCAGACATATGTGATTTTCTTTTTACATTTATATAAATCATTGGAATGTATTTGTAAACCCTTCTGTGTGCATTTGTAAATCGTATATATTTGTGAATCTTTCTGTGTGCGTTTGTCATTATTGAGACTGAACTAACCCCACACACACAACCCTGACTGAGCAGCATCATCCGTTTACAACATGGATAGAGGTCTGTCTTGTGTTTTAGGAATGTAAATCTGAAAGGAGTCACTGAGTCCTTACAGCCATCCTCTGCTTCTCTCCTCCACTGAGGACATCCATCCAGTCCTGGACTGAGTCCCAGCTGCCCTCCCTGTCCAGGATGTGACCCAGCTGAACGTTGTCCAGATACTCTTTCAATATCTGGACACAGACAAGAGGATGAAGTAATTAGAAACACACACAATGAGAGCGTGTGAGTGTGTGTGTGTGTGAGTGTCTCACATGATCAGCGATGCCTTTCCTCCGCTGCTCTTCATGGGTGTCGGGGTAGATGACTTGGTCCCTCAGAGAACCCAGAGTCATGTACGGCCTCTGCACAAACAACCATGTTCATGACATTAGTACAAATTCAACATTGTAGTTTTTTTAATTTAGTTTGTTAAACATTACTGTAAGAGACACTACTCCTAAATCTTCAGTACCAGTATACCAGTAACTTGTTTTAATCTTTGCACCAGTGTTGGATTGTTGATGCTTTTTAGACTTAAAACAATATGTTTATTTATATCCATCCATCCATTTTCAGCCGCTTATCCGGGGTCGGGTCGCGGTGGCAGCAGGTTCAGCAGGCCGACCCAGGCTTCCCTCTCACCCGCAACACTTTCCAGCTCATTCTGGGGGACCCCGAGGCGTTCCAAGGCCAGCCGGGAGATATAATCCCTCCAGCGTGTCCTCGGTCTTCCCCGGGGTCTCCTACCAGTTGGACGTGCCTGGAAAACCTCTAATGGGAGGCGTCCAGGAGGCATCCTGATTAGATGCCCGAACCACCTCAGCTGACTCCTTTCGACACGAAGGAGCAGCGACTCGACTCCAAGCTCCCTCCTGATGTCCGAGCTCCTTACCCTATCTCTAAGGCTGAGCCCGGCCACTCTACGGAGGAAGCTCATTTCGGCCGCTTGTATCCGAGACCTCGTTCTTTCGGTCACGACCCAGAGTTCGTGACCATAGGTGAGGGTTGGAACGTAGACCGACCAGTAAATGGAGAGCTTCGCCTTCCGGCTCAGCTCCCTCTTCACCAAGACGGACCGGTACAGCGCCTGTTTTACTGCTGCAGCCGCACCGATCCGCCTGTCCATCTCCCGCTCCACCTTACCCTCACTGGTGAACAAGACCCCGAGGTACTTGAACTCCTTCGCTTGGGGGAGGCAGTTTGTCCCCACCTGGTGGGAGCAGTCCACCGGTTTCCGGCAGAGCACCATGGCCTCAGATTTGGAGGTGCTAACTCTCATCCCTGCCGCTTCACACTCGGCTGCAAAACGCATTTATACTGTATATGCATTTTATATCAGAGATATTGGTATCAATCTTAGCTAATATACAGTTACATATACTTTTATTGGCTGCAGTTCTGTTCATAGTTGATCTTTTTTTATCGTTAAATGTTAGTGAATAATGTTCTTATTTGTAGCATCATTAAAGACAATAGTATGTCTATATAATATATAAAAATAGTGAAGTTTACTGTTCAAAATGAATTTGCGTGTCAGAAGTTGTGTTTTGTGTAGTTAAACGCGTTGCCCTGGAAGATAACAGGAACTACTTTACCTGTGGAACATAGAAGAGTTTCCCTCTCTCAGGTTTGGTCAGTTGTCCTCCAAACAGAGGCCACAGCTTTCAGAAGACATACAATTTTTTTTTTTTTTTTAATGGCAAAGAAAAAACATACATGCAGAACATATGTACATTATTTGACAGCAAATCCATTAGGTGTGCTTCCCAGTTGAGTGGAACATGTCTCACCTCTCCGAGCACTCTGAACAGAGAGCTCTTTCCACAGCCGTTTGGTCCACACACGAGAACATTGGTGCCAGACCTCACCTAGAGGACAGAAACACCGACACGTTGGAATACAATATACAGGGTTCATACACATCCTGACCAGTGGAGATCATGACTTTTCCATGATTTTAAACCAAATTTCCAAGACCAAACATTTAGTGAAATCTCAGTGTAAACATGGAAAAGTGAGAAAATGTAGTATTTAAACTAACAATGAGAATACAAAGCATACAGTAAACCTTAAATGACACAAATGAATGAGACAATAGTTTGATTAAAAGAATAAACATTTATATAGATGCCTGTATGTATGCCTGCTTATATTTTGAGCGTCTTTCTTTTAAAAGCATATTAATTATTTCAAACTCAGCGTAAATGAACGTCATGAACACATGAATATAACACATTTACATGACTTTTACAAAACTTTTGGGATCTTTCTTTTTTTTTTTTCAAGGACTTTTCCAGGCCTGGAAATAACCATTTTAAAATTCCATGACTTTTCCAGGTTTTCCATGACCGCAAGAACCCTGAAGTTACAACATCAGAAGTGGTCTCATTCAGTTTAACTCATTTGTGCATAATCATACGCCTGCATAAACCCTGAACCAACATTCAGCTCAATATAAAACACATTCATAGTCAACCTGTATGGATTAGATTAAATGATTAGCTTTACCTCAAACGTGAGCTCTTTGATCAAAACGTCTCCGTTGGGTGTTGCTAGGGGTGCATGGTCAAATCTGCAAAATAAAATAAAATGTTGCTTTAACCTGTGCAAAAAAAAAACATGCCGATGTATATTCAAGTGCAGAATAAGAGAGAGACCTACTTGATGAGGTTGTCTCTGTTGATAATCTGACCACTCCCAGGAACCAGGACGAGTTTCTCTGCAGTGTTTGATTCTAAAGTGAATGAAATGAACCAAAATGTTAAATGGTTTGGCGGCACAGCTGCAGTTATGTGAGATAGGAACTCATTTCTGTCACGTTGCGATTAGGAGTCCTGTGTACCCTTCTCCTGCTGGGAGACCATGGTGCGCTCATATTTGCCAGCATTCAGCTCCTTCAAGACTTTCATCAGTTCAGTGATACGTGTTGTGAATCTGTCAAGGACATAGGCATGAATAAAAAAACATCAAACATTTTAATTCATCCGAACAGATCCCAGCTCTGTCTCATGCTGCAGTCTAAAAAGGCAAATGTACAGGATGAAGCGGGAAATTCACTTGCAAATGTACAAATGGCTACATTACTAATGTAACTCGTCTTTGCAATTTCATTTGTTAACGCCGTTATAACTTTAGTCATGGTTCTAACTTGTGTCATTGTTATAACAATTAATAACCCACAACTAATGCTCTTTAACAGGGTAAAACATCACGACACAACAGTTTGTGACAAACAATTTGTAACACTAATAATTATACATTTATAAAATTACACCGCTGAACTGCATGCTGGGTACAGCTCGCCCACTATCACAACAAGAAGAAACTCTGTCGCAGGAAGAGACAGACCCTTCGGTCTTTTTCTCTGTGGACTCTGTAGATCTGCTAGGGGAATTTAACGCTTATGTTACGGAGTTAAGAATGCACTTCATCAGATCTGAGTGAAGAGAGGTGCAGAGCTTTCAACTAACCACCACCTGCTGTCGAGTTGACTCAGCTGACGGGGAGGCAGACAGACCTGCTGAACTCAAACGTGCAATGAGATGCAGTGGAAAAAGCAGTCAGAGACATTGCCTGTGGAGCGGTTCATTGGGGTGGGGGACATGTTTCTTTCTTTGCTAACTGCATTAGAATTTGATTAATATTCCTTTGTAAAAGAATAAAAAGCAGCACCACCGCGGCCGTCTGAATGTCACAAACAGCCACAAAGCAGCACTCTGCTTTCATTCATTCAAAATGAAACGTTAGGTCAAGCTGACAAGGAATAATTCAACTGAATGATGGCAGAACTCGAGCCCAGAGAGAAGGACCCCTGTCCAGACAAGCGTTACATTAAGTCATTAAGCAAACTGTTCAATCCAGAGCAGACTGGAAACCTAACAACCTCAAAGATTAGAAAGTACTACCTGCTATTTTTCAACGCTCTTTTAACACTTCTTCTCAGAAATCTCATTTAATATTTTTATGTTTCATGGAAATGACATACAATTTTGTCAACAGCAATAGGATAGTTTCAGGCAATCTCCCTCCAGCTGCAACCTTATTTAGGTTCATTAAGTGAAATGAGGAGGAATCGTATCGATAAAGCCTCATTTCAACTCAACATCCATCTTGTCCACTTTGCACTTTCACAACAAGCGACAGGAATAAACAGAAAAAGGCGGTCCGATAAAAGCAAGAGCAGTTCAACTGCTGGAAGGTAGTGACGGGGTTTGATGCGTCTCTAAGTGTGGTCAGTCGACTCTAGAGACTCTACCAGGAGACGATGTCAAGTCTGTTTGTGAATGACAACACATGGACACTTATCCAGCCAGACTTTTAGAAATCAAGTCCATGACGATGGTTGAGAACAAGAGGACCGGTCACATATTCTCCTGCAGAGCACCGAATGGCGTAACATGAACACCAGAGCGGGTACTGAGTCACTGGAGGTTGGTGGACTTTGGTGATTCTAGCCTTGGGATCTTTGTTGGAGGACCTAACAGGACCTGGATCCCAGGTGGGGTCTAGATCACTAGGAACTAAGAGTGAAGACCTACATTTGGCAGCAACTCTTTATTCTGCTAGTTAACGCAGTGAAGAAAGCTCTCTGGCTTGAGAGAGATAGAGCCTTCAGTATATTTCATTTGAACCGCAACTGGCCAAGATGATAATTCACAACATATGAACATATGACATATGTTAAAAATGCTTTTAAGAGGTAAAACATGGATTTATCCTACCAAAATGGCTAATCGGTTTTAAAGGACATTCAGATGGATGAACCAACACTTAGCCTTTTTTATATCAGTTTCTAATTTTATGATTTTTTTCATATTCATGTTTTCTGTACTAATGGGAACACTCACCCTGCGAGACGGGTCATGTCTCGGCCCGCCAGCACAATCCTGCCCAGGGCCTGGGACATCCTCAGCAGCATCCTGCCACTCTGGTAGTAGTCCTGCAGGCCACACCTCCATGAGTTCATGTGTGCACTGACTAGTTTGACAAGCATTGACATACAAGGCCAGACATCCAGTACACTTTAACATACACTTCACATTACTGTTATGTTTGTCTGAGTACTTTATCTTATACTTAATTTAATATCTATTGCACTGTTATTGTCGTTGATTGTCTCGTCTAATGTTATGCACCTTCCACCAAGAAAAATTCCTTGTTTGTGTAAACATTCCTGGTAAATAAACGGTTTCTGATTCTGATCTGAATTCCATTCAAAGACAAAACTGATGTCAAATCATTTAAAAATGTCAAAAGGGTCAAAAACTGGAATGCTTTCCAAATTGTATTTTGCCACCAGAGAGAGAGAGAGAGAGAGAGAGAGAGAGAGAGAGAGAGAGAGAGAGAGAGAGAGAGAGAGAGAGAGAGAGAGTGCGAGTGCTCTGACCTTAAGCAGCTCAGTGTGTGTGTGTGTGTGTGTGTGTGTGTGTGTGTGTGTGTGTGTGTGTGTGTGTGTGTGTGTGTGTGTGTGTTTCTGACCTCCAGCAGCTCAGAGTGTGTGCTGGTCAGGTGTCGAGGGTGTGCCGCGGTGAGGAACGGCCGGCTCACCACCATGTAACCCACGACGGTGGCCAGGTCTGTGGACATGAGAAACAGAGTAAAGACACAATCATGTTTTTGATCTAATTCTATAAATATGGTTCTCACATACATTCTCTACTTATATCTACTCACAAATTTTACAAAAGTCCTGTCATGTGCCCCGAGACAAAGGATGTGGACTCTCTCAATACATTTATAACAATACATGTATTGAGAGTCAACATCCTTGTATATCAAACATTTTATAGCATAAATATAACAATATTTATGCTATAACATTATCCTTTTAAACTCTGTCTGTTTACTACCTGTAGTTAAGGAGTACATGTTCAGTCAGGAGGATACATCTGCATGCATGGAATCAAGTTTTGTGAAAGAGCACGTTATATTTCCAACATGTTCTATATTTAACAGCACAGGAGCCTCAGTAAAATAAAGCACTCTATTCATAGAACTTAATCAGTAAATGGAAATACAAATTGGGTATACACAAAAATAGTGTGGTGAAGAATGTGTGTGTATTTTCTTGATATATTTACTTTTGTTTGCTTACAAAATTTGTCCTGATACTTAATATTAATTATTGTTGTCATTAGCAAGGAACCTAAATATCAGGGATTAAAGAGCTATATCTACTTACACTTGGCAATTATGCTGTCCACAAATCCCATAGAGAAGCGAAAGAAGATGAAGTTATGCAAGTGGTCCACCTGGAAGACAAAACAAACATGTTTTAAGTTTGGGAAACACAGTGAGGATGAGGACTGGCACAGAACTTTGTTTAAATTAATATTAATGTGAAGTTATGCATTCACACAGTCTGCAATGTTTTTGCCAGCTATTCTTCTGCATTTGGCAGCTGCAACTCTGTTACTTTTAGTCTAGATTAGGACTTTGAACTTCCTCGTAGTTCTTTTGTGAAATGGGCAGCTCGGTTTGTGATTGGTCTTGTGCTGCAGACACCAGTCATTTATGAAGCTGTGCTCATAGCAATATTTAGAAAACATGGGTTGAGTTACCGCCGTTGTTACCCACCAGTTTCTTGAATGTGGTGTAAATGGTCTGCTTTTCCCTGTTGTTCCCATTGTAGAATGCAATCTCCTCACTACAGGGAAACAAACAAACATCAATGCAGTGTTGTAGTGAACAGCTGTACAGTAATAGCTTTTGAGCAGTTGAGGATGTGTTTACCTGTTAGTAATGAGGCGAGAGTTGACGAAGCGGTACTCTCCCTCGTACCGCTGCTCGATGACGGTCATCTTGCCTATGGGCCTCCTCAGCCTGGTCAGGAAGAGGCCTGAGATCAGCAGGTAGGTCATCATGACGGTCGGGCCCTAGGTGGGCACGATCAATTCACTTCCTGTTTGTGGCTGATTTTTACACACAGCTTTTACAGTTATTGTAGGATCTGCACGGTCGGTGGAAGTTCAGCCACAGTTTGGCAATCCACTGATTCCCTTACCATCGCCTAGTTTATGCAAACATTCAGACTGCAGCAACAGCCTGGAATATTTTTATTAACATTATCGATAGGATAAGATGGCTCATTTTCATCTACAGTCCCTGGCAGGTCACACACACACACACACACACACACACACACACACACACACAAATATCTGCAAACTTTCTCATACAGAGTAAAGATTTCACAATGTGTCCAGCTGGTAAAACAGTAGTTCATGTGAGATAATCACTGCTCTGATGAACAACTTTAAGGTCTCGATAGTTCCTAATAAGTCTGAAATCAGCCAAATTAAAATTGATTCTGTTCCAATTTCTTTCTTTTTTTTTGGGGGGTGGGGGGGTCTCAATAGCGCCCCCTACAAATGATAAAAAGACACGAGTAACACACGAACACTCAAAGTCTTCAACCTGCTCCAAACCAGAAGTTAACCACTTAGATTTGCATGCGATTTTTCCATTCTTTTTTGCACAATTCTAGGCGCTATACTTTAACGAACTCCTCCTAGGGCAGTCGTCAGATCCACTTCAAATGTAGTCAGTACAACCTAAAGACCTTAGTGATTAAAAGTTATCAAAAGCTTTACGTTTGACAGAACGGCCATTTTACGTGAATGTCTTCCGGGTCTCGTAACACCTTTCAAGTTCCACCATTTTCTTGAGAGCCATCTTAAGAGCATGGGATCATTGTGTTTCCATAGACTGAAGAGATCATGCAGGAGATAACCTACTCACCTGAGCACCAATGGCACTCGTCAGCTTAAAGATGTACAGACCGATATCCAACAGAGGCTGAAGGACACACAAACAAAAAGACAGATTTACAAATAATACTCCAAGCTCGCCAAAAAAAGTCTTGGGGATTGAACTGTTCAAACTCAGCTGGTGTATATTGCTCATAATATAAATGATGTGACAATAAAGCAGTGTGCAGTGCTGAGGCATCATCAGATGTGATCAATCACATCTGATGATGCCTGGTAAGCCTCAGCACTGCAGGCCCTTTGTGGAAGTGCAGTTCCCAAAGCATCCCAGGAGTAGCGCGTCATAAGGAAAGGGTAATCTGCCTGCCACTGAAGTGCATTTCATTCTATGACAAAGACTTACACCAGCACTCCACTCTATTAATTAAAATACATGCTCGATGATTGTTGAACATTATTCATTTGAAAGCCAACAAAGTGCTGTACCTTGCTGAGGTTAGAGTATAGGTCCACCACACTGTTGCAGAATTTCTCCACATCCTGAGTCAGCAGCTGGTCTGCATTGGCTATCCGGTTGTCCAGGTTTCCCATTTTGTAGTAGGTGAAACCTCTAAAAAGAACCAGAACACATAGTGAAGACTCAAAAGAAACAGGAAACACAACACATTGCCTCCTCGTGACTGAACAAAAGCATCAAAACATGGAGATCAAGGTGTTTATAGAAAGAACCCGCACAGAGAATAGGTCATTATGTTGTGCTGCCAAATTGCAGGTGACGGTCAGGTTTTGGCCTCTGAGACGAAACGATTAGATGGGTGCTGGTGAGGGGAAAATGTGACCTTCTTTTACTGGTGTCAAGGTCACTTTACACCATCGGTGCATTGGAGGGCATTCAGTTTGTTCAACAGATGTTGCTTTCTGAAACAGGGCCCTGAAATATGAATATATCAAACATATACATACCTTGTGTCCCCCTGAAGTACTTACACAAGGAATGGATTACACAAGTCATGTGGGAAGAAGTACTATGGAACGTGCCTTTGATACACACAGAACCATCTGTCAATCAAACTCCAAGCCAGTTGGGAGAAAAGCAAAAACATCTTTTCCACCGTGAAGCCGTCCATGGGGTTCGTTGAACTTCTTACAATGAAGAAATACTGTTTTAGTTCTGATAAAGGTGATGCTACTAAAGCATTTAACAGTTGCCGCTCTGGTGTCGTCACACACAGCCGTACCCGTAGCTAAGAGGACACAGATTTGAAACGCCATGCGACTTTGATGGATTGTTGTGTGATCTCATATTGCGAGCAATGAAGCAGTAGTAGGTGTACCTTGCACAGCAGCTGGATTCTGACATAAAAGACTAAATGGTCATCAGAAGAAGGCATATGATGGGAAAGCAGCTTTAGTCTTGCTGTGGTACTTACTGCAGGTACTGGTCGTACAAGTTCTTCGTGAGCCGCTCACGGAACCTCAGCTTCAGCTCGAACAGACCCAACTTCAGGAAGTTGTTCACCAAGGCTATCTGGAATGAGCGAGTCACAGACAGCAGACATGAATCCATCTCTCACCAAGAGCTCTGCAGTACTGCTGTACAAGGAACAGGGTGTTAGCATCCTTATAGTATTCATGCTGATTGTTGGTTTGGTTTTTCTACTCAAAGCAAAGGATAGGGAATGACGAAAACATGCAAACGCTGAATATTTAGTATGATTTTACAAGATCACTCACAACGTAAAGGATTAGGCTGGAGATAATCTATGTTTTTCTAATGGTCAACAAACCAACGGTGAGTATATGGGTCTGATCAGTTTCAAGAGTACACATTGCACACTAAAGGTTCACAAATGTATTTTGGGATTTATATATAAATGACTACAAAAATATTTGTCATGCGTAAAAATATAGTTGTTATCATAAATGTTAACAAAATCCACATACCAAATATAAGATTGAAAAATGTTCTTCTGATGCACACACACTTCCTTGTTTTAAATAAATGCAATAGAAATCTGTAAATATGAATTAAAAAATGATTGAAATTTCCATAAAAAACATATTTGGATGTTGGTACATTTATATATAAACTGTTGAGCCTACATGTACAAACTGCTTGTCATGTGTAAACCTAACTCTGTGTGTGTGTGTTTTTAAAACTCTCCTGAAGTCATTTTTCAACAGGGGATTATCTGTAGCCAATCAGATGTCTCCAACATTTTTAACAAACCCATGAGTGTGACCCCACAAGGGAACACGCGTCATAGAGAAAGTCATTTATATAAAATCACAAAATACATTTGTGAATCTTTATAAGCATTAATAATTATTGATTGATATATTGTGCTCCATTAAAAACACATCAATGAGCTACAATGTTGAACTGGGTGTCATTACCATGATTAAAAATATACAGAATATAGCCAGCCTTAACATTTAACATTGAGGGATACTAAAGTGCATGAAATGATTCAATAAAAATAACCAGGGAATTAGTAATTACAGTAGAAAACAGAAAGTCAGTGTTTTTCATATCAGGTCTCCTCTGTACACTTTTAGAAGAATGAACTGCCCAAGACTATGTGCAGGAGAATAAGACGACACTACAGAATAACATAAAGCATGGATAGCAATTAAGATCACACTTGAGACAGACAAGTGTGACACAAATTTAAAAAATTTAACGAACAAAAAAAAAAAAACACTTACAAGTGGCATGAATTTGATAAAGCTGAACAAGTAGGTCTTGAAATCTTTTGTCGAGCGACCGATAATTGCACTGCAAACCACAACATGCACAGAGATGAGCAAACATGGCAAAGAGAGACAAAAGGCTGATAAACTTCCTCTAGAACAATGCAGCTTGCTAAACAGACAGTGGAGTCCTGACAAATAAACTCAGGAATACCATTCAAATTATGCATGTCCATATGATTGTTTATGTTGCACTGACTCTTTGGACACATATTGGACAGAGTGTGCCATCACATCCTATACAGTATGAATGATGTTCGTGTTCGCTTCTTATTTTATATCTTTTCTTTTACCTAGTTACTCCACTGAAATGTGCCAATAAGAATTGTAAAAGAATAAATAAACACTACTTGGTATATAGGCAGCTGTGACAATGATATGGTGAAATACATAAATATATCATTGGGTTTGTCTTGATTATACATTTGTGTTTTGACATTTAAACTCTAAATTCATTCATTCATATAAAAGGTGCCATAACGTTATTACTGAAAGAAAGGCATTTGTAAAGGACGGTTTCTCCCTTTAGTAAACTATACAAGTTATGAGTTATATCCTCTATCTATTAGACAGAGGAACAAGATCATTCCTGAAATATGTTTCTCACCAATATCAGTAGAACTTCATTTTTAGTTACAGAAATATCAATTTCAGTTAAAGTATAAACCCATAAATTGAATGGAATTCCATGTGCAAATGTGTTTAAGTTAATGTAAGCTATGCAAACGCTATTCATGTTACTACTGGATAAAACACACCGGTCAGTGTTATGGCCTGGAACCTCAGACATTAAGTGATGAGAAAGCACTATCACGAAGTAAACTGGTAAATGGGCAGCGTTAGTGTCTTAAAGCTTGTATTTCACTTCTATGAACCCTGATGACAGTTACCCCCGGTATGACTGATATGTAGGAATAAAAGTGCTTCTTGAAAAGACTGCTGTCTCTGCTTATAATACCGCTGTGGAAAATCAAAACAAAGTCATCACTTCCTGCAAAGAATCACATAGATGCATGATAATCACTCACTCACACTCTCACACACACACACACACACACACACACCACTGCTTTGGCTTTTTAAAGGCTTATTACCGACTGGTAACTGGTGTTCATTGATGATGTCACAGCTGATAGAAGTAGCAGGAGGAGTTTTGAGGTGTTTAGGGCTTTACTGTCTGCTTAGATTCACCCAAATGCTGCAAAATTGACTGAACAGTGCTCCTTAGTACAGAGAGAGAGAGAGAGTGTGTGTGTGTGTGTGTGTGTGTGTGTGTGTGTGTGTGTGTGTGTGTGTGTGTGTGTGTGTGTGTGTGTGTGTGTGTGTGTGTGTGTGTGTGTGTGTGTGTGTGTGTGTGTATATATAAAAAAATGACTATGCGTGGAAGACTTCAGGCAGCCATTGACTGTATTAAAGTACAAATGACCATTATGTTCACTATCATGTTGTTTGTCTAATTACTTCTGAGCCTCTGAACATGTTACTGTGTAAAAATGACTAATTCATAAACAGTTAATGCCATATTCTTGTTATAGCCACTGCAGTAAAGCTGAACGTCTACACTTCAACCAGACATTGATGCTTTATTTAAAATACATTGCAGTCATGGAAATAAGGCAAAATTAGAAAAATGATGTCACTGTCCAAATACTTCTGAACCAGACTGTAGTTCTCTTGTCAGTCCCTTGATGTTTTATTTAACATTAAGAACTGACAGCATAAACCCCCAATATACGTTTCTGGTAATAAATGGTAAAATCTTGATTTTAGGCTTGAACCAGTCAAAGTACAAAGCCGGTCTGACCTTTCGATCATGGTTCCGTTCTGGATCATCCACACGTCACAGTAGGTCCTGGCCACCAGCATGGCAGCGATAAGGACGAGGTAGCCCGTCTGTAGGGAGACAACAGACTAGTTAGAGGCTGTAAAACACTGCAGATCATTACGTCTCTGCTCATATCTACTACATTGATCGGATAAGACAGAATGGCACCAGAGAAGCCTGTGACCTTGGGTTATGCAGGTGATGCGTCTGTACCAAAGGTCTCTGCTGTGTGTACAACTAGTACTTAATGTCACTTATTTAGGATCACATGGGAGCAGTTCAGTCATCTTTAGTTAGCCTACTTTTACTGAATAAACCATCATCCAAAATGTCATTATACACAACGACACAAATATAGAACATGGGGTGTTTTCATTTGAGACAACAAAATAAAATAAAAAGGCATTTCATTAAAATATAAAAGCTTCACTTCTTCCAAATGTATTAGGATGTAGTTTCCTGAAGCTCCATGGAGAAGGTGATTCTTTCCATTATAAAGAAACATGTTTACAGCAGCGCTTTAGGCGAGTGGCACGACTCTCAAACGCAAAGCAAGCCGGCTCAATGTGGTGAGAGGAGATGTCACTGCATCACAAACGGCTTGTTTGAATGCAGAAAACAGGAAATCATAGATATCAAACTTCTTCAGTTCTTAAAGGCAAATACTGCGATACTATGCAGGATCAATGTTTTCACCCACCCCCAGTAATAAGTCATGAATAAAAGGAAACATCTTTTTTTAATGTGTGATTCGGGTCTTTCTCTTTTTTTTTTACATAAAAATGTCTTTGAATATTTTGCAGCATTTCCAATAAAACAATGTATAGACTCAAAATAACAATACCTCATTATTATGACTTATGACCCATCACACGTGTGTAGCAGTGTGTGTCTGCAGAGACGCTGCTTTTTGCCTGTGTCTTCTCTCTCTTTGCTGCGTTTGTTTTGGGCAGCCTATGACAGTGCACAGGTGAGGTTGGGACCTGTCTTAAGATGACAGTTCAATGTCGTACCTCTTTGCAGAAGACTTGAGGGACCATGATCCGCACAATCTGGAAGATCCGGAGGAAGAAATCCTTGTCCACTGCTGCACGGTCCTTTCTGCCATCTTTCTGGATGAAGAGACGCAACAAAGTTCTGTGATACAACTACAGCGAACTATATATACACGACACGTTTTATGGAAACGTTATATGTCAGACACAGGAAAAGAATGATTGACTTACTTCAGTGTTCAGCACTACATCTGAGCCTTCTTTTCTACTGCAGAGAGAGAAGATGAGCTGAGCGGTACAGACTAACTACACACGTTTGAAATGCAAATAACTGATGCAGTTACAGCCTTCCAGCTACATACTTATATTTCAGACATTAATAACTACGCACACATTTACAGTTTTGTCTACACATTTACAAATCTCAATCCGCATTTAGACTTTTTATACATTCATAAAATTGATTCCACAAAGACAGATCGACAGAGTTCAATAACTCTCCACACACACACATACTTTTAAAAGAGCTACAATAATGGCCCCATAGTTGATGCTCTTTAGGCCATTAGACCAAATCATCTGAAGAAATGTCCCATTGGACCAAAAGCTTTCTGAAGGACTTGAGCCAGCAGTTCTAATAGTATGTAGATAACCGGCTCAGGGTCAGGGGGGGTCATTATCAGCTTCTCTTTACCTCCTCCTGAATTCATTTCTTAAACATATTTTCATTGCATTGAGGCTACAATTATTATGTATTTATGATGTTATTATCAATTAATGAATGACAGATTTACAAGTGGTTTACACCAAATCTGACCAATTTAGTGTTATGTTTTACAGAAACATAATTACTGATAAGATACACTTCAACCTTTTATCAGATTGAGTTTGGTTTATCTCTCCTCTCCAAACGACAGTCACAAATCCATTATGAAATAATTTAGCACATACATCTTGACCAATGGATTTCCATGACTTTTCTATGACTTTAAACCACATTTCCATGACAAACATTTAGTGAAATCTGGGTGTAAACATGAAAAAGTGAGAACATGTAGTATTTAAACTAACAATGAGAATACAAAGCATACAGTAAACCTTAAATGACACAAATGAATGAGAGACAATAGTTTGATTAAAAGAATAAACATTTATATAGATGCCTGTATGTATGCCTGCCTTTAAAAGCATATTCATTATTTCAAACTCGGCATAAATGAACGACATGAACACATGAATAGAACACATTAACATGACTTTTACAAAACTTTTGGGATTTTATTTTTCGCAAGGATTTTTCCAGGCCTGGAAATAACCATTTGCTATTAGCATTAAACAGCCGTCACTAACTCACCTGTCAGAATGAGGAGCTAGCCACTGCTATTAGCATCAAACAGCCGTCACTAACTCACCTGTCAGGACGGAGGCTAGCCGCTGCTACTAGCATCAAACAGCCGTCATTAACTCACCTGTCAGGACGGAGGCTAGCCGCTGCTACTAGCATCAAACAGCCGTAATTAACTTACCTGTCAGGACGGAGAGCTAGACGCTGCTATTAGCATCAAACCGCCGTCACTAACTCACCTGTCAGGACGGAGAGCTAGCCGCTGCTATTAGCATCAGACAGTCGTCACTAACTCACCTGAGAGCAACGTCTCTGAGTTTCTATGCGATACTAGCGCCCACTTACCCGCCATGTTGGGACGTGCGTCTCCTCCGCTTCAGCAGGTATAACACCAGCAGAATACCGCCGGCTATGGAGGAGTTCTTTGCCGTCAGGTGTTTACTGAAAGTCGCCATGTTTCCTACACGACGACCAAGGGACGGTTGGTTGAGCTAGCAGCTATCTGGAGGTTGCTGCTGTTCACGACGGCATTCTGGGAGTCTTCTTCTTCTTCGTTGGTGTTCTCGGCAGCAGGCCTCCAATAGGTTGCATTGCTGCCACCTTCTGGATCTATTCTCCACATTAAGTCCTCCCAGATCCTTTTATTCAACCAGCTTCTCTCACGAAGTCAAACAGACAGATTATTAATTAGGGCCCGAGCACTGACGTAGTCAGAGCGGAGGACCTATTGTTATTCTAATGTTTATTATTATTATTATTATTATTATTATTATTATTCTTATTAGCGCTCAATGCGCAGGGAAAAGAGGTGCTTGGGCTAAACATAAATTCTTCAAAATTTTCACACCCATCCGACTTGGCGAAAATGCCAATCTGAATTGGGTGTCGGCCAAAAGTTGGCAAAAATGTCTCTCTAGCGCCCCCTTTAGGTTGAACGCCCACGCTTTTTGCAAACTTTTGCCGATTGACTTGAAATTTTGCACACATGTCCGGGTGGGACTGCTCTACAAAACACTCATCCGTGAATATCAAATGCGCCTAATTAGATTTTCCGCCATTTTGAATTTTGTGAAAAACTAATTTTTGCTCACTGCTCCTAAACGCTAGGTCCATTTCTCACGAAACTTTCTGTGGATCATCATTGGCTCAATGTCATCAAACGCCAGCTTCCACTTTGTTGATATCTCATTGTGTTCAGAAGTTATTAACCAATTAAACTCTTAGGGGCGTGGCTCAATATGTCAATACACATAACTTCCAAATCACTTTGTCTATCCTCACAAAAGTTGTAGCATATGTCAACATCGTGTCCCTTAACGTACCCAAATTATTTCAGAATTTTCAAACACTAGAGGGCGCTGCAGTGAATTGCAAAATGTTAGCATTTTCCTTGTTTCCAGGCATTGTATTCAGATGAATTCCTCCTAGAGATTAAATACGATTGATTTCGTATTCGGGCAATATGATGTTGAGACCTTTGCAGGGAAAGGTTATTAAGGGATTTAAAAAATATCGAACTATGTGAGCACAAAGCAGCGCCGAAAAACACCATTTTCCATGAAAATGGAAGTTGTTTTAACTCGGTCATACATGATGTAATCTGCTCCATATTTCTCATATGTCATGACCTCCTGACCCTGAAGACATCCATGTGATCATTTTGAATCCTAGTCATAGCGCCACCTAGAGGCAACAGGAAGTTACATGTTTTGTACTTGTATACCGTGCTCCTCACAAATGATTCACATCCCTCTCTAAATGCATCGGAAGTGACTTAAGACATTGATAATGCATCACCTTGAAGATTGTAAGGATCCGTTGAACGGCGTCGCGTCAGAGCATCGCGGAAGTTTGATCCTTCGCCGTGCACGAATAAACCGATGTAACTCGACTCCACATAAAAAGATCCTTTCCAGGGTTCACATGTTTGATGAGACTCCAGGCCTGAAGACCTGTGATGTCTAATTTTTAATTAGAGTCATAGCGCCACCTAATGGCAACAGAAAGAAAAATGTTCTATACTTTGGCTAGCTTCTCTCAGTAGGTTGATTAGATCGACACCAAATTACTTGTAGACAAACATAAGACTTTCATGACGCCATCCCCCAAAGCTTTTGAGGTTTCGTGAAACGCTGTTGCCGTGGCGACTCATCCTTCGCGGTCAACAACGAAGGTACTTTTGAGGGACTAACCATGCTCGAGACGTAACTAAACTTGGCACCCACATTGACAGGCAAAGATGTAGTTACGTGATATGATTTTAATGCTTCAAAATCGCAATTCGGCTCGATAGCGCCCCCTACAAATATTCAATTAAGCAGCCCCAGCGCTACGGTTGACCTACATGTATGAAACCTTGTAGCCATATGTAACACATGTAAACTTAAAAATAACCCTCTTGGGACCATGCTCTAAACCGTACAGGAAGTCAGATAGTGCCCCCTAAAAAACGTGTTTTTTTTTGACAACCTGTGAGTTGTGAACGCCCACAGTTTTTGCCCCCTATCACCAATTGACCTGAAATTTAGCACACACGTCCGGTTGTGTCTGCTCTACAAAAAAGTACATCGCCGCATTAAGCTCCGCCTACTTAGAATTTCCGCCATTTTGGATTTTGTGAAAAACAATCTTTTCCTCAAATCTTCCTAAACGCTTGGTTCTATTTTTACAAAATTCTCTGTGGATCATTAAAGGTTCAATTCCATCACAATGTATCAAAAGCTTGTTTATATCTCATTGTGTTCAGAAGAAAAGGACCCATGAACTTCTAAGGAGAAAATTCAACTCAATTCAACAAAGCAGCCCTCGCAGTACGTTCAACATAGATATACAACATTTCATAGGCGTATGTACCACATATACACTTAAAAATAACTGTCTTGGGACGATGCTCTAAACCGCACCGGAAGTCGGCAAATTTCATTTTCTTTATCATTTCTAGTTAAAATCGCCATAATTTCCCAGTAGGTGGCGCTCTGACTATGAGTTAATATTGGCATGCAGAAGTCTTCAAGCCATGACTCTCATAAAGCATGTTAACTTTGGAACAGTTTTGACCTCTTCATGAGCTGAGTGACACACTATGGTTGGCAGACCTGGCCTCTAGTTGATCTTATCATCATCTCACACTGAACAAGAGCCTGCAAGGCAAAGCTCAGGTACCAAACCTCACGCACACATGAACCTGTTCTGTGTGAAGCTTTGTCTCTTTGAGACACAACTACTAACGTCACCGCTGCTCTTCCCCCACGTCTGAAATCAAAGCAGCTTTTTTCAGAGGTCAACCTTTCTGCGAAAAATAGTATATATGTGTCTGTCATCACATCAAATGACAGAACTCAGTAAGCGCTTCCAAGATCTTTCTGCCATTGAGAAAGAATTCAAGCTGTTCTCGACTCCATTCCTGATGGTGCAGAAGAAGTGAAGAGAGTCTGAACTGATGGAGATGCAGTGATGATTCTCTAAAGAAACAGCTTCAGTTTCTCTCCCTGCCGACTTCTACTGGAGCTTGGAAAAGGCCAAATACATACATATATATATATATATATATATATATATATATATATATATGCATAATTGACCTCATTTGATTCATTTTGCGATATACCTCACCTGAGTAGCCCAGACTTTCATATCTTTTTCTGTTTGTGGCCCTCAGTGAAAAACGTTTGGACACCCCTGATATATATGTGTATATATATATATATATATATATATATATATATATATATATATATATATATATATATATATATATATATATGTGTGTGTGTATATATATATATTTATGTGTGTGTATATATATGTGTGTATATATATATATATATATATATATATATATATATATATATATATATATATATATATATATATATGTGTGTGTGTGTGTGTGTATATATATATATATATATATATATATATCCCTCTCTCTAAATTAAAGCTGCTCGCAGCTGTGACTGGGCCCTCGCCGCCGGCACGTCGGGGTAAGCCGAAGGGTCGCCGGCTCGTCCGTCCGTCCGAGAACGTCCGCCTGCCAGGCGGATGTTCGAGGCCTGGCAGTTGTAGACACAACTACTAACGTCACCGCTGCTCTTCCCCCACGTCTGAAATCAAAGCAGCTTTTTTCAGAGGTCAACCTTTCTGCGAAAAAGAGGATATATGTGTCTGTCATGAACTCAATAAGCGCTTCCCAGATCTTTCTGCCATTGA
Source organism: Myoxocephalus aenaeus (assembly GCA_038501785.1). Classification (NCBI taxonomy): domain Eukaryota; kingdom Metazoa; phylum Chordata; class Actinopteri; order Perciformes; family Cottidae; genus Myoxocephalus; species Myoxocephalus aenaeus. The sequence continues at coordinate 287,207 of JBAMJR010000063.1, read as the reverse complement.
GCAATAATTCAAGCTGTTCTGGACTCCCTTCCTGATGATGCAGAAGAAGTGAAGAGAGTCTGAACTGATGGAGATGCAGTGATGATTCTCTAACGAACCAGCTTCAGTTTCTCTCCCTGCCGACTTCTACTGGAGCTTGGAAAAGGCCAAATACATACATATATATATATATATATATATATATATATATATATATATATATATATATATATATATATATATATGCATAATTGACCTCATTTGATTCATTTTGCGATATACCTCACCTGAGTAGCCCAGACTTTCATGTCTTTTTCTGTTTGTGGCCCTCAGTGAAAAACGTTTGGACACCTCTGATATATATGTGTATGTATATATATATATGTGTGTGTATATATATATATATATATATATATATATATATATATATATATATATATGTATGTGTGTGTATATGTATATGTATGTGTGTGTATGTGTGTGTATATATATTTATGTGTGTGTATATATATATATATATATATATATATATATATATATATATATATATATATATATATATATATATGTGTATATATACATGTGTATATGTATATGTGTATATATACATGTATATATATATATATATATATATATATATATATATATTTATCCTTGACTTCCCTAAAACACTGATATTTCTGTTAATCCTACATTCCTCTTTAGCTAACCTCACTTCTCTTTCTGTCCCATACCTCCTAGTTCAGTGGCTCTCAATGGGGGTACGTGAAGGTACTCCAGGGTGTACGTGAGATTTGTAAAAATAAATATTTAAAATTAGCATCCATTAAAAAAATCCTTTAAACATTGTTATTTAATAAATATTCAATAAAATATAAATGTATGTTCATAAACTGAATTGTATATATTCTATAGTGAACTGAAGGCACAGTTACTGTGTACTACATCTTTTTTTCAACCAAAAATGCTTTGCGCTGGTTAGGGGGTACTTGGCTGAAAGAATATTTCACAGGAGGTACATCACTGAAAACAGGTTGAGAACCACTGAACTAGATGACATGTGCATGCTGCACTGCTCACACAACCCTGAGAGGTGACATGTGCATGCTGCACTGCTCACACAACCCTGAGAGGTGACATGTGCATGCTGCACTGCTCACACAACCCTGAGAGGTGACATGTGCATGCTGCACTGCTCACACAACCCTGAGAGGTGACATGTGCATGCTGCACTGCTCACACAACCCTGAGGTGCTTCCCCAAGATGGATAGTGTGCTGCCCAGTCCCATTGTTCTGGTTCCTTTACCTGCTTTCTCATGTTCCTCCCTGTGTCTAGCGCCTCCCTTTCGTCTTCTTCCCCACCACCTGCTGTCATTTATTTGGACAGTAAAGACATTGTTTTATTTGCAACTCTAATGTAATGTTTTTAATGTAATATCATGTTTTGGTAAACATGACTTGTTCTCCTCAGTCGTACCAAGCTTAGAACGGTGTGAGGTGTAGTGGACTCTTCTTTTAAATTAAATAAAGATAAAACAGAAGTAATTGTTGTTGGTCCCAAGGACGAACGATTGAAAGTGAGCGCTCAGCTTCAATCACTGATGTTAAAAACCTCAAACCAACCCGGAAATCTAGTTATGGATTCAGACCGCAACCTGAACAGCCATATCAAGACAATTACAAAATCAGCCTACTATCACCTGAAGAATATATCAAGGGTTAGAGGACTTACACTACCGTTCAAAAGTTTGGGGTCACCCAGACACATTTTCAGTTTCTTCACAATTTCTGGCATGGAATAGCCTTCATTTCTAAGAACAAGAACAGACTGGCGAGTTTCACATGAAAGTTCTCTTTTTCTGGCCATTTTGAGAGTATAAATGAACCCACAAATGTGATGCTCCAGATACTCAACTAGCTCAAAGGAAGGCCAGTTGTATAGCTTCTCTCACCAGCATAACTGTTTTCAGCTGTGCTAACATAATTGCACAAGGGGTTTCAAGGGTTTTCTAATCATCCATTAGTCTTCTATGAGCAAACACAATGTACCATTAGAACACTGGAGTGATAGTTGCTGGAAATGGGCCTCTATACACCTATGTAGATATTTCATTAAAAACCAGACGTTTCCACCTAGAATAGTCATTTACCACATTAACAATGTATAGAGTATTTCTGATTAATTTAATGTTATCTTCATTGAAAAAAACTGTGCTTTTCTTTGAAAAATAAGGACATTTCTAAGTGACCCCAAACTTTTGAACGGTAGTGTATGTCTCAACAGGATTTGGAGAAACTTGTCCATGCATTTATCTTCAGTAGACTGGACTACTGTAACGGTGTGTTCACAGGTCATTTATCTTCAGTAGACTGGACTACTGTAACGGTGTGTTCACAGGTCATTTATCTTCAGTAGACTGGACTACTGTAACGGTGTGTTCACAGGTCATTTATCTTCAGTAGACTGGACTACTGTAACGGTGTGTTCACAGGTCATTTATCTTCAGTAGACTGGACTACTGTAACGGTGTGTTCACAGGTCTCTGTAAAAAGTCAATCACTAAGACCAGGAAAGTGGATCACATCACTCCAGTTCTGAGGTGTTTGCACTGGCTTCCTGTCCAACAAAGAATTGACTTTAAAACCCTGCTGCTGGTTTATAAAGCACTGAATGGTTTAGGGCCTAAGTATGTTTGTGATCTGCTGCTACCTTATGAACCATCCAGACCCCACAGGTGTTCTGGGACTGGTCTACTTCTGTTCCAGTCAGAACTAAACATGGAGAAGCAGTGTTCAGCTTTTCTGCTCCACATAGCTGGAACAAGGTTCCTGAAAGCTGCAGGTCTGCTGAGACCCTCAGCTCCTTTAAATCCAGATTGAAGACTTTTCTGTTTGCTGTTGCATTTAATTGAACCAGATTCAATTGCTGCATCTCACTACTGCATTTTATTTCTTAAACTGCACTGCAACCTGTATTCAATTTTTATTTTTTATTTAGCTTTTTGACTGTTTTAATGTTTTCTTAACTGTTTTTAAATCCTGTTTTCTCTGCATTATGTTTTGATGCTTTTAATGTTTTTATGTGAAGCACTGTGAATCGCCTTGTTGTTGAAATGTGATACAAATAAACTTGCCTTGCCTTCTCCTCATTGCAGATTGGTGTGAGATGTAAAGGTGAGTATTTTATTTAGAGAAGTTGATTATCTGTCCATGAATGCTTTACCATACACATCGTTACTACGGAGGTCTTTTCTGTCTGAATGACATTTTATTGAAGATCTCAGTTTAGTGTTTCAATTTTTTTTTTACAATTATCATACAGACTAGAAAAATAGAGGACACAGTTTTCTACAAATATATTTATAGAGGGCAAAGACTTCCTTGTGGTGTCATAAACCTCTGAGCGTAAAGATGGTGGAAGGTCTTAGACATCGCTTCATATATTGCTACAACATTGTTCATGACTCAATGGTAATAATTAATAATAATATAATTTTTGTATCGCCCAAAATTTGCTTCAGAGGGTTTTACAATCGGTACACATACGACATTCTCTGACCTTTGACCCTCACATCGGTTCAGGAACACAAGGAAGAGCCCTGAGGCAGAGCAACAGAGGAGCATCCTCTATCAGGACAGAACAAGTCAAAGAAAAGAATGTGGAGTTCCAGAAGACAACGCTTTCCTGCTCACAAAACCTTATTGTTGGACTTCTGACAGAGGACAGGACTGTCTGAGGATGTATGCAAATAAGAGTGGCGCTAAGAACCCGGAACTCCTCGGGTCAACGCAGTTACGCAATATGTTACTGTTTCACAGGTTCTGACCCTCAAGAACCACGAGCTGGACCAAGTTGCTGACTTCCTAGGTCACGATATTCAGGTCCACAGAGAATATTACAGACTTCCAGAGGCTACAACCCAAAATATGCAAACTACTTCTTGCGATGGAGAAAGGGTCCCTTACAAATCTTCAAGGCAAAACACTTTTAAATTGAATTGATTACCATTTAATGTTCTTGTTTTTTGTAGGTTAGGATAACAAGCCTTGTTCACATTTACTGGAGCGAAATAGGACTATAGACAAGCTCTACCACAGCGACTTGGGCTAAACTTTAACAAAGTAATATTCATCTAGCTTCAGATTTCATATCATTATGTATTCAATTGTAATTCATTTAAAATGTGTAGTTCATCACTTCTGTGATGCTCGGATGCTTTTTGTTAGATAATATCGACTTGACTGATTCCAGGCAAAGTGAAGACAGTGAGGAAGAGGAAGAGGAAGAGGATCCTGACACACATCCACAGACATCAATGAGTGCACCTGCACATACACACATCACATGATCTAAATACACATAAGCAGTGTAGATTATGATGCGCTCTACATGTTAAGGATAGTTCAGCTGTAGAGTGTTTACGGTCCTTTTGTGAGAAAGTCAAACATTTGGAGCTCAATTTGAATCGCTCAATCATACAAACGAGGCTGTGGTGCACAGACTGTGGACGTCTCAAGACACACCCCCATTTATAGATCAGATGTTTATTCATAACATATTTGAATTAGCACTGACCTGTATCACATGAGCAAACTATATTGAGCTTTACTTTACATTCTGCAGAGATGGAGAGAAGCAGGCGACCTGTTGAGGACCCTCAGATGGTACGACCCTTCTTCAGTCCAGCTCATATGTAGTTGGTTTGATTCATAGGCTGAGCAATGATGCTGTTTCTTGTGCTGTATTCCTAATAACGGTTTTATGTTCCATTCCCAGATATTGACTCTGCAGTAGAAGGTATGACAGGAATAGAAGTTTTTTACTAGCAAGTCGCTTTAGAAACTATTTTGATTTTGCTCAACAGCAACACCATCTATGTTTGGACATTTGCCTCATATGCATACCCTGATACCAAATTATTAAGGAGCTGCTTGAAGGAAATTACCTATGTTTTGGAGTTGTACATTTAGACTTTCCTGTGAATGACATAACGGGTCAAATAAAAAAATACATATTCACACGTTTTGGTTGACATGGACAGTTTAAAAAAAATCTTTTGCAGCATTTAAAGAAACTGTGGACAAAGAGTCGGGCAGAAGAAGGTAAAGTGCACACAGCACATACACAAAAGAGTCGACCACTGAGGCACTTTGAGAGTGGAGGCTGAACTAGTAGGATTCAAACAAGAAGCCTTGATGATGTGATTTGGGCTTTTCTTATCCAAAACTATTTTCAAATGTATCTTTTTTTTTGTCTGTGTTAGGAAGTCATTTAGAAACAAATACAGCAGGAGAGCAGCTCAGAAAGAAAGAACTAATGTTACGTCTCATTGACTAACGTTTAACAGCTAAAATACAAAGCGCACTGTTACTTTACATACAGAAGTATTCTGATGTGCCCTGCGCAGTTAGTTTTGCACATTTTAAATATGCCCAATGGAGCGTTAGCATCTGATCACCACATGCTATTGTTCAGTACCATTAGTTTGGGATAGGGTCAGATTTAATAGTTGATCGGTGCGTCCCTCGGCTGTTTCTTTGAGGTGTAGATTTATTAATTGACGTGACAAATAAAAGAAAATGAATTGTTTACTGTACAGTTTGGTTTCAAATTGACAGATCTCTTTTCTTCTTTTGTAGTGTCTCTTGAAAATGCTGTTGAAAGGAATCCTAGGAGGACACAAACACGCCAGCTAGACAGCATTTCCCTGGGCCTTCAGTCACTAAAACCAAAACACACATAGGTTGCAATTATTCAACATCAGTTAGTCATAAACACAGGTCAAATACAGCCTGGCTCATGCAAAACAAACTGGGGCTGACTTCACCATGAGGCAAACAGGCAACTGCCTTGGCCCCAACTAAACCTGCTCCTACCAGCTATAGATATGATGTTTAGTTATGAAACGCATTGGATAAGGTTACTTACCAAAGGCCCCCAAGGCACTTACAATGTGCTACTTGAACTTTCTTTGTACTTCTACTTCCAAGGAAACCATTGTAGTACTACATTAAAGTACAGTATGTTACAGGATACATTGCAGATTCACATTTTACTTACTTTGTATTTTGCAAAATACATAAAAGTTAAATGACATGTTATTACAAAGAGAGTAAAGTACTTGCTGTTGGGTACTGGTATCAGTGTAAAATTGAACGGTACATAACCCTACTCCCGTCTACCCTCTTACTTCCGGGAAGTAGTTACAATAGATCCTCAGTCATTGTTTCCCACACAGACTCCACCCAATCTACTCTCAGCTAAATAGCAGCATTATGTTACTCGTGTTCTCTGTTGTCACCAGCTGTATCCATGGTCGGAGCGTTAAGTGATCATTTCATTACAATGGAACATTTTGTGCAGCTGGTGTGTGTTACCCCTCTGCTCCGGTTCTACAGGTCTGGTAAAATCATGGACCGCTGTGAAGACATGTCCCGAGTGGTAGAGTCACATGTCTTCATGCAGCAGCGTCCTTCACCAGAACACATCAGCTGCACTGCAAATATTTAAAAAATACTGTATTTATTCTTACAAGAGGCTCTGTGACACAGAGTCACAACACAACAATTCTGTGTTTTGATGCTCTTAATGGTTTTATGTGAAGCACTTTGAATCGCCTTGTTGTTGAAATGTGGTATACAAATAAACTTGCCTTGCCTTGCCTTGTGGAAGTGAGCACTCCAGATTGAATAACGCACAGCATTTTAAATACAGTTTACAGGGTGGGGGCTGTTATTGGAATATTCTGCTTTGACATTTTCAAACAAAGGAGTACTTATCAGCGTTGTCACAAGACATATAGATATATACATATACATATATATATATATATATATATATATATATATATATATATATATATATATATATATACTGTATATCAGCCTAACATGTGAAACATGCAATAAGTACTTGTACATAGTCATTATAAACATAAACAGTTCATTTTGACAGTCTATTCTTTCCGAGAACTGCAGCCGAGTTGCATCTGAGTCGACAGCGGTCAATAAGGTGCTTCCACTTTTCAAAACGTAGATAACGTTCACTGCAACATTCTTAAAGCTGGCCAGGGCAACATGTCTCCCATGTTTCTGCTGCTATGCCCTGCTAATAGACTGGACAGGCAGGGAGGGTTTATCTTGTGTGGTGTGAAACATTCTCTGAATAAATCACAGAATGTTTTAAATGAACAGCAATGTTTTGGAAAAAAATATGTTTTTACAACTGAAATTACATTTTCACATTATTACAGAGAGAATAAAGTACTTTAAAAAGGTACCGTTGGGTACTATCATCTCACAATTGAACTGTTGGATAAACCGAGCAGGTGTGGATCCGTGTACCTATAGTCTCCTCACAGCATCCCATAATATGTTCCTCTTCCCTCCCTCTGCCTTTCCTCCCCTCAGTTATTGTTTGCCACACAGACTCCACCCAATCTACTCTCCATTGAATAGCAGCATTATGTTCCTCGAGGTCTCCGTTTTCACCAGCTGTATTCATGGTAAGAGCGATAAGTGATCATTTCATTGCAATGGACCATGTTGTGCTGCTGCTGGTGTGTGTTACTGTTACCCCCCTGGTCCGGTGCTACAGCTCTGGTAAAGTCATGGACAGCTGTGAAGACATGCGACCCTACCACTCTGGTCTGAGCCCACAGGCGGCACCAGCACCCTTCACCGTCTCAACAGACCACTTCAGCTACAGACTGGGAGAGAAGGTGACAGGTAAGAATCAGGCTCATCTAAATCCAGTCACCTAAGATAGTTACCATTGGGCCCAATTGCACACTATTATGGCGGGCCATGGATGATAGATAGATGATAGATGTATACTTTATTCATCGCCAAGGGGAAATGAGTTCATCATAGATACTATGACGCATCCACACACACACACACACACACACACACACACACACACACACACACACACACACACACCATGTATTGTCACCTGATCAAGTAGAGAGGTGACGACATTTTACATTTCAAATTTGATTACTTAATGCTAAATTAAAGATGTTCAGTTTCACTACTTGTTGCTGATTCAAGCATTCAGTTAATGAACATGGGACTGGTCTCTTTTACATCTTTACTAAATTGATGGTCTAATATTAGAAGAAGCTTGATGCTGCCTTATTAAACCGGGCTCTTGGCCCACACAGGAGTCTCCCTCAGGGTATTTTAGGTACTCCCTTAAACAGTAGCACATACCCTCGGTTGTTTATCCGGCAACGTCCCTGAACATTTACTAGAGCACAGTGGTCTGAGAGAAGCAATACAAAAAGCTGGTTATTTCCAGTCAAACTTCAGTTGCTCTAACATCTGATAGTTTCCAGTGGCGACTGGTCATCAGGGGCAGGTGGAGCATAGCCCCATCATCAGAGAGAACTGTGCATACAAACTATGTTATTATTCATTTTCAAAGCTTTTCTTTTCTTTTCCCAGTTCTGATACAGGCTCCAGCCTCCACACCATTCTTTGGTTTCCTGTTACAGGCAAGAGAGGTAGGAGGTCGGTCTCCTGTGGGCACCTTCACTCTGACAACAGGGGACACTCAGCTTCTCCCCTGCAGCCAGAGACCTGTGAGTTCCTTCCCATTTAGCACACTTTACTGTGAACAACATGCAGGCCTACAGCAGGCCAAACAATGTACCATGAGATTTGTTTACTTCTGGAATATTGATTAATTATACTTTCAATAATTATTCATTATTCGCTCTGTTTGACCTTCATCGGGTGATAAAGGTCAAAAAGAGGTGTAGAGATGAAGGTCAAACTTCATCGGGATAAACATAGTAAATTCTTACATATTCCAGCAGCTAGCGAGACAATGTGCTGCAGTTTTTTTTCTTCGGAAGAGCATTGAGTGGGCCTTCCTCCAAGTGCGTTGGCACCGCTGGACAAATGAGCCTGAGGGAACACTGGCCTCCAGTTCCTGCTCCGGGAAGAGTGGAGGCTGGTATCCATAGGCCCACTGGAAAGGAGAGAGACCAGTGGCTGAACTGTGAAGGGTATTGTGGGCATACTCAACCCACTTGCTTAGGAGTAAGGGTGGTGGGAGGAGAGGCAGCGTAACGCTGTCTCTCCATCTCTTGGTTCATGCGCTCCTGACTATTAGATTGCGGATGGAACACTTCACCTCTTGTTTTTGGTCTGAGACCACATTAATGGGCAGACCATGCAGACGGAACACATTTTGCAACAATACTTCTGCCGTTTCTTTGGCAATAGGCAACTTGGGTAGTGGGATGAGCAGAGCGGATTTGGAAAATCAACCAATGACCGTAAGAATAACTGGCTTGGCTGTAGCACACAAGACAATCTTAAAGGGAACAAGTGCAGGGTCAAATTGATAGTGAGGGACTGATCAGGGTATGTGGTGCAGGTGAGATGGGTGTGGACAACCAAGTGAAAGGAATGAGAGTTGATGGGGTCAGAGTGGGAGGGTCTGAAATGACAGAAGAGTTAGAAAACAATCTATAAGGTGATGGAATGTGTGACAGACATGTTTAAAATAGTATGAAATGGATAGATCCGTAAAAATTTTAACAATAAGGTAACACACCTTCAGATAGCACATATGATGACCTCCTTTTCTCTTTTTCTCTGTGTGTGTGTGTGTGTGTGTGTGTGTGTGTGTGTGTGTGTGTGTGTGTGTGTGTGTGTGTGTGTGTGTGTGTGTGTGTGCGTGCATGTGTGTGCGTGTGCATGCATGTGTCCAGAACTCAGCTGTATCCCACACATCAGATTCTGTTAAGACCTCCATTCAGATGACATGGAGATCAGAAGCATCAGAAGACATGAAACTGATTCAGTTCCAGTAGGAGTGAATTTAATTATTTTTTTCTATTCCATTCCTTTTGTTCTATTGCCACGCTCAAGTGGGTCACCAAAGTGAGTTTTTACTATGAATAACATCTTTGTGTTTCAACCTCATGTTAACTGATCTTGGTGTCTCTGCAGTGCATCCTTCGTGCAGAATTACAGGACGTTCTGGGTTGATGTTACAAGTCCTGCCATTAACTTCACTAATGACGATAGTGGTGGATCTACATATCGCCCCATGGCACCAACAACCACAACATATCGACCTGCACCACCTGTTGTAAGTAAATGATGATTAGGAACAAAGTCAAACTAGCGGTTTTGATTGATTGACTTGGTCTTGAGATGAATTTCAGTGCACTTTGGGTTTAGGCATGGGTGTCTTGGCTATTATATTGTGTGTTTGTAACGCCTGTAAGGTGGCATGTTCCACCCCTTAACCCTGGGACCCTTCACCCAACCTCCTAATGTCTCAGCGTTAAATTCTAAGGAGAGGGTTTTCACTGAGTTCTTAGTAAATGCTGACAATTGATTGAGTCATCTGGCCAGGTTGCGGAACCACCCCATCCCAGAATAGCAGTCATGAGGAGTTTGAGGAACACAACTCAAACATCAACTTTATTAATTACATTCTTGCAACTTTGTGGCAAGTGGTCGATATGTTTGGTCGCTCTCTAGAATCCTCTCAATCCACAGATTCACAAGCTATTCCCTCTCCAACAAAGCATAAGTGATGTATCAACCAACACAGCCATGCATCAAAAGAAAATGTACACGCGATTGTAGATAAATATGACTTACATTGACGATACAAGCCGATCTCTTCAATCCATTTTTTTTTACATGGAGATTTCAGAGCCCAGAGCATTATTTTGGTTTGGCATAGTGTATGGTACTGCTGTATTTGGATGTATTGAACACCATTAGTGATATACAAGTGAAATATATAGTCTGGCACATAAACAAATGGCACAAAAATGCCAGATTTAGAGATTCGCTTGAACCGTCTGTACTAAAACCTCTCTAATTGTTTCTGCAGACAGACTGTTCAAATATTATGCTATGATTTGGGAGAGGTTTGCACATGCAGCTGCATCATTCCAAAGAGATAATCATCCTGAAAGTGTTTTTTTTTTTTTAGGTGAAACCGGAAGCAAAACCGGAAGCAAAACAATAGGCACGCCGTTTGGGCTTGGAAGCTAGGCTAACGTTACGGTTTGAAATTAATGAATGGTGAACGCGATACGGCAAAATGAATGATAAGACGCTAATGAATGGAAAGTTTACTTTCAAAAAGTCAGATGGTTCCCTTGACAAGACCAAAGTGGTATGTGCCATTTGTCATTGTGAACTGAGCTATCATCGTAGCCTATCCAGTCTGAAATACGACTTGATGGCCAAGCACACAGCTGATGCTAACTCTGCGCCCCCTCGTCATAGCAGACAAGAATGGATGACTTCAGACACACATGGACACCACAACGAAGAACAAACTTATTGCAGCCATAGCTAAATGGGTGGCTACTGCGTGTAGGCCTGTTAACGTTGTGGAGGACGAGGGTCTAGCTGATATAATACGCATCGCATCCAACGACAGGACCTACGAATTGCCTTCGAGAGCCACCATTACCTGAAATGTGCACTTTATCATTTTATTTTGTAAACCCTTGTTTACCTGAAATGTGCACTTTATCATTTTATTTTGTAAACCCTTGTTTACCTGAAATGTGCACTTTATCATTTTATTTTGTAAACCCTCGTTTACCTGAAATGTGCACTTTATCATTTTATTTTGTAAACCCTTGTTTACCTGAAATGTGCACTTTATCATTTTATTTTGTACCGCCCTGTTTGGCAGTTGTTTTTCAATAAAATAAAACATTTGCACAAAGCAAGCCAATCCGCTTTTTCATGTTGATAAGAGCATTAAAATGAAAAAAAAAAAAATTGCGATTAATTGCGATTAATCGCGAGTTAACTATGACATAAATGCGATTAATCGCGATTAAATATTTTAATCGTTTGACAGCACTAGTTAGTATAGAATGATTCTACAAACGCCCATATTACATCCAATTACATTGTTTTTATATCCAATGCCAATACTTCTAATTACATCTTTATACAATATTTGTATGAGGAAACTTCACTTTTCTAGTCTACCGACCACTCAAAGTGCCTTACAACACATGTCAACATTGACCCATTCACACACACATTCATCAGGGGATTGAACCAGAAACCTTCAGATTACTTTGTCTCGTAATCTGAAGGTTTATGGTTCATCCCTTGATCAAATTTACCTATAAAGTGAACGACTCGCAAAAGTCTTATCTCTCTCATGATTCATATATTTAACTTCACATAGTACAAAAGTACAAAGTACACAGGACATAAAACGTCATTAATAAATACATGGAGAAATGCCTGTACTTTCGTGGGAATGTTTATGTGATGCCGTTAACAGGTTACGCTTGTGCACAACGGCCAATATTCTTGGCTACTCGCCAATTCTTACCGTTTTGTTAGATCAGCTTTTCTGCTGTTGTGTCTCTCAAACCAGAACACAGATCTCAGCTCAACATTGAGCATGAATTGAGAGCGGCCGTATCAAGCCTGCAACCCCGTTATAAAAAGATTTGTAGAGGAAGGCAGGCTTCTTGCAGCCACTAATACTGATACAACGTGATGGCTCACACATATCTGCACTCATTTTATGTTGTTTTGCACAGGTTGCACGTTATTGTTATTATCTTGTAAAGATATTCAGCATGGACCATTTTATTAGAATTTGTTTGGGCGGTGGGGCATGAACATTTTTCTTCCTCCAAAGTGGGGCGTGACAAAAAACAGATGGTTTTGTAGAAAGTCCACTCTCAGTCTTAAGATCTCGTCTGCCCTTCACCCTGGTAACCCAATCACCATGGTAACCAGTGACCCGTGTCTATGAAGCAATAGCTGCGCTCAAGTCCATCACAAATACAGAAATGACTCCTCAATAACCTCAATAACACATCTTACTACTGGTAATGTCCGCGTATATATATTGCAATGTCTTACGGCAGGACCCGCCACACCATCATTTTCTAGTTAATATTATAATCTAACTAATGTAATGTACCCAACCGCGTCGTTATTAGACACTCAAAGCAACAAACATAGTATTAAGAGCAAGAAGCTCTATAAGGGCAGGCGGGAGGAGTGGTGGATGGGAACAAACAAACACTGGACTTTCACTCAGCGGATACGCGTTCCTGTACTGTGTGAAACCAAAAGTTGAGGGATTTAGACAATATTATGTCAGTTGACGCTTCGCTACTGAGTCACATGCATTTACATTCGTAGCTTACTTTAAGTTACACGCATACTCATTTCACGCCAAACCATGATTTTTCTTTAAGACTAACTAAACCGTACTGCCAACATTTCACGTTATACACCTGTTACAGTGTCAACCACAACCATGCTTGAACCTAAGCATTGACATACTTCCCGAAAGCTGGCCCCTGATTATATGAACATATTTGTGTCTTCTTTCTGCAGGGGAGTATCATCAGTGCAGATTGCGGTGTCACCAAGATGTGTTTCAGTCAGCCTTCAAACTGTAACCCTGCAGCCAATGCTGAATGTTATTTCATGTCAGCCATGATGTTGTCACCAACTGCTGCAGCCATCCGCTATGAGATGACGGGTCCATCGGATGGATACGTCTCTTTTGGATTTTCAGATGATCAAATGATGGTAATGTGAAGACAAAATGCTTAATTCAATGTCATTGGTTCCTGTTTTGTCAAAATTCTAACAATAAGACTCTTGAACAGCATTGTTCACATACTTGCCTTTATACTTTCTATGTACCGGGAGGATTAAAAAGTATATACATCTTATACACAGCCCCCACAGTTCATGTGCTTAATTCCATCTTGTGAATACGTAGCGCCACATTCTAAAGACACACACAAACAACGCTCTTGACCCCTCCCTATATTTGTGACTCATGGGGTAGAGTGCTCCTCTTGTAACCACAAGTACGCAGGTTCAATACCCATCCTCCCCACATTTTGCATGTCAAAGTGTCTTTTAGCAAGACACTGAACCCCCAGTTGCTCCTCGGGCGCTTCACAGCAGCACACTGCTCCTAGAATGCTAAGGATGGTTTAAATGTAATACCTTATTATTCGGTGTGGCGATGCGCAACAAGGCTCCAAGGCCTTGTGTAGCAAGCACACTGACTGTACTCCTAGTTGGAATGCTTAACAATAGTCACACTGTGGAAGTTGAATATCTCTCTCTCTCTCTCTGCCCTTCTATCTCTCGGTCTGTCTCTCTGTCCCTTCTCTCTCTCCTGTCTCTCTCTCTCTGTCCCTTCTCTCTCTCCTCTCTCTCTGTCCCTTCTCTCTCTCCTGTCTCTCTCTCTCTCTCTCTCTCTCTCTCTCTCTCTCTCTCTCTCTGTCCCTTCTCTCTTGCTCTGTCCCTTCTTTCTCTCCTCTCTCTCTCTCTGTCCCTTCTCTCTCTCCTGTCTCTCTCTCTCTCTCTCTCTCTCTCTCTCTCTCTCTCTCTCTGTCCCTTCTCTCTCTATGTCCCTTATCTCTCCTGTCTCTCTCTCTCCTGTCTCTCTCTCTCTCTGTCCCTTCTCTCTCTCCTGTCTCTCTGTCTCTGTCCCTTCTCTCTCTCCTGTCTCTCTGTCTCTCTCTCCCTCTCTCTCTCTCCCTCTCTCTCTTTCTCGTTTCCGTTTCCGGTTGTGAGTGAGGGTGCGTGGTGAGCGTGTGAGAGGCGCGGAGTTTTGAAGTTTTTCTGTCCCGTTCATCGGGGTTTTTGAACGGTTTGGCCGCCTGCCTTAGTGCAGGTGGTCGGGCTGTTCTGTTCGGAGTCTTTTTTTCTGTTTTTTTCGAGGCGTCTCGGAGGAATGGCGTCCTCCAGCCTCCCTCTCTCCGGCAAGGAGTAAGGATCGTCCCGCTGGGGGGCGGCGTGTCCGTTGAGGAGGTGCTGGCGGTGGGGGAGCGGGTCGGCCACCGGAACTTGAGTTTCGCGTCCCGCATGAGCGGAGCGGTGGTGGCGTTCCTGCGGGATGAGCCCCTCGTGCGCCAGCTGGTAGAGAGCGGCGTGACCATCAGGGGCGCGGCGGTGCAGGTGTCCCCGCTGTCCGCCCCATCTACGCGGATCACCGTGTCGGGAGTGCCGCCGTTCATCTCCAACGAGGCGATAATGGAGGAGCTGTAGAGGTTCGGGAAGTTTGCCAGCGGGCTGAAGACGGTGAACTTGGGGTGCAGGGACCAGAGGCTAGGGCACGTCCGGTCTCTGAGGAGGCAGGTCTTCATGTTCCTGGGCTCGCCTTCTCAGAGCCTGGACGTGTCCTTCAGGGTGAGGCATGGAGAGGCCTCCTACATCCTGTACGCCAGCTCGGACCAGCGCCGCTGCTTCCAGTGCGGGGGTCTGGGGCACCAGAGGGCTGGGTGCACGCGAGGGAGGCGCTCTGCTGGGAAGGGAGCGGCGGCGCCCGCTGAAGAGGGGCCTGCTGGGCCCGCTGAAGGGGGGCCTGCTGGGTCCGCTGAAGAGGGGCCTGCTGGGTCCGCGGAGGAGGGGCCTGCGGGGTCCGCGGAAAAGGGGCCTGCTGGGCCCGCTGAGGAGGGGCCCGCTGAGGAGGGGCCGGCTGAGGACAGCGGTCCGGCTGAGTTTGCGGGCGGCGAAGCGGAGGAGGAGATGCCACTGGAAGCTAGTGGGCTTGAGAATGAAGCACCCGTAGACATCTACCCTCTAGAAGCCATCAGCCGGTTTCTAGATGCAACACTTTATCAACCAAAAAACATAACCAAGTATTTCAGCAACGGCCCTAAATTCATAAGATCCATAGCTATGCACAGGAAGAATTTGGGGCCGAACTTTGTGAGCCAGAAGAAGCGTTTCCGCCTCAAGAAGTACGTCACAGAGCTGAGGAAGGCAGAGAAGGAGAAAAGCTAAGAGGGTGAGGTGAAGGCAGGAGGCTCAGCGGCTCATCAGGCCACTCAGGGACTGTTCTCTTCCTCTGAGGCATCAGGTCTGGAGGCGGAGACATGGACTATGGAGTTGGTGTTGGTGGTGAGTTTGATGGTGGTGACATGGACTATGGAGATGATGATGATGATGATGATGATGATGGTGACATGTATGTCTATGGGTTTTCTGTTTAGAAGAGTTATATTTTGGGTGCTGGTGGAGAGCTGGTGGTAAACTATTGTTTGTTTGTTTTGTTTGTTCTATGGCTAAATGTTTGTTTGACGTTTAGTTGTTTGTTTATGTTTTAAGTGATGTTTTAGAGTGTTTCTGTTTTCACTGAAAAGTGGAATAAAGGGATTTTAAAAAATCTAAAAAATCTCTCTCTCTCTCTCTCTCTCTCTCCTGTCTCTCTTGGTCTCTCTTGCTCTGTCCCTTCTCTCTCTCCTGTCTCTCTCTCTGTCCCTTCTTTCTCTGTCATCCCCCTCTCTCTCTGTCTCTCCCCTTCTCTCTCTCTTTCCCCCTTCTCTCTCTCTCCTTCTATTTATCTCCCTCTTCTGTCTGTCTTTCTCTCTCTTCTGTTTCTCTTTCTCCCTCTCTCTTACTCTTCTGTTTCTCTCTCAATTTCTCTTCTCCCTTTCTCTCTCAATTTATTTATCTTTCTCCCTCTCTCAATCTCTCTCTTTCTTCCTCTCTCTTCCCCTACCTCTCTCTCTCTCTCTTCTGTCTGTCTGAGCCTAAATCTGCCACTAAGAGGACAAAGAAAACACAAAACGTAATGAGGCTAAGGCCAGTAAGGTTAAGGAGGACAAACAGACGGGTCTGATGAAAGGGTAGCATGTAGTTAGCTTTGGTTAGACAAAAAGGCAGATCGTGTGGGTGTCTGTGTTCGCACGTCTCGTCTCAATAACACATCTCTGGTAATGTTGGCGTAGATATAATGTAACTCAATAACACATCTCTGGTAATGTTGGCGTAGATATAATGTAACTCATAACACATCTCTGGTAATGTTGGCGTAGATATAATGTAACTCATAACACATCTCTGGTAATGTTGGCGTAGATATAATGTAACTCAATAACACATCTCTGGTAATGTTGGCGTAGATATAATGTAACTCAATAACACATCTCTGGTAATGTTGGCGTAGATATAATGTAACTCAATAACACATCTCTGGTAATGTTGGCGTAGATATAATGTAACTCATAACACATCTCTGGTAATGTTGGCGTAGATATAATGTAACTCATAACACATCTCTGGTAATGTTGGCGTAGATATAATGTAACTCAATAACACATCTCTGGTAATGTTGGCGTAGATATAATGTAACTCAGTAACACATCTCTGGTAATGTTGGCGTAGATATAATGTAACTCAGTAACACATCTCTGGTAATGTTGGCGTAGATATAATGTAACTCAGTAACACATCTCTGGTAATGTTGGCGTAGATATAATGTAACTCAGTAACACATCTCTGGTAATGTTGGTGTATATATAATGCAATGTTTTACGGCAATAGCCACCACACCATCAAAATGTCTTGCAAAATGTTCTAGTTTAAATAAAATAACTCTGAAATAAATAGACCATGTCCACACTACTACGTTTCCATTTTAAAACGCATATCTTTTGCTACGTGTACACTGAGCGTCCTCACTACGGTGGAGTTTTAGACTAGAGCCCTGAGGATGGAGGAGTTTTTACTAGCGGACGCCTCAGTCTCTCATGAGCTGCCACAGAACCAGCAGCAGTAGTGGAGTTTGGAGACGTGATCCACTTCCTGAAAGTATTTTACTTTGCTCAGTTTGCTGCAGCAGTTGAGAAATCTCTGTTCCTCCCTCTTCTGCAGCTTGATACTTTTCAGCAGATGCTGTGTGTTTGTTCTGGAAGAGTCTTTCAACATTACATGTTTTGTTGTTTGGTAATTTCTCACCACATGTCAAGCATACAGGTCAGCCAGCATTGTTGGCAGTGAAAACAAATGAATACGTCCACGCAGAATTAAACTCTATTTTTCTCCGTGACTTTTCATTCTTTTTATTTAGCCATTGACAGTTTATCGAGGGCGGGGCTTTGCAAGTTATGATTAGCGACACCTGCAGGGGAAGGTGCTTGACAGCGACGTAATAGGATGTGATGCACATTTTAGCAAAAAAATATTCTTTTTTATTTTATTTTCAGAGACACAGTATCACCTCAAACTCCAAGATAAGAGGTGTTCCCTTTGAACGAGTGTCCACTGTGCAAACAATTTAATCAAATTTTGTCAAAGCCTCAGGGAGCCGCAACAGAGGGGCTGAAGAGCCGCTTGCTCTAAAGGAACGCATACACATTAATGAACAATGCTAGGCATTATGCAGATGCAACGTCATGGTGAAAATCAAGTATAGTGTAGCTAACATGCTCAATTTGCTAATGTAGTTAGCCATTTGCAACCAGGACAACAGGGACAATGAGTGGTGATGTTTGACTGTCTGGTTTTATTCTCAACTCTGTCTATCTGCAGGGAAACGATGACATTTATATTTGTGGCATTGCCAGTGACGGCATGGTGCGCTTGCAGCATGCGTTTTCAACAGGAAAAACGACTCCACAAGCTGTTCCTCTGGTAATGAAGTTCATCTGATACCACTGATTTATATCTGAACAAGGTAGAAAGTCAGAATCATGCTTGTCAGATCGTGAAACTGCACATGTTAATGTGGATTCAACTTGATTTCTAAATGATATCTAACTGTCCACCAGGGTAATGTTTATGATCTGAGAGCGTCAGTGCTGAATGGGGTGATCAGCTGTTCCTTCACCTCCATCAACATTGTTTCTACTCAGAGGACCACTGGCTTCAACAAAAGCTACTATATCCTGTTTGCCCATGGACCCAACAGCAATGGTAATTTAGACTTAATTACTTGAACAAGGGCCTCCAAACTTTATGCCACATGGAAAAAAAGGTATATAGTTTGTGAGTCCATGAGTCTTTTAATTTCACAGATTTATCTTAATCTCATTGAGTAGATTTTTGCAGTTTGTGATCAGTTGTGAGATGATGAACTTAATTTAACTTAATTAACATTTATGGGGTATAATTGGCAGCAATTGAATATAATATTTATAACTATGTTTCTATGATATAACAAGACCAAAACCAATAATGTGTTAGGCCATCTCTCAATACTCCTGTCTGTGGATTCCAGTCTGAAGCCTATTGGTTCCTACTAAAATGGTCCCGTACTTGTATAGCGCTTTTCTAGTCTTCCGACCACTCAAAGCGCTTTAACACTACATGACATCATTCACCCATTCACACACTGATGAGAGGAGCTACCATGCAAGGTGCCACCTGCTCATCAGGAGTAACTAACATGCAACATGAGCCGTAGGCACAGCTACGGGAGCAACTTGGGGTTAAGTGTCTTGCCCCAAGGACAAATCAACATGGGCTAGTGGAGCCGGGGATCGAACCACCGAGAAGGTGTTTTACTTTATTCTAATTATCTGTATTCACTTTATATGTTGGACAGGAAAGAAACGTTTTTTTTCAACTCTGTATGTTTTTTTCAAACATACAGAAGTTTTTTTCAACTTCTGTATGTTTGTACATTGACAATAAAGTTGACTTTGACTTTATAGTTTTTTTGTAATTATCCTATGTTGCAAATTGGGATTACAATCAGAATGTTGTTGTGCAACCCTGTTGTACAATGACAAATAAACAACCCTTGTTGTCAGGGACACAGTACGGATATTTGGTGCTTTAGTGAGTATTTGTGGCAGCAGGACGGTGTATTCGGATTGAGTCTAAATTAACTCAGTGGTTATGGTTATGAAATAACTTGTCAACTAGTGTTGTGTTTTTAAACGTTTTGAAGAACAATGGAGCTCTATGACATGCAGAAACAAGATGTCAGGCTTCTTTAACAAGATGAGCAGCAGTAGCCTCTTAATTGAACTAAAGTTATAAAGTTCAACAAAGATCTAGAAGCAGATTATTCAGCCCTGACTTTTTTATGCATCTCTCTTACAGGCCGAATCCAGTTCCATACAGGTACCTTCATCAGCTCTGACAAAGTAGACATCTCCACACCCCGGATTGTCAGAAAAGCAGGTTGGCCTCTTATCATCAAAGCACATGGTGAGATCCTCTCCAGACGGATGTCAACAGTAGTACTAAGTAGAACCATATGTTTTGTTTTTAGCCAAATGATTTACTGATGACAATAACAAATACTTTCCAGAAAAAAAGGCATGAGGCCTGTTTTGGCACAGAAATATTAAGTGATTATAGGAAAGAAAGATAAAAGCAAGCACAGACAAACGAACAAAAAAACATCCAGGTACAATTATAATTAAAGTGCAAGCAGTGATGTACGGGCCCTCGCACCTTTGCGCACGTCTGGGGTACTGGCTGGACGCCGGCTCCCGTGGCCGAGAATGTCTGTGACCATCGGACAAAGCGTCCACGAGCTAGACGTAATGCTGGAAATTATGCTTTGCAAACAGTCCACCACTTCCTGTATCCACTGTGTGGCGCTAGACAAAATGCATCAACATCATACATTTGAAGTGTATCTCATAAATTGCCTTCATCAGGAGTTCATTAATTGTCATATGGCTGTCTTCAGGGTCAGGATGTCATGACATGAGAAATGTGGAGCAGATTAGATAATGTATGGCCAAATTAAATTACATTTTGATGGTGAAGGTTTATTTATTTTTTGCTGCTGCTCCACGCTCACATAGTTCAATAATCTTTTGATAACTTTTCACTGCAACGGTCTCAAGATCTTACTGCCCGAATTTGAAATCAATTGGATTTAATTTCGAGGAGGAGTTTGTTATTTTACTCCGCAAAACGATGAAAATAGGCAAAAAATGCAGATATTGAGCGATTAACTGCAGCGCCTCCTAGTGTTTGAACCAATAATGATTCACAAACATATTTGTAAGAATCGGAGCCAGCGTTTAGGATTTGATTGCTGTGTTTGCTATAAACTTGGTGTTTTGCAGCATTACAACCTTAAATTGTCTTTCAGGGGCACTGATGCTGACAGCCTGGATGACACTGGGATCACTGGGAATGATGGTAGCCCGATATCTGAAAGGGGCGACCAAAAGACAGAGTCTGTGCGGCAAAGATGTCTGGTTTCTGGTGAGATCCAGATAAAACATGTGGCATAGTACAACTTTGTTATGTATCCCACATGTCATCAAGTTGTTTTATTTATTTAAGAACAAAACATTTGGAAAACCAACCACAAAATTATATTAATGTGAAATACAGCTTCTTTAAAGGATAAATCAGATTTTTTCAAAACTTACTGTGTAAAATGTCAAAAACAATGCCAAATGTCCATCATAATTTACCAAAGCTGAGATCTCTTTACATATAAATGATCTTAGCAGGAAGCACTGTGCATCTAACCTGACTTTCACCATGGCTGCACGCTACCAAAAAAGGAAATTAATTAACAAAAATACGTCACATTAAAAGGAAATACACTCACTTGAATCCATCAAAACCTGAGTCAAATGAGACAATATCAGAGTATGTGTGTGAGTGTTTTGTCTAATTGACTTGTTATGTCTGAGAATATTGAACTGTCAAATGGGTTATTGGAGTTAAACCCTTCAGAGAGCTCGGTACAAACCTGCCCCCTCTCAGGTGTAGTTGATCTTGCACAACTTCTGAGGTCTTTATCTGTTCAGCTTGTGCTGTATAATGTTGCACGGTTTTTGTTCCTCCAGGTCCATGTTGCAGTGATGAGTGTGACAATAGCAGCCACAATCATCGCCTTCATCCTCTCCTTCTCATACGTCAAAGCCTGGTCTGGGGTCAGTGTAATGCAGCACTCAATCACTTTGCAGCCTCCTGATGAATTTGTTTTGCAGACGTTGAGATGGAGGTCCTGGCACCAAGATGTCAGGGCTTTGAGCTACTCTATGCGGTCGCCTTGTTGCCATTGGTAATCAGGCCGGTGGGCAGTGTGTCATTAGCAGATTTAACTACGGTGCTGGAAGTGTGGTTGGGCACAGAGTTGTCAACAGGGAGAACAGAAGAGGGCTGAGCACGCAGCCCTGAGGGGCCCCTGTTTTGAGGGTGGAGGATGTGGAGGTGCCTATCATCTTTGGGTGTGCTAAGGAGGCTCAGGATCCCAACAAAGAAGGTGGTGTGCTGTCCTGGGTCTCTGAGCTTGGAGGCACAAAATTATTGAATGCTGACCGTTTTTCCATTGATTCAAACGGGAGAGTGCACTGTGGAAGGCTAGGTTGATGGCATCATGTGTTCATCTGTTTGGCCTGTAAGCAAATTGAAATGGGAGGCCATACCTGGATTTCTTGAACTAATCGGGTTGTAATCGTCAGCCCATGTTTTGATTTGACCTGGTGCCTCTGATTTGGGAATGTCCACACAGTTATCTTCATAAACTTCATCGATGCATTTACCGATATAGCTAATGCCTGCATCTGTGTATGTGTCTGCGTTGTTGATGATATATTGGCAGAACTTTCTCAGGCTGGCGTTGTTAAAAACCTGGGCCACAGTAAAAAGCAATGTAAACTCCCTCTGGAGATAATAAGGGCGGCATCCGATCATAACATGGGACGGTGCTAGTTTACTGACTGACTGGGGTTCTGTCTCTCGGAGCTGCCGCACACTCTTCTCTTTGCAAAGCATCCTACTGTCAGTGGGGACGACGAGTCCTTTTCTGGTTACTGCTACTTTGGATTTAATATAATAAATGAACTATCAAAATGCACACAGACCATGGATGTATTATTGACAGGCCCTTGAGGCAGCTCTACTCAGCATGAGAAGACACATCTTCTGTTTGATTAAATTTGGTTGTTGCTGTGCAATAACACATCTTGATTATATTTGAGATTTCCTGATGAGTTAGATGCACTTTAGTGTTACGCTTATTTTGGCAGGTTGAATTTCAGTCAAATTCATTAAAGCTGATTCTGATTCTGATTAAGAGCGTTGAGCTCTAAGTTGTTTTGACAATTGTTAACGT
The DNA here is from genome assembly GCA_038501785.1 of Myoxocephalus aenaeus. Taxonomy (NCBI): domain Eukaryota; kingdom Metazoa; phylum Chordata; class Actinopteri; order Perciformes; family Cottidae; genus Myoxocephalus; species Myoxocephalus aenaeus. Next base: position 264,399 of record JBAMJR010000063.1, on the reverse strand, counting down.
CATAGTAGTTATCATCATAGGATTATGTTGGTTAATATCAGTGTTTCTGTTTTCAGGGAGCCCATCCTGTGTTAGGCTGCCTGGTTCTTATCCTTTCGTTCCTCCAGCCCATAGTGGCTCTGTTGCGTTGTGGACCACAACATCCCCGGTAGGTACATTGCATGTGTGTTTGAATCAACAGATCCTTAAATCTATATAACGAGTAATCAGTGCTCGGCTTACCCGGTGTCCCTATCAGTAGGATGAAGACACACAGTTACTGGTCATAAAAACAGACATTGCCTTTTAAACATGAAACAAACAAAAAAGAAGTGGATGATGAGACAGCTTAACTTAGAAGCAGGATACTGCTAGGTCAGCAAGGACAACTAGAAGCATTCCAGTGGGACTCCTTTATGAGGTTGAGTTACTAGAGTATTGTGCCGGAGTCTTGAAGTCACAGCACTTACCACAAACCATTCAAAACCTCTGCTTGTATACACAGTAGACAGATAATCTTCCAATCAGAAGATCAGTGGTTTGATCCTCGGCTCCTCCAGTCAATGTTGATGTGTCCTTGTGTCCTTGGGCACATCAACAGGAACAGCAGTTCTGATGGGCAGGAGACACCTTGGCCAGCCCCTGCCATTGGAAAAGTCTAGAGACAAGAAACTGGGAAAGAAACAGAAACGTTGGAACGCAAGGAGATGGACTAACTGGCACAGGCAAACAGGAGCACACACAGGCTGCAGTCGAATAGTCAACAACTAACTCCTAACCAACGTCTAACCCAAACCACTTTTCCTTGAGCTCTGTGGAAAAAGTCATGAGGTCAAGGAAAGATGGGAAGGAGAACTCATGAGGAGTTAGGAAAAAACAACCGCTGTGTTTAGAGAATCTGACTCCACTTTCACTAAGCTACGTAGTTATGACGCGACCGCAGGCGATGTTAGTGAGGTCGGTCTGCAGCGGAGAAACTACAATGTTCAGAAGGTGGACTACAAAGAAGCTCATCTTAGATACTTCATCCGTGTGTTCTCACAGTGTTACGTCATGCAGACGACATGCCCAGGTCAAAGTATAACTTTATTAAAAAGGTTGGAATAGAAATGAAAGAAGGAATATAAAAGTGAAACAAGGTATTGTCACAGAGAAGCTGCTAAACTGTCTCTTTGTTCAGTTTCAAAATTCGTTATCCCACTAACAATGTCTCATATCTGAATATACAGACAATAGTTTAACAACACTCAGCGTGACCTAGAAGTGTTGACTGTGTGTTTTATTGTAATGTGACAAAATAGTTGATTCAAAAACATGACTCAGATGTCCCACTGAAGAGCTCGTCCAGTTTAACCCTTTTATCAAACCTCGGATTTCAGCTTCTGTAACTGAAGTCAAATAAAAGAATGAGGGCTGAAGCTGGCAGTACAACATCAGAGAGAATATCAAATATGTCAGTTTGATTGGTTTTCAGCAGTTTTCAGCTCATTCAAAGCTAGTAAATGGATCCTGAGTGTGTACTGTGTTGTCAAACTACTGTTAACAAGGTCAAGAATGACTGTTTTGTTTCAGCAGCTCACAATTTATTTATTTTTGTAATCTTTTCTTTCACAGAAGGTTCCTGTTTAACTGGTTCCATGCTTTAAATGGAGTGTCTATAAAAGCTTTAGCTGGTAAGCTTTTGTCTTAAATGAAGAATTGCTAAATCCCCTAAACATTGGCTGTTTTTATACACTCATTGATTAAAAAAGAGATATTCTAATAATACTACTCTCAACCCTTTTTACAAGTTCTTAAAATACTGTGTTTTTGTGACATCACACAGTTGCAGCCATATTGACAGGCCTGAAGTTGATTGACAGCAGTCTGGACCAATGGCTGATGAAAGTGATGGGTGGTTTGGTTGGCTGGGAAGCTTTGTTCTACATTCTGTTGGAAGTCCATTTAAAATGGAAGTTTAACAGTGCAGGTGAATATTTGAACAGTGCAGGTGAATATATATATATATATATACACACATACATACATACATATATATATATATACCTCAAAGGTTCCATGAGAGATTTTCGTTTATCTTGGTGATGAAGTTGAATCCGTCTAATTTAAAGATCAGATAGATAGGTAGATGAGGTTATTCTACATTTAGCGTATTCTACACGTACACTATGTGTATAGTCAATGGTGAAGAAACCAGCTTCATTAATTTATTCATATTAAGGCCAGCCACAGTAGCACATTCATGTGTTCCTCACTTTCTGGTGTAACCAAGTTACAGCTGCTGTTAGCGTACACTTTTATTGATGCTCTGTCAAGTTTGAGTAAGATATGACTACACATATGACTACACATACACAAATATGTACTACTATATCTAGTATACAATACTAATATTGTATTATAAGTAGCCTGCAGCAGCAAAAATTAATCGATTTTCTTTGAATTTCAGATATTTTGGAATCGAAAATGGTAAGACAAAAAAAGGGTAAAAATCAATAAAGAAAAGATGACATACTGATGATTTCTCATGTAAATTGCATTTTCAGATCAAAGTTGATGTCCTTTTGGTGGCTATGTTCTTCCTGGGAAATATGACCTTTTTGGTGACACTGTTGGTTGGAATCGGGACGTCATGAGAAGAGCAGAACAAAAACCACCTGCTCAAGAATCAGCATTTCCAATATATACATAGAATTTGATAAATCATTTTTTATTTTAATAATTTACTTGAAAATGTTGTATGTTTAAATCAATAATAAGATGTACACTGTTTTGTGTTGTAAAGTCAAATTTCTATACAAATGTTGATATCAATAACTGTATCCTGAAAACATTATAGTGAATTATAACTCATACATATATATATATATATATATATATATATATATATATATATATATATATATTACCATGCATACTTACAATTATCTATGAACATTGGAGTAAGGCTGTCTCTTGTATTTCAACTTAGTCCCTGACCAAATCTTTTTTCAAATCAAGAAAATATGTATTAAAAATCCACTTGAAACGTGTTTTGGAGCAAACAAGGAGGAAATGCAGCTTTCAGGCAGTAAAGTGATGAAAGCATCAGATATTCATGAACATATCAAGAAATGTGTAAATCTGGTGTTCTGAGACACTTTATTAAAGAAAATCAGCAGGTCCAGAGCTAATATTAACAGTGGGTTTTAGACAATAGAAATACTTTCTTAAAAAAAAAAAAGACGACACTGGACAGATGAGACTATACATTTGTAGATATGACATTGTTTATGTCTGTTTGCCCTTGAGTGAAGGTCAACGGGCTGTTCAGAGCTGACAGGCAGGAAGAGTTTAACTGTGATCGCTCTGCTTCTTATTACTCCTTCCAGTTACTGTGATATAAATGATACGGGCTGTTTTGTTGAAACTCAGTTGAGTGTTGAGACTCAACTGAAGCGGCATGCTCTCGTGGGTATACCAGACTCAATGACTGTTTATTATACTTCCACATGGCTTGTTTCAAAGAGCTTGGCACACTGTACATAACCTTTAGTGTGGAAATGTAATAGGATTGACTGAATAACCTTAAAAGCCCTTGGGCTGGAACTGGACCCCCTGCCATGTGCCAGTGGGGGTCTACGTTATTGGTTGCAGCTCTAGTGGAGGAACATACTGAGCGTGTCTCCTCTCTTTATTAAATCTTCCTCTGAAGTCAATTTAATTTGGGCCGTTTCCTTATTAGAGAAGCACATGACCGTCCTGTGATTCTACGTCTGTCAGCTGAACTGTTGTCAGTGAGAGTTTTACATCCTGGCTGAACTTTCTAGCCACTTTGGACAAAATGCAAGCGCTCCCTTGGGTGCTGGCGGTGCTGCTGGTAGTCGGTCCCTCTGAGTTCTGCTGTGCCGGACCTCTCCATGCGCAGTGCAAAGTCCAATGGTACGTTGTCTTTCTATTCTACATACTTTGATAGAAGATGTGTTATATTTGGTTTTCATATACTACTTCAAACTACTTAATATTGCATAACTCACATAAATATCATCTCTAACATAGAATGATTTATAAAATAGCATTTACAAATTGATGATTATTCATTGAATGTACTAAAGTATGAATTTGCGCTGTTATTGTTTGACCCACTGTATTGAGAATGACTTTGTTCACCTCTCTGTATGGGTTTAGATTAAATACTTTCTCTCCCAGGTAGTTCAGTTTATATTATATAGGGAAGACAACACAGGCAAGAACATAATGTTTCATATATTGTTCAATTTTTTCTTCTTCTTTTGGACTAGTGTAAAGGAAACATCCACAATTCATGTTTAGGTGTTTATTTTACTACTTTGTCTATTTGAGTCTGTAGCTTTCTCCTACATTCATTAAAGCTTCGCATCACTACTCATCAGTTATGCCTCACAATAGAATATAAAGTATGCCCTCGTCCAGCTGAAAATGTTGAGATGTTGATTCAAATTGTAGTGAAATGTTCTGTTATGCATCATTCAGTGTGGATGTGTGTGTGCTCACTGCTCCACTTCTCCGATGCAGTTTGACTGCAGCACATTATTATTGTTACATAAAGCATTGATTCATTAGGCAAAGCCTCTCTTTACTGGGAGAATGTTATTGAGAGAATTCACCTTGAATTGTCAAATGATTGCCTCACCTGCAGCAACTTGCCACTTTCAACTTGTATTGAATGTAATACTTGTATTATTACAATTGTGATGGGGTGGACAACATAACAGAGGCAGAAACCAGAAGAGTAAAGCGCAGCATGAGCCTGTAGAGGTTCACACTCCACGTCAGGATGACTGCTTCATGCTGCTGGCCCCTGGGTGGCGCTACAGGGAAGGTGATGTCATTCAAAGCCAACGCACTTCATGGCAATCTGCCCATCGGATCCTGATATTTTCCCTGTGTGCACTGGAAGCTGTGGCCATGTGTGGACATTTTATAGCCAGGAAATCTCATCTCATGAGCATGAATAGCGTTTCTTGTAAGTTATCACTAATTAAAGCAGCTACATAAATGGATTAGAAGAAAAATATAACACTGCTGCTCTTTGACATCTTGTCAACAAACACAGATTATGGATTTGGCAGCATTATATTATTATTTACACATGTTCTTTCATTACTATATCAAATATTTAGACATTTTTGAAGTGTCCAGCCAAAATCAGGATGTATGTATTTTGGGAACATGTTGGAAATGAACATGATCACCATATTAGAATGTGAATTTAACTGTGAATTTTAAATCAAATCACAGAGCAGGTCACTGCGATTCCTTTATTTTGTTAACTGGAACGCTGATCGTCATCCCTGAACATGGACTGGGCTGAAACTCATAATAAATCTCACTTTCTGAAGCATTTTAATTGATTCCGGACATCTTGGCATGATCTTTCCAGATAACCTGCCTTCAGAGAATAAAAACAAAAACAAAACAGGTCACGATCCGTGTGAAAAACAATGATTTCATTGTGCAGCTTTTCTAAAATGTGGTCTTTATTTTATTTGAAGATCAATAAATCAATCAAATAAAATACAAAACATCTGAAATCAACAATGGAGAAATGATGTGCACACAAAAGGTAGATACTGTTGTCACTAAAATACTGCTGTCATATATGTGGTAATATGAAGTCACAATAAGGACGACAGAAAGCCGTAGAGCCAAAGAGCTGCACTGGTAGCTCATGTCCAGTAGATGGTGCTGTTTCATTTACAATGCAGTGTTGTTCCAAAACAAGCAGAGAACTCACAGGGACCTGAACACACATTCAGTGATGTACTTGTGCTTCTCATGCAGGTACTTTGGGATACCATGCCAAGTGGTGTATGAATCCCTGGTCTCACAGATTAACAGGTGGAGAGGCATGGCTGGCTGCAGCATGGGAGGACAGAGATGCCTGTACAAGGTGAGTGTTTATATATATATATATATATATATATATATATATATATATATATATATATATGGAGGACAATATATGGAGGATAATGAGGGTCCAGCTTTGGTCCAGACTGAATCAACTCAAAACTAGTGGATGGATTGCCACAAACTTTAATATAATTATGTTGCATGAAAGTCAATCCTAATGACTACGGTAAATGACTACTTGTATAGCGCTTTTCAAGTCTCCAACTACTCAAAGCGCTTTAACACTACATGTCATCATTCACCCATTCACACCCATTCATTCATAATCTGATTCTGTGCAGCCTGTTTACACATACAACTATTAAACTAAACTGGTTCAAACAACAAATACACAAAAGTTAGAAAAGCATGAAACAAAACACAATATCAACTATAGTCATATCCCCAGGAAGACAGACAGAGGGACTCTCTAGCGTTGGAAGCAGTTACACAGGGAAATAAAATCAGCGTCTTAGCCCTTCACTAAGTGTTAAAGCTATTTGTTATCAACCTACCTCACTGTAAGTCTGTCTGCACGCGGTTAGAGACAGTACAACGTGTCATTTAAGCGCAAACAATAATGACTTTGGGGGAGAAATACCCACTAAGAGAAGAGGAGACTTATACATAAATATGTGCCAGTGAGTCAGTCTGCCAAGACGAATGAAGGCAACTAAACATTCTCCATGCCGCTCGGGCATGAAGGATGCAGGCTGGTGAGAGCTGTGCTGCCTGGGATGCACCACATCCAGAGACATGCATTACAACACAGCATCAAAGTCAAGCAGTAAAATGTGTAAATCAATGTAGAGAAAGAAGTACAATATTTCCCTCTTAGATGGAGTGAAGTAGTATAAAAGTATAAAGCAGCATATCATGGAAATACACATTCCGGACCATTCCTTCACAATAACATGACAAATGATATGACGACTTTAAAATAACGTCACGTAGTTGACCGTCAGCATCCTGGTGAAACATGTGACACGATGGCTGTCTGTCTGTGACACACACACACACACACACACACACACACACACACACACACACACACACACACACACACATATATTTGCTTTCAAGGTTCATTCCTCCCCAGTACTACTTTCTATCCAAATCCTTACACTTTTAAAGGTTTATTTCAACCAAATAGTATTTTATAGTATTCTAAATAAAAGTATTTTAACTTCTCCATTCAACAGTACAATAGGTAAGCTTCCAGAATTTTCATCTATGTATTTCAGCTGTTATTTTCTTTATGTAATGTTGTTAGCTTTCAATTCCAATTTTATAATCCAGTGTTTCAGGTATACAGTGCATTGCATTTGTTATTTAAGATGTCTGTATTCTCAGCAATGCTTTTCCATTCATTTCAGCTGTCAGCACTCACATTCATGCAGGAAAGGCATTTTCTCGGTATATATTGAAATAGGTTGATTGTCATAAGTTTTGTATTTTCAATGGAGGCCTGTTGGTTGAGGGGATTAACAAAGACCAAAGAAAAGTTAACATAAAAGCTACATTATAATTTAAAACAATGAATTAAGTTTAATGTCACTGGCTTTTAATCAAATACAATGTATTCTCTCTGCAGCTGCAATCCGCCTCTGTCCACTTCATAGCAGCCAAACACTCCTCTCCCTTCAAGAGGTTTGTGGAAGACATCAATTTCCGGCTGTCGTCCTATCACTTCTTCACTTGCTGTCATGTTTCGGTAGGTTTCCCTCCCTCCACTTTCTCTTCCCTTCTTCTTACTGTAAAGTTGTTCCTTTCATGGTGTCTGACACTATTCCTGTCTCTGTCTGGTTGAGTCTGATTCTGTGTTGTTTTTGTTCAACTGTAACTCTGTCTGTAGGCGATGTCTATCTCTGAGACCTGGTACGCCATTAAAGACCACGGCACCAACTACTGCAACCTCTACAACCTCATAGAAGGTAAGATCAGACAAGACTATGGTGATGGCAATGGACAGCTGACACAGGAGTATTAGTATTATGCTCCAAGGAAATAAAATCAGATTGATAAATGTACTGAGTGAGCTTGTTTAACGAAAGACAAATAAAAACTAAAACAACCACAATAATTGTCCGACCAACTGTCTTGTTATATTTTTTAACATACAAATCAATGAATGTCATGCAAAATGTTTGAGATGCAGGCAAGCATGTTTTCACCAATGAAATAAGGAAATGTGTCTGGAGATTTACTAGACAGGTCCGTCACACTCACAATGGGAATTAATCAAAGTTAAAATAAGTTTTAAATATCCATCACTAATGCTGACAGGAGGGAAGAGAAAACACTCTTCTTCCTTAATGTTAACACCAAATATCATGCAAACACACGTCTTTCTCCATATCTGCTGTTATGACTGATAAAACATTTACATCAAATTCACTTATGACAGACTGACGTTAATATGTGGGCAGGTCCAATATTAGCATCAGGCTGATGATAAAATTATCCTTATCAATATGTAGTGTATACGCTCATCACACTGATGTTGCAAGATATTACCAATACAAAATAATACAAAAGAAACATTGAAAAAAACAATAATGTTAATAATAAACCACAAGCAAATATGTCTATATGATAATATCAATAATAGTGCAGATTTGGGGGGTAAACTTACTGGATGGACGGCCTGGCCCCTGGGGGCCCGCCCGTAAAGCAAAGGTTGTTGTTACTACAATAGCTTGATGAAGCCAGCAGTGTTATACATTCCATATGAGAAAAGAGCTTTAAACAATAGTATGCAGCATTCAAACAGTCAGTATGGTTACAGTTTAGTCTTGACTTCCTCTGTGGACAGATTCTCTTCATACTTGTGTCTTCTCTGTTGAACAGGAAGTGGTCTAACTGAAGCCAGAGGTTACAAAGAGGTCACCAGTGACTTCCTGTGTACCCAACGCTCCTCTGCTAACTGCACCGTCTACTGACTGAAGCATATAGTACCATATTACCCCACTAGAGAGCGTATAGTACCATATTACCCCACTAGAGCTCATACTACCATATTACCCCACTAGAGAGCTCATAGTACCATATTACCCCACTAGAGAGCTCATAGTACCATATTACCCCACTAGAGCTCATACTACCATATTACCCCACTAGAGAGCTCATATTACCCCACTAGAGAGCTCACATTACCCCACTAGAGAGCTCATAGTACCATATTACCCCACTAGAGAGCTAATACTACCCCACTAGAGAGCTCATAGTACCATATTACCCCACTAGAGAGCTCATAGTACCATATTACCCCACTAGAGAGCTCATACTACCCCACTAGAGAGCTCATATTACCCCACTAGAGAGCTCATAGTACCATATTACCCCACTAGAGAGCTCATACTACCCCACTAGAGAGCTCATAGTACCATATTACCCCACTAGAGAGCTCATATTACCCCACTAGAGAGCTTATAGTACCATATTACCCCACTAGAGAGCTCATAGTACCATATTACCCCACTAGAGAGCTCATATTACCCCACTAGAGAGCTCATAGTACCATATTACCCCACTAGAGAGCTCATAGTACCATATTACCCAACTAGAGAGCTCATAGTACCATATTACCCCACTAGAGAGCTCACATTACCCCACTAGAGAGCTCATAGTACCATATTACCCCACTAGAGAGCTCATACTACCCCACTAGAGAGCTCATATTACCCCACTAGAGAGCTTATAGTACCATATTACCCCACTAGAGAGCTCATATTACCCCACTAGAGAGCTCATAGTACCATATTACCCCACTAGAGAGCTCATACTACCCCACTAGAGAGCTCATATTACCCCACTAGAGAGCTCATATTACCCCACTAGAGAGCTCATATTACCCCACTAGAGAGCTTATAGTACCATATTACCCCACTAGAGAGCTCATAGTACCATATTACCCCACTAGAGAGCTCATATTACCCCACTAGAGAGCTCATAGTACCCCACTAGAGAGCTCTTGTACCCCACTAGAGAGCTCATAGTACCATATTACCCCACTAGAGAGCTCATACTACCCCACTAGAGAGCTCATAGTACCATATTACCCCACTAGAGAGCTCATAGTACCATATTACCCCACTAGAGAGCTCATATTACCCCACTAGAGAGCTTATAGTACCATATTACCCCACTAGAGAGCTCATAGTACCATATTACCCCACTAGAGAGCTCATATTACCCCACTAGAGAGCTCATAGTACCATATTACCCCACTAGAGAGCTCATAGTACCATATTACCCCACTAGAGAGCTTATACTACCATATTACCCCACTAGAGAGCTCATAGTACCATATTACCCCACTAGAGAGCTCATAGTCATTATTATTTTACGATATCCACTATTGCTGTTATTTTTTGTTCTAACTTTTTCATCATGCCTACTACTCATTCTATGAATAATTTCTGTTATATTCATGTAATGTGCTGTAACTCTGTTACGTTATTCATTGTGGTCACATGACATCTATTGCTTCTGTCCATCCGAGGAGAGGGATCCTCCTCTGTTGCTCTCCTGAAGGTTTCTTCCTTTTTTCCCTGTGAAAGTTTTTTTTTTTTAAGGGAGTTTTTCCAGATCTGATGTGAGGTCCCAGGACAGAGGATGTAGTATGTGTACAGATTGTAAAGCCCTCTGAGGAAAATTAGAAATTTGTGATTTTGTGATTGAATTCAATCCATTATTATATCAGTAAATATTAAACTTCCTGGTTCATGACCACCACCATATCATGTATTACTTACAATGTCTGTCTAACAGCCAAATAAAGACACCAGCATCCTTTTGGGTCTGAAGTCAGCAGGTGAAAGTTTGATGATGACTTCTGTCTTTTTTGTTTGTTCTGGACCTTTGGTCAAAACACGAGCGAGAAAGAAAACAGCACGCGCCAACAGAGAGGCACTTGGTGTGAATATAGCTGTGGATACCGCTCAGAGGTGAGTCGCAGTCTGACGAGGGGCATCATTCTTTCTGACACCTAAACCAGTTTTCGCTCTTAAAAATGATGGTGGAGTGAGGAGAGCGGAGGGAGCCACAAGGAGAAAATACACCCTTAGCTGCATGTGGATTGCAGGGCAGCTTTTATTAAGGGAGCAATATGCTCAGCTGGGCTTTGCCATCCATCACTAAGACCTGCACCCCCCACCCCCCGTCCCCCATCCCCCCCAGCACAGTGGCTGGAGCACGTGGACTTAAGTGTCTCCTTTCTCAGGGCTGAGCAACTGACTGGCAAGCACCTGGAACACCCCTAAAGTAGATGGCTTAATCATTGACAAACGTCAAAATGTTTAGGAATTGCAATATTTAAAGTTAGTAGCTATTAGTAGTTGTTAGTAATAGCTGTATTATTGTGTTAAAACAGAATCAGTTAAAACTGTATAGCCTAAAGTTGGAAAAACTGTTATTAAATGTATTTAAGCTAACAGTGGTGTTAACTAAGCACATTTACTCATGTTTTTACTGATTCAGATTATTAAAACAAAATGTAATCAACTACTGTGATGAATGATGTATAGCTCAATGTTATGCAACGTCAGATTTGAAAATCTGATCAAACGGCATCTTCTCTATTGGAAGAAATTATAAAACATTGTTTAGATTAGTCACTTTGAAAAAAAAAAAGGTTGAAATGCAGTTACACTTTAACATTCGTACAATAACTAACATTTATTTTACAATTAACAATTAAAATAAAGAAGGCATTTTTAAATGACACTGTAGTATAAAATGTAAACCATACTTAAGTGTCATATCGTCTGGCCTGGAAACTCCTCAGGGGATGGATGGATGGATGGGTAAATGGGTAGATGGATGGATGGATGGATGAGGTTCTATCATTTTGGTATTGGATCATTCAGGGAATGGTTCGTTCCACTGGAGCAGGGAACTGTAAGACACACCCAGAGTGAGCATGACTGACTGGGTGGCTATGAAATCACAAACACATTTAGAAGTCTTCTGCATACTGCTTAGGACAATCATTTAACGGAGTTCCACTCCTTTCCCTAGAAAGTGCTGTTACTCTATAATACTTGAAAAGGTTCCAATGATAGAATAGAGATTTGTGTCTCATAACCAACTCTGCTCATCAGACTTGCATTGGGAGAGGGCAGTAGTAGGTCTGACTTCAAAGTAGCTTCGGCTCTCAGAGATCATTTTTAATTGACAGTTTTCTGACTGGCTGACACGTTTTATCTGCCCCTTCTGTGTCCGCGTGTGAATGCCTTTCACTCCACCCCGATCTGTCCAATTTGAGGGCTACTTTGCATGCGACGAGCATTACTGCGCATGTCAATATTGTTTATTCAGGAGTAAAATGCATACTGTTTTAAATAGTCAGTGTTGTTGCTGCATGTGTTTTTGTTGTCGTTTTTTTTACACAACAGGATTGAGGACAAACAACCACCCAGAAAATACACACCCATCCACCTCTCCCCTTTTTCTTGCTCTTTCTTTCCATCTCTCTGCCTCACTTTCCACTTTCCTCTCTGTCTCTCTTTAGTTCAAAGGCTGCCAAATCTTTCCCAAACCAATTAAAGTGTATGTAAGGTCCTCAGGGGGGCCCTGCGGCGACAGTACAGGGTACGGAGTGGCAAGGGGTCTGAGGAGACAATCACAGTCTGCAGTATTCAACAATATCAGAGAGGAACAACAACAGCAGGCCATAAATCAGCCCTGGAACAGTGAATAGACTCGTTTGATGTGGGACAACAAGAATAGTGTCTGGTTACAGGAGCAGGAAACACACATACAAAATCTCGAAAAAATAGGAGGCTCCAACAAATGTTCCCAAACTCACTGGGATGAGTTGGCTATCTCACAGTCTCTAAATGCCCATCTTAACCCTAGACCACTAATGTTACAAATAGTCAGTGGTGTACAGTAACGAAGTACAAATACTTCGTTACTGTACTTAAGTAGTTTTTTGGGATATCTGCACTCTACTTTACTACTTATATTTCTGTTGACTTTTACTTTTACTTCACTACATTTTGCAAAGAAAACTGGTACTTTTACTCTGATACATTTCCCCTGAAACCTTCGTTACTCACTACAAAATCAAATCTATCTTTAGAAAAATGAATCATGAGCCCATCATCAGGGACTGTGGTGGAACACAGACTCCACGAAGCAGGTTTGGAGAATCACTATATCATGCATTTTCCCTCTACATCCTCTAGTCCAGCGGTCCACAACCTTTATTGCGCCACGGACCGGTTATGTGTAAAAGAATATTTTCATGGACCGAGTCCCATCTCGGGGTGTCGGGAGACAACGATACCCAACATGTGTTTGTTATGTCCAGTCTACTCCGTAACTTAAACCTTTATGTCCACTGCTTAACTTATAACCCGCTTCACAAAGACAGGATGTTGAAATGGAAGCAGGTTTTCATGCTTTTTTGGCGATCTCAGGATACTCTGCCTTGGTTTTAATCCAGAACACTGGCAGAGTTGAAACAGACTTAAGTTTAACGTATCACGTAACCTCCTGACATGTGTCAAGATGTTCCGTACAGACGGATGTATCCGGTCATTTTTCTAAATAAAACGTCTTTCCGGCCTTGATTTTTTTCCTTTTTTTTCTCATTCATTCTTTCTGTGCGGCCCAGTACCGAGGGACCCACGGACCGGTACCAAGGGATCCACGGCCCGTCGGAATGAGCATACTTATACACTTACTGTTACAACTCCTTCATAGTGTCATATTGCTTTTTGGAGAATTATGATAAGTTCATAGTACATGCAAAAGTATACGTATGTACAATATATTATGTTGAACATTGTTGCTCCTGGTTGGATCACAGCCAACCCAATTATTTTCAACACAACTCTTGTCCTCGGTCACGGTGGCCACAGCGAATTATGAATAAACTTCATAATTCTCAAAATTCTGACCCTTTGCTTTTTTATTAACATCATATACTTGTACTTTTTAGTACAAGTACATACAAGTACATGTTATATCAGAAAAATACTTTTGATACTTAAGTACAGAAAATATCAGATACTTTAAGACTTTTACTCAAGTAGTATTTTTACTTTTACTTGAGTCATTTTCCAGTAAGGTATCTTTACTTTTACTCAACTATGGCTTTTGGGTACTTTATACACCACTGCAAATAGTAACACCATCACTAACGTCGGGTATATTTTACCCAATATAATGTAAAAAAAAATAATGTAAAAAATACAAATTGAAGTACTCTTCTTTTATTTTACCCTATAGAACTTCTCATAAAACAATAAACAGGGCCCTATTCTTCGTACCTGGCTTACTGAGTTAGCGGGCTAATTTTCAGGATAAGATAACGTAGGTCAGGCTTTTCGGTTCCTCGAAGCAAGTTTAGAAAAATCACCAAAATTTTTAACCTGCTCCAGCGCAAGCTTACTGAAATTCACTGGATAAGATGGCCTCTCCCACCGGAAAAAAATGTCAGCTCCCTTCCTCAGAGATCCCATTGACAATGTTACACCATACATATCATTATTGTAGAACATGATTAAGGTACTGATCCGCCCATACACGGATTCAACACAGATTCAAACTCACTCCTAGTTATATGGTAATCTACACATACATGTATATACACATATATAGCACATGATACATACGCGCATACAGTACATACTGTATATCCTCATAAGTATATATTAATTTGTATACTACTGCCAGCAGGCACATTTAAATAATTAATATAATCTGATTGATTTGGGTGATGAGGCACTTAAAATTAGCCGATACATTTTCCCAACACTTACGCATCTAACTTGATATTTTGCGATGCTTATGTGACTTTAGTCCGACCAGCGGAGGCACCGTTATGCTGCGTTCACAAACAGGAAGAGTTGCGAATACTCGCTACGCTTTGGATGTGAACGCACCATTAGACTTTGCCATGATTATGGAGTTAAATTCATCATATGCAGTCATGATCATCTCCTGCTCCTCCACTGAGAAAAGAGACGCTCTTTCTCTGATCTTATTTGCCATTGTAGAGCATTTGAAGATCATCAAATCTGTGTTTGACTCCTCCCCCTTTTGAAGAGGAGTGTGCACGCGCATTTATCCAGATGACTGACGTCTGGTTAGAATTAACGAGACCGTTTCAGCACGGATCAGGCGTGGAGAAACCGAGTTAGCCTGATGTCAATCATCTCGCTAATTTCAGCTGGATAATAGGACATTTGATAGACTTTGTTGAACCACGTACGAGAAATAGGGCCCTGGTATCATGGGGTACCCTAAAAAAAGGCTCAAAATCGGGGGGGAAATTAGGGAATCGTCAATGAAAAATGAAAAATATAGATAATGGAGCTATGAACTTGTTATTTGGTCCACCCGTTCCTGGGACATGTGAGTCTTGTCCTGTGAAGGAAAAGTCTCCCTTCAATGGCTGTTACATGTGTCCATGTTACAGGTTGTTATATGTGTCCATGTTACAGGTTGTTATATGTGTCCATGTTACAGGTTGTTATATGTGTCCATGTTACAGGTTGTTATATGTGTCCATGTTACAGGTTGTTATATGTGTCCATGTTACTGTTATATGTGTCCATGTTACTGGGCCCTGGATCCAGCAGACTCCCTGCAGTACTCCTCTGATCCATCACTCAACCCTAAACAAGCTTATTAATCTTGACAGAACATGGGCTGAGCCGAGGAGGGCAGGAAGTGAGGGATGAGGTTCCACTTTGACCCAATGACTGCCTCTGTGTTCACAGCAGCATGCTGGGTGTCATTAGCGCTGTACTGAGAAGACTGAATAACGTAATTTATTCTGCTATATAATGATGATTGTGTATGCATGTGTCCACATTGCCACTCGTACATACATGCCGTGCCAGTTTGTGAGTGTGTATGTGCCTGTGAGTGCATGTGTGCATTTATGTGTCTGTCTGTCTGTTGACGGATAATCTTGTATACTGCTGGACCTATCAACAGTTTATTGACAACATACTTTATTGACAATTTTATATCTTCATTGACTGCAGAATCATCACTACTCTATACTGACTGGTTGGGCCAATTGTTTCAGTTTGGACTCTTGGTTCTGCTCGGGATGACACATTGTTCCTCTCTTGATTTGCACACCAAGGTAAACATTTGCTAGTATGAATATATAACAATCACTGAGCAAATGCCAAACTGAACCAAGCACCGATTACAACAGAGAGCTTCTTCTAATGTTGGTAGGCTGCTGTCAGCCAGGATTGAAAACAGTGGTGTGCATCACAACAAAAACCTTGATCAGGGTGTTAAAAGTGACCAATCAAAGGGATGGAGGTATCAGCCACGGTCTATTCCATCCCCATCTCAAAAGTCTCAAAAGTCCCCTTGAATACATATGCTTTTTCAAATCCTTCTATACCTCCCCTACCTTTTCCCACCTACCTTTTCCTGCCATGAACACTATAACCGTAACTCAAAATCAGAACGTCCACCATCCATGTGTACCTTAGTGCAATGATTGTCAACCACTGTGCCGTGAGAGATCACCAGGTGTGCCGTGGGAAAATGTCAAATTTCACTTAATTGGTCAAAAAAAAGTTGCCGCAAATGATTTTCCATTGTTGAGCATCTGAGATGCAATATACTGGCTGGCAGAGTAATATAGAACAGGTCTACACCAATCTGTCATTAAACAAACTAAACGGCCTTATGTTATTGATCGTATCTACACGACAGCTTGTCATTTCTGTGTCGTGTTACAACTCTGCTCTGTGTCGCGCACGGCGGAGTTCCGCCCCGATGCGCTGCACTCAGGTGAGACACAGCGGACAGAGAGAGAGAGCGCCGAAAAATATGTTGCATGCTTTTCACAATGGGATTTGCTGCTGAAGCTATCACTATTTTAAGATATGAGCTCTCACTTTTAAAGCCCAACAGTTCATGTATTTGCAGGTCAAGACAAACAGCCTGGAGCTCCATAAATGACGTTTCTGACTTTGCATATCGAGGCTCTGGAAATATTCTTCCAAAAGCCCTAAAAACCCACTGCAGTGACGAAGCCTGCTCACTTTGTGGTTGTCATTAAAATAAATGAACCATGTTTCCTTTAAATCAGTACTTATCAAACTGGGGCGGTATTTATTACAGGTGGGGCGCAAGAGGAAATGCTGATTTTAAATGTTTACCGTACGCCGTTAACAGGTTACACTTGCGCATGCGCGACGCGCTGATTCCCTGGCATTTTGCCAAAAGCCGATTTATGAGATCTCTGTGAGGTCGGCTTTCTGCTGTTGTGTCTCTCATCATGGAGCATGAATTGAGAGCCGTATCAAATCTACAACCCCGTTTTAAAAAGATGTGTAGAGGAAAGCAGCTCACTGCAGCCACTAATACTGATACAACCTGATGCTCACATATCTCACTCATTGTTTTGCAAAAAAATTGCTAATTGTTTTCCACAATAAGCTATTTAGTAGTAACTAAATATTAGTTATTTTTTGCATAACTCTATTTTCATTTTTCTAACAAAGTGATAACACTTCTTTTTTTTTGCCTGATGGAGCAATCTGGTTTACTTGAAACACTGAATACTCTTCCATGCCAGTAGGTAGCGTACTAATTACCTACCATATATGCTGTATTATGCTACAATGTGACATTTTGTAACTTTTTGGGTTGTTGGTGTGCGGGATTTTTATATTGTAGAAAATGTGCCGCGGCTCAAAAAAGGTTGAAAAACACTGCCTTAGTGGTTATAACTTCATCATCAAACTGCTTTCCTGTGCTCCAGCAAAAATGTCTAAATAATCCGGAAAAAAAAACACAGTTTTTGTGGAACATATTAAAAATGTTCAATAATCACGACATGTGCTTTGAATTTAGATAAGATGGCGGTTC
Source organism: Myoxocephalus aenaeus (assembly GCA_038501785.1). Taxonomy (NCBI): domain Eukaryota; kingdom Metazoa; phylum Chordata; class Actinopteri; order Perciformes; family Cottidae; genus Myoxocephalus; species Myoxocephalus aenaeus. Next base: position 246,645 of record JBAMJR010000063.1, on the reverse strand, counting down.
GCATTAAGAAGCATCAACAAAAGCTTGTTTATCAAAAGATTTTGACAGGGGATTGATTACCCCCCCCCCCCCAGGACTTCCTACATAACAAATCTCGGTTTTTGAAATTCTTCATATCTCTTGTGAAAACATAACTTTACTCATTTGGACGAACTGTTTTGGTGATGGAAATTGGTTTACAAAGGTCTTAGGTTCACAAAAGCAGTGGAATATATGAATACAATGGTAGATGCATGTAAATAATTGTCTAATACCAAATTTTTATTTTTTAAGTGTTGTCGGTCACTACTTTTACCAAAATGAGAGAGGGACTAATATAAAATGGGATTGAGGAATGACTTCATACTACAGACCAAGCTTCATGGGGTGTGTGCACATGAAAAATTAATATTACAAGTTTTTGTTTTTGAGTCAAAATATGTACTATATAGGAAAACAAACTATTTACTATGTTTACACAATGTGCATGTTTATTGAATGTTTCAGTTTTTCAAGAACAGTTTTCAGAACAGGAACAACATGTACTCTGTATGTGTGTACTATGTACTCTGTATGTGTGTACTATGGATTGTTTACCAGCGATGGTCGTGTGTCGCGTCACGCAGAGTAACATTGAACAGCTGATCGGAGCGGAGCTGATCTGTCGTTTCTCTGACTGAAAACGGCAGTGTTTTTTGCAGTGTAGGTGGGTAGGTCCTTAGGGATTTCCTGAGTGTTCATTGGTTAGTTTCACACAAAATGTCGATTGACACACGAATGGACAAATCACGGTGAAAGGCGGAGCTCGACACAAACGTCACAGGCACATTCATGCTTAGAGCATGCTGTGTGAATCACGTATGACGCGGAAGTAAAGAGTCTGGAGAGTTCGGTAACATCTGAACCATATGTCGGTGCAGTTTTATCGCAGAGATGTTAATAGAAACATTAAGTAAACATCGTAGCCCGCTTCACAGGGCTGCCCACTGCTCCTTAAGACATTAAGGATGGGTTAAATGCAGAGGACACATTTCATGTATGTATGTATGTACTATGACGAATAAAAAGGATTTCTATTTTTCTACTCTAACACTCGCCCCAAGAAGAAGGACTCCATCCAAAGGCCTACTGGTAGACTTCATTGCTCATATTGACAATGACTAGGACACCTGCAGGGTGACGATTTGATGGCTGAAAACTCTGTACACTTATTGAATGTTTTAAGATTCAAATATTCAATAAAGTACTTTAAACCATCTTCAAGGGCATGGGTTTGAGAACAAACCACACCTATCATGTACGTAGTTAAATAATATGTGGAGCTTTGAGATAATTCAAGCAGGATATCACTATCTGTAAAACACATCTTTGTTGCAAAACTGAATAGCTTTGTGCATATGGTTTCAACAATAGCAATTGCTTTAGGAATTTAAAAGATTTCTGAGAATGACCAATTGACACAGTTTCACTTTCCCATCATTTTGATTTGTTTTGAGCTTTGGAAAGTGATTCAAGTGATTTTATGAAACCCAATTCAATCACACAAAACAATCTTTGTCATTACTCCATGCCTCATTTGATATCAACCAAATGATAACAGACTGGCCAAATGAATCACAGGCAAAGCACCTGCTCAAGATGACGTTTGTCCTCATTAGGATGCTCAGTACCTCCTTATCCTCACCAGCTCAACATATCCAATCATTCTTTCATTTGGTCAGTAAGTGATACCACCTCCTCCAGTTGTTGAAGCTTTAATGAAATACCTGTGTTTTCCTCAATAACTCAGATGATCTAATTTAGTATGGTCAGTAATAGCCAGGGAAGGAATAATTACATTCAAATATTAATCTCTGTTGTAGGGGCAAAGCAATGAATCAAAATCCTTGACTTTTTCTCTTTCCAAAGTCCCTCCTCCTGTTTGATTGCCTCCCCCCACCCTGCCACCCAGCAGATTGCAAAGACAAATTATTGTAATTCCCCTTCACATGAAAGACGGCTGGATTTGAGGTGGGGCTATGGACAACAACACTGTTCAGATGGTGAGGTGGTGACTAAAATATATAGTGTGTGTGTGTGTGTGTGTGTGTGTGTGTGTGTGTGTGTGTGTGTGTGTGTGTACATATGTGGTCTCTCTGTGTGTGTTTACTTGTGGACTCGAGATGGGCTGAGGACAAAAGAGTGTACGCTAATTGTAGAGAGACAATTTAGATTAGCTTGACCGTGGTTGTGTGATTAGCAAAGTAAAATCAAATCCAAATAAAAAAAAATATTGTCGCAGTACATAGGGGAATTAAGCCTCTGCATTTGTGGGTGATTGTGGCTCAGTGGTAGAGGATCATACTTGTCCATGTCGATGTGTCTCTGGGCAAGACACTTAACCCCAAATAGCTGTGCCTACGGTGTATGAATGTGTGTATGAATGTGTGTATTATGACAAGTAGTGTGAACGTGCTTTGAGTGGTTGAGAGACTAGAAAAACGCTATACAAGTACATTTCTGATTTAACCTATCCCCATTAGGAGCAGTGGGCAGGCACTACTATACATCGCCCGGGTAGCAGTTTGGGCCAGTGCCTTGCTCAGGGCCCAGGAGGCAAACTGCTTCGCTCCATACTTGATGATGTGACTACAGCCAGTGAATGCTAGCTAGTGACGCGATGGCTGAGCAGTTAGCAGAAACTTGAACAGGATTCCAAAGAGACTCTTGTCTGTACTCAAGAGGGGTGAGCGGTGGAATGGTGTTTTGTAGTGGGTGATTGCTACCTCTTGATTGGGTAATGATCGCAAAATGCAGGATTTGCCGTGGCAGGTGAAGTCTGAACACTGAAGTATAATAAGGTATTACTACCAAAGGATGAATTGTTGCAACAAACTAAAGCAATATAGTACATGGTGATCCAAGGCTAAAACAACAAAAGTGCTGACTATCCTGAGGTGCAACAAAGAAACAAGCAAAAAGATATTTGCTGAATTTAACTATCCAAGACAAAACAAAATAAGAGTAATGTACTGCATGTAACTATAGTTCTATGAATTCTGGATTACTGAAAAAGGTTGTGAAAAAGGTTATGATGTTGGTTTGTTTGGTGTCCTGTTTTATTGTGAAGTCCTTGTCTTGTGTGTCCTGTGTTCCTGCACTTCCTGCCCCTGTGATTGTCTGTCTGCCCTGTTCCCTGATTGTGTATTCCTGTCACCTGTGCTGCCCTCATTGTTTTCCACCTGTGCCGTGTTACCTTCCTCTTGTATTTAAACCCTGTTTGCAGTGGCAGCTGGTGGTATTTTTTTTGGTGGGGCCATCTAATCCCAGTATGAGTCAATGCAAAAAAAGGTATCACGCATTACTACTTTGCAGTTAAATATTTAACATTTATTCCAAACCTTTGACATAATAAGGACATCAGGGATGGGTATCGTTTGGGTTTTTCCTGATACCGGTGCTAAAACGATACTTTTAAAACGATACCGGTGCCTGAACCACTCAGAAACTGTTGGATTCTACAAAGTGCTGCTTTACTTGACTACACGTCATCATATATCATCATATCATCATTAATATCAACTCTGAGAGCTTTGTTCCAACAAGCCGAAGACGGTCGGCACGGCTCGCGCATGTCTCCCCAGCGATAGCCCTCCCGGAAGTCTTTTTTAGGGCGCTGATTGGATAAATTGTATGTCATTCATTTATTTCTTTAATCAGAGATTGGCTAAACTGTATATTAGACCCATCTTTCTTGGGCAGAATCGCTTGACCCCCACAACGTGCACTGGAGCAGAGAGGATGTGCTTGAGCAGACGGTAAAAGCATATATTTGGCGCAGATATCCTATTTTACAAATATTACTGGGTATATTTCATAGCTCAAAAACAAATATTGACAATGTGTATCATTTATTAATAGTTTATTTATATATATATAATATTTTTTTTTTTTGGTGGCTCAAGGTGGGTGGGGCCAAGCCCCGTTGCCCTCTATTGGCCGGCCGCCACTGCCTGTTTGTCTCCTGTTCCCTTGTCGGATTGTACTGGTTTTTCTCTGTCTGTTACCCTGTTGGATGTCCCGTGAGTTTAACTGTTTTATGCCTGTTTTTGTTCTCCTTTTTTTTCTACTGGTTTTTGCCTTCTGTTCTTGCTCCCTATTTGGGATTCCTCTTTTTGTTTGTGCGTTCCTCGGCCTGTGTAAGGCCTGACCTAACTTTTGTTTATGGATTACATTTTCTTTTTGAACTGTTGCTTCGGCGTTTGGGTCCTCCCTTAAATCACCGCCTGACAGGTCGTGCTTAACGCTGGATGTTAGGGCATGCCCTTCCCTATGGCCCTCATACCAGACGAACAGACCATCTTCAACTGACCTCATCAACAAGCCTGTACCAGTGATCGAAATACGGGTGGATTGACACTTCAGACAGAAAGTCTCAATAGCAAATTTTGGGGGTCTAAAACACAAATTTTGCAATCGGGTATTTCGCACACTGCCTGGGACCACCACTGACACTGATTCCCAACCTGCAATATAGACACCACATGTTCCATTAATGTAAAGTCTAATGTTTATTGTTATGTACCAACCACTGAGGGAAATTCATTGTATGTGAACATCTTCTGGACAATAAAGCAGTTTCACATTTTTTATTCAGTTGTAACGCCTGTATCATGTAGCTATTTCAATCAGGAGAGACAGTGGGTGAAGTAGTTAATGTTTATTATGCCAGATAATGAGTCCATGGTTACACAGAATTTATTTGGCGCATGAACTCCGCGAGGAGATTGAGATCGCACTGTGTTTGCCCTGAGCGGCAGCAATCTGTAGATCCCCCCCCCCCCCCCGGGGAGTCCAGACACTGGTGGTGGTGGCTGAGGTTCTGCTGGAGTTGCTGGAGATGCCGATGGGGTGCTGAATCTGAGAAGGTGGATGGTGCTGGGGAGGCGGCGGGTCGCATGAGACGGCAGCAGGACGCTAGAGGCGGAGAAAGAGAACATTTAAAGGAGATAGCAGCGAGCTGATAGGATAGCGAGGAGGGCGTGACTCTGCGCTAATGGCTGGGCGCACCCGGCTGCTGAACAGCTGGTACAGTCTGACGCTCCTGACGGCCAGATGTGGCCCGCGGGCTCTCCCAGTCTGGCCCGCGTGAGGTCAATCAAAAATGAAATGTGTGTGTGTTAAGAATAATCATATCTCAAGATCCATTTCATATTTTTTCTGATCTTTTAACTGCATCAGTAAATGGAGCTTTCTCAAGTGTCATCACGTGACCTTGGTGTTGAACTTGTCACCCAACACATCAGCAATATCAACCCACACACCAGGTTTATTAGCAGGCAAAAGGGGTTCAACTGTCTTTCCACCTGGTCAGGCGTTCATGTGCAGGCTGATGGGAGCACAACGACCATAGTGAACAGGAAACACACTCACTACGCTTACTGCCAATGCTCAACTGCAGAGACGCAGCACAACTGTCACTGAAAATTTCAGACCTATGCAGTCATTTCACACCCAGTGTCCAGGGTGTGTAAGTATCACTTATTTGGTGCTCATGGGCATGTTGGTCTTAAAATCAGGCCCTTTGTTGGCGCATTGGTGTCTTGAGGCAGCAGAAAGGGATCGTGTCATTGACTAACAAAAACCTAGAAGCGTTATTCAGATAGCAAGATGCACCTAGTTCACATAGGCGAGACCACTACGCACGTACACTCTGCTTGGTACACACAGGAATACACAGCAACACTTTTCAGTGCATTTACTCATATTCAGTCAAATGGAGTAGATGATGGGACAGAGGATTGGGAGATGGAGGAGACGGACTGTCCACCAGTCAAAGACCACATACCTATCCCTTCTGTCCCTTCACAGTATGCCACAACAATAATCCATCACCCTTTGATGGACAGCAACAATTAGTAAACAAGGAAACATGATTAGTATTATGCTGTTTCTAGATCTAGATTCCAGTGGTGACTGCATCGGTTTGTTTTAGACTTGTGTGATCGTGACCGTTTATTGAAAAAAGATAGATGTAATAATCACAGCATATTTGATCTGCTTCATTTTGCTATTTAAATAGCCACGCACCTGGTGCAAGCAAATGGCTTTTAAAGGGAATGGGAGATAACACTTAATTCACATTACACCCAAAACACTTTTGTAGACTTAAGAAACTAAATACAACCCCTTGGCCCCATGCTCCTCAAACTGCGCCTAGATTATGCACTTTTTAACCCCAGTTATTAAGCCCCAGCCATTTTTCAAAAAAATTACAGATGGTTTTGCATACCCATACTAAATACAGAATCTCAACCACAAGGGCTATTTGAATAATTTCAAAAGGTGTAAAATACAGAAAAAAATTGTGAGACTAGTTAGGCGGTTCATATAGCAATATATGAGTTAATGGTTTATTTGTTGATGATAGCACACAGGAAAGAAAACTAATTAGAATAATTTCTGGAAGAAAAAAACCCTCCAGGATGTATTTCCTCTTTTTAATTAAGCATATCATTGCGTGTTTAACTATACTATAACGTAGCACTATGTGTTAACAGTAACTCTGCAAAGTTTGACTAAGTGAAGTTAAATACATTAATTACATTTATTTATTTAGTGCACATTTCGTGAACCGTAGGTTTAGGTCAGCTAAGAGCCAAAATGCCCTAACTTTCTTCCTGGACCTTGGACGCCTCTGGTTCCACAACAGAGGGGCTCTGCTCAAGCAGATGCACCAAAACATACCAAGCAAGGCCGTGTGGAATATCGTTTCATCCATAAGTAAGTCATATTACTTGTCTGACAAGGGATTTGCGGATTCTTGAGGTCGTAAGCTTTCCAGAAAGGTGCGCTAAGTCATACTCATGGTTTATGTTAATATTTATGGTTGAATTGTGTTAAAAACATGTAAAATGGATTTATATGCTCTTGTAATGCCAGGCTGTGCAGTTCTCGTTGCTATATCACATCGTGTGTGTGTGTATGTGGTATGGGCGTGGCTCCGACCTGTTCTCCTCCGTCTTCCTCCTGATTACAATTCATCTCACCTGCCCAGTCAACCTAGCTGCTTTCCATCAACTCATCAGTCAGCAGTATATCTACCCCGGTTCTTCATCCACTCTTCGCCAGATCGTTGATACAACATCTGAGGTATTTTGCTCGTTCTCGGCCGGTCAGTTTAAGATTATTTTTCAGAGTTATTCCAAGTTTTTTTTATCCTTGCGTTTACCTTGATCTTCCTGTGCCTACAGTTTGGATCATCCTCCCGATTCCCCGGTCTGCCTGTCCTGCCTTGTCTTTTCCGGTTTCCACCCTCCCCCTCCTGTGCTCATACCCCGCTGTTCCATGACAGTGTTTCCTTTGTGTCTTCCCAGAAATACATTTAAAAAAAACTTAAATTCATACTCTCTGGTCTGGGTCCACCACTGACACTTGTGCCATGCACTCCAGACCATTCGCTATAGATTGTTAAAATAAGCCCCAAAGTCTTGTTGAAGTTGGTCTTTTCATAGCCAACAGAGGAAAATATCAAACAACCTAATGATAGATGACATCTTCATTCTATCGGTAACTATCATCCTAAAGCTCCAGGAGTAGCTCTCCCACTTTTCCTTGTGATTCATTAATTCAGTCATTAAGTCCTTCACACATGCTAGAAATATTGCATTTACCCCAACCTCCTGCCAAGAATAAAGCTCCCAGACAAAACTGCTTGGAAGGAACTCACTGCTTTACATGCAAGCAATGAAATACTGACACTTACACAGGCAAAAATGTCGTCTGGCTGTGGAATTGGCCGCCGGTCAACGTAACTGATAAAGTGTGACATTCATTGCAGCACAGAGACCAGCATGTGCAGATAGAGAGCATAAAGGAAAGGGAGAGAAAAGTGTATCAATTGTGTAGAAGAGACACTAGCCACAAAAGAGGGAGAAGAGAAAAATAAGAGTGAGTAAGCCACAGGGAACTGTGGATTTCTGACGTAAATGCGAGAGCTACTCCTGGACCTCTGTCATTACAGAATATGTAGCCAAATGTTTCCTTCTTTATTCTAGCCTCATCTTCCTTTCCTCACTTCCCCTCCACAAGGCAGAGGAGAAAACTCCAATATCTATCAGCCATTAGTGGTGAGGCAAAATACTTTTCTTATGAGGGGGGAATTGGGCTTGAGTGCCACATAATCCATTATGTCCCCTCCCCTTTCCTCTCCTTGCATCACTCACCTAGGCACCTCAAATCCCATCACAATGACATTTATTCAGGAATCACATGCATCCATAGCAGAGTCACAAATACTACGCAGAATGTCATGGTGTCTTTTTTTTTTTCTAAGTGAGTGTAAAACTCACTGGAAAAAAAGAATCACTCTGCATTTCAGATCATGACACACATTAGTCTTTGGGATTAATTTTCAGCAGAAGGGTCCCTTGGTAGAGAACTTTTTGACAAATCACAGTGAAGGATTTCGTGTGATGAGTGCTGCGTCACCCGACCCATCCCTGCCTCTATCTCTCTGTGGAAATCGCCTTAGCGCTCATGGGAGGAAGGAAGTGGAAAGGCTACTGATGCCTCCAGAATTTTAAACTTATTTCTGCGCCGTATTATCATGGAGATATGAATATTTACAAAACGTAAATATTGTAAAACGCAGATCCACGTCGCGAGTTTCGGAAGTGTTAAGTCAATGAATCCATTTCCAGGTCAACATACGGGAACGTCTTGGGAGCAATGCACCGGTTTAGGTTTTGAATCTCAAAAACGGGTCTGGAATCTCCTGTCTTTGTGGGAACCAGGAAGTAAAACACAGTCTATTACTCGAACAGGTCCTGGATTTTAGCTGAGGTAATCCATCTCCTTTTGGGAGTATAAATTCACCTCCTAGAACCGCATAAAAGGAGGAAGAATGCTGTAGAGCTGGAGAAAATAACCCTGTCTAAATGCATCGCCACTTCTCATAAAACTGCATTCAGGGGGTCGAGCAACATTCTGTCTCAGAACTCCAAGCCGCCAGACCTTCCATAAACGGAAGGCTGGCACATGGGAGGCCGACATGGAGCATCACTGCTTGGCCGGCTTTAAAAAAAAAAAATGCAGCTTATGACTGCACTGCATCCAATCCCTTCCGTTTCCAGTGTGGAGATAGGTGAGTAAGATATTATCAGAAAACACTCCATAAACTTTCATTGTGCAGATGATACTCAATTATATCTATCGATCAAGCCAGACGAAACCAACCAGTTCACTCTTAAAGCCATAAAAACCTGGATGACTTCCTGATGTAAGACGTCATCAAACCTGGATGACTTCCTCAGACGAAACTGAATTTATTTTACTAGGCCCGGAACACCTTAGAAATCAATTATCTAATGATATAGTTTCTCTTGATGGCAATGCTCTGACATCCACCACCACCGTAAGGAATCTCTGAGTTATCTTTGATCAGGACTTGTCCTTTAACTCCCACGTAAAACAAATCTCAAGGACTGCAATTTTTTTACCTATTTTGGAAATTTTACATTTCAAAAATCTCAAAGCGATGCATAAAAATGTGTTCACACATTTCTTACTTCAAGACTAGATTACTGCAATTCGTTATTATCATGCTGCTCTAATAAGTCTCTTAAATCTCTCCAGTTGATCCAGAATGCTGCAGCTCGTGTACTAACAAAAACTAAGAAAAGAGATAACATCTTCTCTGCATTGGCTACCTGTAAAATCCAGGATCAAATTTAAAATCCTTCTCCTCACCTACAAAGCCTTAATTGGTGGGGCACCATCATATCTTAAGGAGCTTATAGTACCATATTACTACGGATGTGGAAGTTACGTGACAAATAAATCAATATAGATTTTTCTTATTTCACACGGGGCACAAACAGCAGCCTATTGGGTGAAAGGGTGTTTTTGTTTGCATTTGTACACCATGTATTCTGTACTGATAGCAATGCAAATGCATCTGTGTGACTATGCTATACTCTGAAAAAGTGTGGTGTAACATGTGAGACTGCTCATGGTGGGCTGTTGGGGAGGTGGATGGCCCAAACAAAAACCGGACTGGCAACCAGGAGAACAATGGAAAAATTACACCAGAAAATCCTAAAATGCGTAATGATGACATCTCATGCTATATCTAACCATGAGATTAGCAATACACACAACCTCCTTGTGATATGACACTTCCCATCCCCATTCTGTTATACACAACGGAAAGGTGTCCAAAATGACATCCTACTCATCATTGGTCTCAGACTAATCCACTCACCCTGTTAGTTTAACCTGAAAAAGGCCCTCAAAGAGAGGATGAAAGCATTTATTATTAAAAATGGAGGAACCAATCTCCTCCAGGATTTACCTTTTTTATACTTTTTTATAGTGTGTGTGTGTGTGTGTGTTTCTGGGTGGGAGTGTCTTGTGGGGACATGCATCTGTTTAAACAATTATGGGGGAATCCCCTTCGTTATAGACAAAATGTCATTACCGTGAAAACTTGGTCTAGGTTAACCATGGAATCTAGCTTTTATTAACAATGATTAAGGCATTGTCTAAAATGAAACTATGTATATACTAATTGCACCTTATATTAAAAGAGGAGCATTAAGCAAATATTGTTGGAATAGTATTAATTAATAAAATGATGAAATGTAGATTTAACATAAATAAACAATGATTTTGGAGATACCAAACAAATGGATGAAATGTCTTGAGTACATCCCAAGTTCTTTGATTTTTTTTTTAAAGTGAAACCGGTTCATATTATTTTAAATATATGTAAAAGAGTGTAGTATCATTCCCAACTCTGATTCACAGAAATTCTGTTTGATTTCTCACATGACGAATGACTCTGGTAAAAACATAATAAAAAACACAAAACAAAGGGATTTGTCTCGAGATTGCATGAAAGTCTTCATCCAGTGTAATAGATGAAACTGTATTTACCTCCGTTGAACAAAGTGACAGCAGAATTGTCAGAGACACATAGCTCACAACCAGAGCTCATCAAACTTAAACAATCTACATTGTTTAATTGCACTATAAGTAACTGAGAAAATACTTTTTGAAGGATTTGCTATCTAGATTTCATTGATGTAAAAACATTTTCTTGAGGCCTAACCATAAAAATATTTTAAGTTCTTCATATTTTGATTTTACATATATTTTAAATGAAATAAAGTCAGACAACTAGTCTCTGAGATAACACGGCAGCTCTGACCAGAGGGGAGAAAGAGAAACCTTGTGGCATTGATTGTCTAGCAGCTAGCTTCCCCCCCATTTCTGAGGCTCCGGGGTGATTTGTCAACTAAAAGACCATTAATCAGCGAATGGGAGGGCGGAGGAGTGCTGTTTAGAGGCAGAACATGACCACCCATCCATCTATACCAAGATCCAGACACCACACACAGACCCTGAGGGGCAGGTTCAAGGCCAAGGTGGAAAACTAACCCTTGGGTGGATGCAAAGCAGATCTACAGTAAGTAGGTAAAGAAGTGTAACCCCCAGCTTCCAAAATCTTGTGGAGGTGTGGGCTCTCAAAAATTTGGAACACAAGTTTAGGTTTCCAAAACAATGATGAATCTTACATAAATCTTTTAATTGTCAGTACTATCCTTATTAAATCCACATTGCACATTCAGCCACCTGATGTACTTCCTGGACATGCACACATTTGTGGGTTTTTTTTTTGGCGGAAGCTGCAGAGATACTACACACCCTTGGAAATAAACAGGATTCGTGTGGGGAGGGTGAATGCCCTCACACACCTACAGTAGGTGCCTTAGGATCCACATCAAGACATCTTGGCTTTTACCACCTTGGGCAGCTTAGGGAATTCAGTCTTAACCCTATAGGGTCTTAAGCCTTTTTCTCAATTTTACATAATTTCTTAAATTCTCCTTTTAAGGCACTTGCATATAAGATACATACCCATGTCTTACATCTAAAATTGCAGAACAATCTCAGCTATCTATATGAGGCACAATTGTCATAAGGCAAGTGTAAAGTGATAATATGAATCTAAAGCTGAAAAACTAAAGTTTGATTTAAAAAACATCTTCATACATCTTGTGAAAACATACCTTTACTCATGTTGACGAAACGTTTTGGTGCTAGAAGTTGGTTTACCAAAGGTATTAGGTTCACAAAAGCAGTGAAATATATGAATAAATGTAAAACCAAATTTTGTATTATCGTTTTTTGAGCAGAAATGTCGCCTGTCACACCTTTCACCGAAATGATAGGAATGGGACTGAGAAATGACTTCATACTGCAGATAAAGCTTCATGGGGTGTGTGCAAATGAAAAATGACCATCGCAACATTTTGTTTTCTAAAAAAATATTTACACATATACAGTTGTGTTCAAAATAATAGCAGTCCCACATCACTAGCAAGATAAATCACTGTTTTTGTTAGAATTTCAACTTCTACACTGCAAGTAAGTTTCTTGAAGGTTTAGTAAAGGTATAGAAAACCAACAGACCCAACAGGCATGACGTGCATGCTGCTGATTCTGTGAAACTGAATAATTAAAAAAAAATAGCAGTGCCGAGTTCAATTAGTGAGGGCATTGATTATGTGAACAAAATAGGTGTTAAACAGGTGGCCCTTATTTAAGGATCAAGGCAACTGACGCTGCATATGCTGGCTGTGCATTTGTCCTTGAAAAACAGAGTACAATGGGTCGTTCAAGACACTGTTCAGAAGAAGAGCGTTCTTTGATTAATAAATTAATAAAAGAGGGGAAAACCTATAAAGAAGTGCAGAAAATGATAGGCTGTTCAGCTAAAATGATATAAAACGCTTTGAAATGGCAGCCAAAACCAGAAAGGCGAGGAAGAAAAAGAAAAACGACTATTCGAATGGATCGGAGAATAACCAAAATGGCAAAGGCTCAGCCAATGATCAGCTCCAGGAGGATCAAAGAAGATCTAAGGTTGCCTGTAGGTACTGTAACAATCAGACGACGTCTATGTGAAGCCAAGCTACCAGCAAGAAGCCCCCGCAAAGTCCCATTGTTAAAAGACATGTGCTGAAGCGGTTACAATATGCCAAAGAACACATTGACTGGCCTAAAATGAAATGGCGTAATATTTTGTGGACTGATGAGAGTAAGATTGTTCTTTTTGGGTCTAAGGGCCACAGACAGTTTGTCAGACGCCCTGCAAACACTGAATTCAAGCCACAGTACACAGTGACGATGGTGAAGCATGGTGGTGCAAACATCATGATATGGGGATGTTTCTCGTACTACGGTGTTGGTCCTATTTATCGCATACCAGGGATCATGGCTCAGTTTGAGTACATCAGAATACTGGAAGAAGTCATGTTGCCATATGCTGAAGAGGACATGCCCTTGAAATGGGTGTTTCAACAAGACAATGACCCCAAACACACCAGCAAGCCCTATTTTTGAACATTATATTTCTTGACTTTCTGTAAAATATTATCAAATTCAATTACTTTTTCCAATTTTCTTGCTTTGAAATAGAATGTGCAGTGTCCCCAATGCATTTGTGTTCATTAAAATACAATTTATTTGAAGAATTTTGAGATTTACTCACCTTTTTAAACACACTGCTATTATGAACATAACTGTACATGTTCAGAAATAGAAAACAGACCGGGGCTGGTCGGGATGGCTGTGGTGCATCCTCTCTGTAAAATAAATGACTACTAGTTAGTAGTTGGAACAGTTCAACAGGTGTAGCTGAGCTGTGTACATACCTGGTAAACTGTGTCCAGGCCTTCAGTCTTCCACGTCGATAGCATAGGTGCAGGTGGCTGTAGCGAAGCTGCATGTTGTCCACTGGACCCTGACAGCTGTGAGTCCTCTCTGTAAAATAAATGACTACCAGTACTAAGTTCAATGAAAGAAAGTTACGATTACACACAAACAGTAACAGAGCTCCGGGCACAAGCTAAACGTTACCAATCTTAGCACGTTGCTAACGTAAACACATACCGATAGTTAGCATTACGTCTTACAAACACGTAACGAAGATCAGCACTAGTTGGTACGAAGTGATATTGACGATGCAGTCGGGTAATAAGCTGATACTACCTGCATTGGTGTCCCCGCTGTAGCAAGCTATCTCCCGTTAGCTCGCGGAGCTAGCACTAGCTCCCCAACAGCCAGCCCCATCTCAGAATCAGACTCTGGCACCGGGGAAAACCACCGAAGGGATCGGGACCAGCTAAATGAGCTTCTGTCTGACTGTAAACTACAGCATGTGTGTATATATAAACCTCAGGTGTGTAGGTTATTGCGTAGCTGGGTGGGTAGGTCCTTAGGGATTTCCCGAGTGTTCATTGGTAGTCACAACATTTTTTGACGGACACCTGAACTGACTAATCCCGGTGAAAGGAGTGCCAACTTCTGTTACAGGGACACAGAGGAGCGGGCCGGAAACTGCAGAGTTTGGCGGTTCTAACAGTAGCGGATTCTTTTTTCTGCGCCATATTTTCGGAGATATGATTTTTTACAAAAATTAAACACTGTATATCACGCCGGCGTGACGCAAGACCCCAGAGGGTTAAAGATGTTCTACTATACTAGGAAAGTATCCTCATCAGCAACTGGCCTGGTACCTGATCTTGTTTATCAGTTTCACGCATAGTGTGTAGACAGCTTTCCTTTTAGCTGTGTAAAGGTCCACAAGTTGACAGTCCACCTCACTTAGTAACATTCCAGAGACCCAGGTCAGGAACGAAGCCCAGTTCCTGAAAGGGATCCGTGGAGTCAGGTGCAAGATGCTGCAGGAGTACAGAAGAGGAGAGGAGTCAGTCTCTTGGCCCACCTGCTCAGGATGCTCCGGCTCTGCAGAATGGACTTCAGCCAGAGAAGAGATGCCAACGCAAGTCCAGGACCAGCTACGTCCACCACTTTTTTCAGGGTGGTGGTCCCAGAGGAGCACAGCATGCTGCTGATACCTGGTGTTGTGTTGTCCTCACCCTTGCTTCTTTACACCACGTTCCTTTAGTAGCCAGTGCAGTGAAGCAGCTGGCTCGAGTCTATTCCATTTAAGAGTTCCATCGCTTAAAAAGTGACAGGTAAAAAGAGGATAGTCCACACCGTTTTAAAAGACTAAGATCCATTAAAAGGAGTGCAGTGTCTACTCCCAGGCCAACGGCCTTCTTTAAAAAAGCTTGTCACGTCTCTCCACACCACATCTGTTGGACCTGTAAGATATCTTTGGATGAACTGGAACCTGAACGTTGCCACCCTGCTGTCAATGTGGACCCTGCCCCCCCCCTCCATAAAAACAGTACATTCTAAAAAGGGACCCAATGCAGCCTATCCCAGAAAAAAATTCACCAAGATGGCCTGCAGCTTGTGCGTTAAAACCTTTTAGTTTATTAACTGGATCCCCATTAGCTGACGCCTTAGCGGCCGCTAGTCTTCCTGGGGTCCACAGAGAAGACAAAATGTAATGCATTCAAAAACGTGAAACAAACAGTTAAAAATAGTACAAACATAATACCATTTTAAATGAAAAGAGTACAGTCAGATACCTAGTGCAGTCGAGGACTAGGATGTATATTGTGCAGTGTATCCAGAATCTATAGAAAGAAAAATCAGATGACTACAAAAGCAATGGAAAACGTCAAGTGGTTAATAGCCTGATTGAAGAAATATTCAGGTGTCTGATTAAATACTACCTTTCTGAAAAACATGAGAAGGCTATAGCGAAGTTTAATTTCCACTGAGAACCATGACAGGCGAGAGTGCATATTACTGTATTAGTTCTTATTGAACACTAGAGTGCTAATCTGGAAGCTCGGTTTTGAACCAGTTGTAGTTTATGTATGTCCTTCTTTGCAGCTACTGACCATATTAATGGACAGTATAGCAGGTGACAAAAGACCAGGGACTGTAACACCTGACAAACAATAGAGTGTTAAATAAGCAAAGCACTCTCTGGTCATAGCTGTGACAATGCCGTCAATGTGCTCAGACCACGACAACTGGACCTTAGGGATTTCCTGAGTTGGCCTTCTTATTGCTGAACCTGACATTGCCAGGTGAAGCTGTGTGTCACCATTAAGTATATTCCTTGAGACAAACACAATACATTTAGTTTTTTTTGAAATGTTCAGGGCTAGTTTGTTCACCCAATCAGACACTCTCCAGATACTGATTCAGAATGGTTGCAAGTTCCTGTTTGTTTGAAGCATTGCTATACAGTGTTGTGTCGTCTGCATACATTACCATTTTTGCATTCTTAATTGACAAAGGGAGATCATTTGTGAAAAGAGTAAGGGGCCTAAGCAACTTCCTTGTGGAACCCCACAGCTAACATATCCACAGTCTGATAAACTACCATTAAAAAAAAAAGAAGACTCTTTTCGATCTCTCGGAAAGATAACTGACCATCCAAGAGTGCCATAATGCTGAATCCATAACTTTCAAGTTTAGTAATAATATCATGGTCTATTACATCAAATGTAGGGCTGGGCGGTATAGCCGAAAATTCATATCACGGTATTTTGTAGGATTCTGGCGGTCTTGATAATTGAAGCTCCTGGAGACATTACACATTTTGTGCCAGGAAAACCAGTCTGTCCACAGCATCTGGTTTCAGTGCAGACCTAAGGCAGGTGACAATGTTTCCACCGGTGCTGAAAGCGCTCTCAGACACGGGGCACTGGCGGCAGGAATACACATTCTTCCTGGCTAGCTTTGCTACACGAGGGAAATTTGCTTGGTGGCTTTTCCACCACTCCAATGGATCAGTGTCACTGTCGACCTCCACGGCCTGCAGGTAGCTTTTCAGTTTCCCGTTAATAGTCTCCTCGTCTGAGAGAGTTGCTCTGCTGAGCTGTGCTCCTGACCAGCTTTTTTAAAAAGCTTCCCAAAGTCTTTTTTTCTTTTGACCTCAGGTTCAGCTGCTACAGCCCTTGGGAGAGCTGATGAAGTGCCAGTGGTGTCTGCCTGTTGCTCTGTCAGCAGTGATTTGACCTTTTATACTGCTCTAGCTTTGATTTCAACCTTTTCAGTCTTGATGTAGGTAGTTTTGAAGCGGGGCTCAAGAAGCGAAGCCATGTTTAGCAGGTCATCTGTGCCAGGATCTGAGTACTTTTCATTCAAGTAGGTTAGAATGTCCTCTGTCAATTGAGTGTCACTTTCTCCCTCAGCAAGAACGTTCACCAGACAAGGCATCTGTGAACTCCTGAATGGGCTCAACACCTTGTTTACTGCCTCCAGCACATCCATGTCCTGCCAGCTGGGCACCAAGTGCCTTGTTTTCTTGTCAGCTTTCAACACCTGACTCATGGCTCTCTTGCTCAGTCAGTCTTTGGATCATCTTTTGGCGTGATCCCCACCTAGTAGACGTCTTATGAGCTGGTGCTTTGGCAGGCCAAGTTCAGCCTGAGCAATAGCCAGGTCCCTCTTCCTTTTCCAGGAGCACCAACAATTATTTTGCACACAGCGACTGCTTGTTCTATAAGGGTATCTTTTACACTTCTCTCTGTAAAACCAACTAACACAATGTTTAGTACTTTTGGTATTAAAAAATCTTAGCTTGTTATTCAAACGTTAATAAAAACACCATCCATTTTTTTAAGACTTCACACAATTTGAAATATGTACTACTTTTAGGCTATTAGTAATATAATTACTTCAATAAAAGTGTTTAATACAAATATTCATAATACTATGGCAAGGTGAAGCCTGTGTCCAAAGCATTGGAGTCTTCTCCAATCATTCAGCTGGACTGCCTTCACAATGTTGGCACCACTGTCAGTTGTTAGGGCCACTTGCCTCTCCTCTCCCAGTCTCCAGGAATCAAGCGCATCTCTCAAGCCTTGTGCAATTATTTCTCTGGAGTGGTCATCCGGGAAATATGACGTTTGCAAACAGTGGTTGCGCAACTCCCAGTCATCACTGATGAAGTGCACCGTTATGCTGAGGTATGGCTCCATTGTGAGACTTGACCATAGGTCCGTTGTCGAAAAGTGGGCGACTGTACGTAGCTCCGCTTCCAGCTTGCTTCTGTGTTGCTCGTATAAATTAGAGATAGCAGTTTGGCTGAAGTATTTTCGCCTTGGTAAAACATACACTTGGATCCAGTGCTTTGACCATTGCTTTAAACCCGTCTTTATCGACTGTCTGTAGCGGGACCACGTCCTTGCAGAGGTGGATCGTTATTGCGTCTGTAATGTCGCTCCACCGCTTGCTTTTTTTAGTCATAAGCACTGCCTCGAGCAAATGCCTCTTGAAGCGATGTCTGACCCTTTGGCTTCACTGATTCACTCGCACTGCCATGACTGGTTGACGGTCTCGAATCCGAGGACCGTAATCACACACACTCTTCGTATTCCAACACATGCTTTCTGATGAGGTGATGGAGTAAATTGCTAGTGTTGCCACCAGAGGCAATAACAGCGGCTCGACAAACTGCAATAAATCGTTTTCTGTTGTATTGGTGCATCTCTGGTCTCTCGTTGTTCCTCCTGCATCGCTCTTTTCCGTTTTTTAATGTAGCGACAGAGTTTCTTCTTGTTGTGATAGTGGGCGAAAGGTCAGCTGTACCCAGCTACCGTCTTTCTTTCAATGAACTTAGTAATGTTTACAGAGAGCACCTTTTTTTTCAGTGATCTTGGTAATGTTTAGTACTGACTAATTTATTTTACAGAGGATTCACCACCACCACCACTGCCAGCAAAGAGGCCGCAAAAGCTATTTGATATCACAGCTTATAGAGTTCATATAGTCATATTATTTATACAAAAACTATAGTTTGTTGTATTTATGAATAATAAATACAACAAACTATATTATAATATAATAGAGCAAGAATAAAGCGGTTGTTGACATTGTTTTGCCATTTGACCCGTTATAACTATAAACTCTTATGAAGAGGAGAAAAACGCATGTGGTAGAGCATTTGCCTTGTAATCACAAGGTATCAGGTTTGATCCCCGTCCCCCTCACGTGAGGTTTACATTTTAAAACGCATATCTTTTGCTACATTTACACTGAGCGTCCTCACTACGCCGGACTTCAAAGCACCGCAAACGGAGCAGGACGGATACGTTTTTACTAACGGACTCCTCAAAATCTCAGGAGCTACCACTGAACCAGCAGCAGAGTTTGGAGACTTGATGAAAAGTATATTTACTTTGCTGCAGCAATTGAGAAATCGCTCTTCTTCCCTCATCTGCAGCTTGATACTTTTCAGTAAATGCTGTGTCTTTGTTCTGGAAGAGTCTTTCAATATTAAATGTTTTGTTGTTTATGAATTTCTCGCCAGACAGGTCAGACAGCATCGTTGGCAGTGACAACAAATTAATATGTCCACGCAGAATTAAACTCACTTTTCTCCGTGAATTTTCTTTTTTTGTATCTATCCGTTGATAGTTTAAAGAGGGCAGGGCTCTGTGAATAATGATGAGCCACCTGCAGGGAAAGGTGCTTGACACAACATGATAGGATGTGACGCACATTTGAGTTAAAACAATATTAAAACTTTTATTTGTATTTTCAGTGACCCAATATCACCTCAAACTCCAAGATAAGAGGAGTTCCCTTTGAAAGATTTTCCACTTGGCACACAAAACGTCAATGTCTTTTTTTTTTTTTTCTCAAAGCCTCAGGGAGCTGTGATGGAAGTTTTTCCTATTAGATCTGTTAAGAAGGAATGGAGTCTCTCTTAATCAAAGTTGTCTTAAGTCCGTTTATTCCTACAGGAAGGAAAAGTCTGACACTGGTCAGAGCAGCCTGTGACACAAGATTCAAAGAAGCACAGTCATCAGGCCCCTTTTAACACAATCAGGTCTCCGCCCCCAAACCCCCCATGAAAGAAAACAGAGTAGCTTAGTCTGTTCGAGAACCATGAACACCCACGGTTCTCGTCATCAGAGAAGACAACATTTCCCTTTGTCCTGAGGAGTCAATCCCTTATCTGTTTACGACCCCCCCAAATACAAGTGAAGGAAGATCAACAGTCCTTTGATCCCAATACCCATCCCAGTACATCTGCTTCTCCTCCCATTTGGTCTTTATCTCTGAGGGTCATTTAAAGCTCGATTCAGGCCCTTCTTCTTCTCCAACATTACAACACTATATTTTCCCATCACAGAGCTGCAACAGAGGGTTAGCCCCTCTGTTTGGCCGACCCCTGGTCTAGCAGATCATTCTCAGTGCAGTTATGCTGCGTTCACACCAAAAGCGTTGCGCAAGTAGATTGCATGCAAAGTCAATGCACAGACGTGAATGGTTGTGAACAATGCAAATTTCTGCTGGGCAGCGTGAATGTCGCCGAGTTGTGTCACAACCCGGCTCCAAGGCTGCAACAAACAGGGAGATAAACGAGTGGGCTGCTAACAAAGAGCAATTTATTTTTAACAACAACACAAGTAAACCTAACTAAAGTGGAGGTATCAGTTATCCGTAGTGAAGTGCATGTATGGGTGTGTGGCAGTGTGCACAAAGATACAAAGCAAAAGATCAAGACCGGCCAAAAGATGGTCCGACCACTCCGGCTCAGGTGTGGCTCATCCAGGCTGACGATACTCCAAACAGCACCTGTAATATACTCCAAACAGTGACACCTAGGGCAGGGGTTCTTAACCTTTGACCTCGGGGCCCAACTTTTCAAGTGCCCTGGGGCCCATTCAAATATTAACACTGTATTGGTTTATTAACTAATTGATCTCACTCTTGGTTTGACTTGTATTCAATAACTAAATCAAATCTACCTACAGTTTAACAAGCAAAAACCGTGTCAAATAAATGACATGATACAATGTGATCATCACAAAGACATTTATTGATCATATGTATGTAAACCTGCACAGACATCAAGTCATGGAACAAATCAAGCTAATACAATAACTCATTTAAAGGCTCAAATCAGGCATTAACACAAAAATAACTAATTTGATTGACAAAAACAAGGGAGACTCAATAAAATTGAAATTTGATAAATATGTGGTAATAAAATAAATACACTGCACAATTATGAAAGTCGTTTTTTGAGGATTAATTGTATTCTTGAACAACTACAGCGCTCTCGGTCAATCCAAAATGTTAATAAACCTCAAACCTGAATATTTAAGACAGTAAAAGTGAGGTTTTTACATTCTTAGGAGAATATGTGCGTTCACAATTATTGGGCAACTATTAGTGTGCAGACAAGTGTGCACACAATTCAAATTAATAATTTTCAAATAAAATAAACTGTAAATAACATTTAAATAAAGTGCAAATTAAAATATAGCCTTATAATCTGTGAATGATATGCTTCTGCAGTCTTCATGTTTGCAGAATCAAAAAATCAAGATGTGCTTTAAGTGCAGACTTTCAGCTTTAATTTGAGGGTATTTACATCCAAATCAGGTGAACGGCGTAGGAACTACAACAAATGTAAATGTGGCCACCCTCTTTTTAAGGGACCAAAAGTAATTGGACAATTGGCTGCTCAGCTGTTCCAAGGTCAGGTGTGTGTAATTCCCTCGTTTTAATTTAATTTACAAGGAGTAGATAAAAGGTCTAGAGTTCATTTCAGGTGTGGTATTTGTGTTTGGAATCTGTTGCGGTCAACTCTCAATATGAAGTCCAAAGAGCTGTCACTATCAGTGAAGCAAGCCATCGTTAGGATGAAAAATCGAAATAAAACCATCAGAGAGATAGCAAACACATTAGGTGTGGCCAAATCAACTGTTTGGTACATTCTTAAGAAGAAAGAACACACTGGTGAGCTCAGCAACACCAAAAGACCCGGAAGACAACTGTGGTGGATGACAGAAGAATCATTTCCCTGGTGAAGAAAAACCCTTCACAACAGTTGGCCAGATCAAGAACACTCTCCAGGAGGTAGGTGTATCTGTGTCAAAGTCGAAAATCAAGAGAAGACTTCACCAGAGTAAATACAGAGGGTTCACCACAAGATGTAAACCATTGGTGAGCCTCAGAAACAGGAAGACCAGATTAGAGTTTGCCAAAAAACATCTAAAAGAGCCTGTACAGTTCTGGAAGAACATCCTATGGACAGATGAGACAAAGATAAACTTGTACCAGAATGATGGGA
This sequence comes from Myoxocephalus aenaeus, assembly GCA_038501785.1. NCBI lineage: Eukaryota > Metazoa > Chordata > Actinopteri > Perciformes > Cottidae > Myoxocephalus > Myoxocephalus aenaeus. Next base: position 224,657 of record JBAMJR010000063.1, on the reverse strand, counting down.
AGAGTATGGAGAAGGAAAGGAACTGCTCATGATCCAAAGCATACCACCTCATCAGTGAAGCATGGTGGAGGTAGTGTTATGGCGTGGGCATGTATGGCTGCCACTGGAACTGGTTCCCTTGTATTTATTGATGATGTGACTGCTGACAAAACCAGAAGGATTAATTCGAAAGTGTTTCGGGCAATATTATCTGCTCATATTCAGCCAAATGCTTCAGAACTCATTGGACGGCGCTTCAGTGCAGATGGGCAATGACCCGAAGCATACTGCGAAAGCAACCAAGGAGTTTTTTAAGGCAAAGAAGTGGAATGTTCTACAATAGCCAAGTCAATCACCTGACCTGAATCCAATTGAGCATGCATTTCACTTGCTGAAGACCAAACTGAAGTGAAAATGCCCCAAGAACCAGCAGGAACTGAAGACGGTTGCAGTAGAGGCCTGGCAGAGCATCACCAGGGACGAAACCCAGCGTCTGGTGATGTCTATGGAATCCAGACTTCAGGCTGTCATTGACTGCAAAGGGTTTTCAACAACGTATTAAAAGTGACAATTAGATTTATGATTATATTATTTTGTCCAATTACTTTTGGTCACTTAAACGGGGTGGCCACTTATACATTTGTTGTAGTTCCTACACCGTTCACCTGATTTTGGATGTAAATACCCTCAAATTAAAGCTGAAAGTCTGCACTTAAAGGACATCTTGATTTTTTTCATTTCAACTCCATTGTTGTGGTGTACAGAGCCAAAATAATGAGAAATGTGTCAATGTCCAAATATTTATAGACCTCAGGGAGAAGTAGATTTTTAATCTCAAAACAAATTTCATATGAACGAAAACATGTTCTATTACAGTAGCTCAAAATTTATCAGAAATTACTACTGTGCTTTGCTCTTTGCAATTTATTTTGTTCTTCCTCCTCCTTGTACCCCTATTTTTACAGTACTGTACCCTGCATCTCACAAACGTGTCCTTTGTCTGTGATACTGTAATTCTTGTTCTTTGTTATGAACCTGCAACCTGTTAAAATCTATTGAGCAGTCAGTACTGTTACTGTAACAAATAGAAAGCATTATGTTCAAGGCCATACAATTTGTTTATTGTACATTATACAGCCTACAATGCACTGTAGGCCTACTACAGTATACAATACTACAGTAAAAGGGACAAATCAAAGGAGTCAACATGTCATCAATGTGCTTCTTCTTGTCTTTGGGCTGGGTCAGGCCAGAGCACTTCGTCGACATCACAAGCAATATTTTCTCTCCTGAGGCAACGGGGGAAGAAGCCTCTTGTGTGCCGTATCCAGCCCTGACATGATTCCTCACCTATATCACCACAGGCTAATTCCATGGCTTGCAGCAGATTTACTCTGGTGTAGGGTTGTCTATCATACACTTTCCATTTCGCTCAAAAGGTACTCTGTATACTTGTTTCATTCGTATCCTGTTACGATGGAGGACACGGTCAATTGTGGAAATGCTCACACTGAAGTGTGTGTTGTCTTGTATCACTCGTTCCTGGATTTCTCTGAGTCGTATTAAATTATCTTGAAGGACCATGCCCACTATAACGGTCTCTTGCTCCTGAGTGAATATAGCTCTCCTTCCACCTGCATGTGGCAGCCTTGCAGTTCTACAAAAAGTAGATGTGATTACAGATTACATGCAAAGTCAATGCACAGACGCATTCGCGCCGCCTCAAACGCGTCTATCGCGCTGCCTGGCGCTGGGCGGCGCGAATAGCGCGTTTGACGCGGGGCGAATTCGCAAATTTGCGTCAGGCAATCAGCGTTGAGAAGCTCCACCCGTCATCACCGCCGTCTTGCCGTTCCTGAATGAAACTGCTGCTGCTCCGCCAGAACCAGCGCTGGCAGCGGCCGTCATTGAGACGCTGTTGTGGGACTACGGATAATATTTTGATGTTCCCACAAGTATAAAGCAGAACTAGTGGTTATTTCCATGGTGGATGAAGGAAACGGTATCCGTTTTAAGGAGATAAGCCAGACGCAGTTCCTGGAGGAGTCGGTGAAATTCACCGAGCTGTGTGCGGCTATGGATGGTGTTATGAACCCAAACACGAGGGCGTTTGATGTTCAGACATTTTTGGGACTTCCACAACAAGTATAAAGCAGAACTAGTGGTTATTTATTCCATTGTCGATAGCAGAAATGAAAGCTCCTTTCACAGAGACGAGCAACGGAGATAAGCCACGGCCCCTTCGCGGCGCGATTTTTCTCGTTTGGTGTGAACGCCCTTGTTTCACTCGCGCGAGTAAACTGAAGCTGTAAACGGTGTGAACACAGCATAAGTCCTGCTTCCCTCATTGTCAGTCCGTGGACTATAACATGGTCTATGACTGTTGCTCGAATTTCATCAGATATTTCCACTCTTCGTCTTCCTCTTCCTATTCGTCGTCCTCCTCTTCCTCTTTCTTGCCCTCCTCCTCGTCGCCCACCTGGCATACACATTTGTCCTCATCCTCTCATATTGTTTTCTTCTATCCATTCTCAGACTTTCTCCTTCCCACCTTCAACCACCTGTTTGCTCTCTAAACTGGCTTATATTGGTTGTGTCACATCATTTGATACAAGTGAAATCAATTTTGAGTGATTGTGTTTAATCAATGACATGTGTTCTCTATTTGTATTTGATTGTTGCCACTTGTGTTTACCAGTATGGATGACATGTGCATTAGAGTGAGAATGTGTTTAGAGTTTTGCTGAAAAGTCTAAGTGAAATCTGCAAATTGTGTTTTACCATGTGAAATAGTTTAAGGTATTGACAACAGCTGCACAATTAGCTAAATGAGTTCAGCAACTGATAACTTTGTTCAGCCAATGGGTTTTAGTGTTTTAGCAATTGAGAAAAACTGTAAGTCCATTTTACATTTTTATAAATTATAATTACAATTCAATCATAAATATTAACATAAGACTTGAAAGTGACTCCCCAAGTTATGGAAATATCAATGTTCATATCCCTAGCTTGATGCCACACATGATTAGCGCTACTTTCTGGAAAGCTTACAACCTATATTTATTCTGTCAAGATGGGGTGCTGAGTGTACATTAATGAGAAATAAAATGAACTTTTTTGATTTTAGCAAATGGCTGCAATGAAACAAAGAGTGAAAAATGTAAAGGGGTCTGAATACTTTCCGCACCCACTGTATAAAAGACAGGCAGCGTAGAGGTTGAAGAGGAGGATCAACAACAGATGTATATACTTATTTTTATACTTTGTTTTAAATAATGCCCTGTTTTTTGGGCCTGTACATAAAGAGTGTACAGGCAACAGTGTACTGATGATGTCATCTAAAAATGCCATTTAAAATGCCTTGATCTCCTATAGAACTTATAGTGTATGAACAGAGAAACTTCTCCAATCCTAATTGCTTTGAATACATTTGAAATGTGCTTTAATTCCATCAGGAAAAAAAATGTCTCTCCAGTTTGCACTCAGAAATAAGGTTAATTATTGAAACCCATCAACCTTTAGTACACATTCAGTGAAAATCATATTAGTTTATTTCATCCTGGCCATAGTGAAAAGCCACAGGGTGATGCAATGGAAAACTAAGAACAGGTGCACCGTTTGAGGAAGAGCTTACTCACCCTGGTAACCGTGGCAAGCCATGATGGTCAACAGTGTTGAGTACACCCTCTGTCCTTCCTTTGTCTTTTTACTTTCCCTGTCTGCCTCTCCCCAGCATCTGGCTAAATCTCAGTGTCCTTGCTCGCACCCTCGGGTGAACCGGGCCACGTCAAACCTGAATCCATCAGAAATATTAACCTAAATGAAACCTATATCTGAATGACCAAATATCACCTGAAAATCTTGATGAGCCAGCAATTTTAGGTTTTCGATGTCTGAAAAGTTCACATGGTGGTCTTTTGCCCTACTGATTGGATACTAAACATCAAGAAGACAGGCCTGATCTAATATGACCCTATGCGAGGGATGGAGAGAGGGGAATAGGAAGTACTTTGTTGACACTGTGATGGACAGTGAAAATATCCCTCATCCCTGAAGGATATTAGTTTAGCTTCTCTCTGCATTGAAATGTTAACAAATGAACTGAAACAAGTTGAGTGTATGGTTGGTGATGCAAGAGAACACGAGGCTGGCCCCACCACAGAGCTCAAGTAAGGTTGAGGTAGCCTCCCTTCAATTCTTCGGCTCTACACTAATAAGTTTTCGTTTGAAACCGTAGAGCTGATAACGCCGCCCGCACATATAACTGTCAAACAGCTGCTAGCATAGACAACAAGGTCAGCAGTAATCCAGCCTGTAATCCATTATCCATGTTGGAAGGCCATTGCATTCACAGACAAAATTAAATATAGAAGAAAAAAAAAACCTGGAGGCTGTATAACCATCTAATTCCAGTAATGTACTATTTGATATATTTGAATTTACAACAGTCAAAAGATACAAATCTCTTATTTTGATGCATTTGCAAGTTGACCAAATTCAAAAACATGTTTGTATATCTGACTGTACACCACATACGGATTCATTTTTATTTCATATTTACAGTCAAAGGCCATCATTTCCATCCACAAAATGCATCTCCTTCACCCAAGATGAAAGGCTGTGTCCATAGGGAATCAGCATTCTAAAACTCGTCATTCCTCTTTGAATAGCGAGCGAGACGACGGAGGGCAGATATTAAAACATTCTCATGTATGCAATCTCACTTCTCCATCTTCAGCGGTGAGAATTCTTGAGCAGAAAAGGAGAGGGGGGTAAAGATTCGATCATATAACAAAAGATCTGGTAGAGTACGAGAAGCATACCCCCCGACACACACACACAATTCTACTTCGCATGACTGGGACTAACCTCGCTGTACAATATGTCTACATAGGTCATTGTTTAGTCTTTGTGAAGGAATAAAGTGAGAGCACAGGGGAAGAGTGTCTGGCTGGATGTGGCCTGGGCTCTGATAGCATTGTGATGAGGGGGTTGAAAGGGCTGCTTATTGAGTTATAAATGGGGAGATCATGAATGTAAAGGAAGCAATATGGCAACTTGTTGAGAGACTCTGGCCCAATCTCAATCTCCACCCTTACGGACTCACGGACTTTGAGGCGCGCTCCCGCAAAGTCCGTGAGGGTTTAGGGGTGTCCCACTGTCACATCGTAGAGTGCTCGAGTCTCTCTGGCAGACATTTTTGAGCCCTTTATGATCCCTTTCCGTAAGTCAGCATTAGATGCTGACTTTGCCTAAGGGAATTACCCACAGTTCATAGCAATGTTACGTTAAACACGCAGTTCCCAACGGAAGCATGAAGACGTAAAAAAAGGTAAACAAAGAGACACGTGGGCGTTCAGCCCGATTAAATACATTTACACTACAACATTACGGATTAAAGATGGAACATAAAAACACATGAAATCAGAGGAATGCAAGCAGAAAACATATATATAATATATTTTTTACATACATCAAACATTTTGTTTTGACAAACGAGTAAATAGATCATTTATTATATTGAAAATGTATTTAGTTTAGTGTACTCAAAGACTCTTTACATAGGGCAGAGACAAACAGAACAAAAGAAAACTAGAGAAGCTATGTGGAATGAGTCATGTAGTGGAGGATAGGGAGCAGGGACCTCGTACCTGGCTTACTGAGTTAGCGGACTAATTTTCAGGATAAGATGACGTAGGTCAGGCTTTTCGGTTCCTCAAAGCAAGTTTAGAAAAATCACCATAGCAACACATCCAAAAATGTAAACCTGCTCCCATGCAGGCTTACTGAAATTCACTGGATAAGCTGGCCACTCCTCATTGATGAAGGAGCGATATTAGTTATATTAGTTTCATAGGGAGAGAGTTCTTTCAGATCAGTCAGTGAGAGTAAGAGAGAGACAGGTTGCAGTCTGCCCTGCTATGTAGGGTCAGCTCAGAAAACACACGGTTCACCTTCAGTGGTGCTCGGTAACGTTACCCGCGTCACGTTGTGCCGCACGGTAGCTAGCAAGAGAGAAAAGAGTCAAAACTTCTCAAAACGGAGCTAGCCTTAGCTAACTAGCGCACCAACACACACACACACACGACGATGGCGTCACATGAATGATTAAAATTAATTTACAAGTTACACTAAATGTATGCCATTTATGAACTATATGAAGCCAAATGACTTATATCACAATTTAATGTGCAAATACTATATTTTGGTAATATTAGTAATCTAGGATACGTTAATGACTTGCACTAGTGAATAAAGATTGTCTGTGTAAATTGCAATGCAGGGAAATTGCAATGCATAAGAGGGAAATAATTAATAAGGGATATTAATGAAGCCCTATGAAATATTAGTAACAGTAGAAAGACACTGTTGTTTTTTTGTCACTGGGAGGTGTTTCAGGTATGCATGGAATGTATAAAACAAGATGGATGCTGCATGTGAAAGGACTGTGTAACTGTTCCTTTAAGGGGGTCTGAACTAACTTTTTCTTTTAGGAGGGACTAATTTTTGTTAGTTACACAGGAGGGTGGAGTGTGTCATGATGTTGGTTTGTCTGGGTGTCCTGTCTTATTGTGAAGTCCTTGTCTTGGGTATCCTCTGTGTTCCTGCACTTCCTCCCCTGTGATTGTCGGTGATTGTCTGTCTGCCCTGTTCCCTGATTGTGTATTCCTTTCACCTGTGCTGCCCTCAGTGTTTCCACCTGTTCCTCGTTACCCTCCTCTTGTATTTAAACCCTGTCTGTCTCCTGCCCCCTTGTCGGATTGTACTGGTTTTTCCCCCGTCTGTTACTCCCCTGTCGTAAAATTAAACTTGTTTTCAACCGTTGCTGCTGCGTTTGGGTCCTCTCCTTCCCTACACCTGACAGAGTGAGGACGTTTTAGACACAGGAAGTGGGGAAGCTACTAGAGTGTCAGACTGTTTTTGTTGCCGGACCTTGTTTCTGTCGCCGACCAGAGGAGGACTCCGCCCCTGTGAAACATTTAGCCAATTGCATGCTGTGAAATGTCTAGGGAATTTGTATGCAGGGAGACTAACCAATGAGAGGCCATAGGCTCAGCGAATGAGGGTATTAAACAAGGCGAACAGTAACACTAACGTTAGCTTACTAATGCAGGAAAGTGTCCCTACTTCCCTCTTAAAGTCACGTAGCGTTAGACGGTGACTTTACTTGAGAAGACTGTGCTGTCTGTAATTAATGTACAGTTGCAAAATTCTGGCAAAATGGAAATATGAAGGAATAATGAGCTTAGTTACCTCGCTGTTGTTGAAGTGGACTTTGGTCAGAAATGTTGGAGCTCTTGCTCTAAAATTGTGTCGAGAGAAGCAAGTGTCCATCGGCACACATTATAGTCTACTGTCATCTTTGTGTAACGCAACGGAGGTATACAATGTTGTTTTCTTCTCTGTCTGTGTGAACTAACAAATAATGTTAAAACAGTTTATGGTGTATTGCTGAAAAAGGAAAAAACGCTCAACTACTGTATTGTGATTCACAGCAACATTTATTTACAGTAAGATTCACGCAGGAATGAATTTTGACCATGATGCATTGCAGATCTACAGCAACATGCTGTATAGGAGTTCTACAGTAAGAATATGGCCAGTATACAGTAATATTACTGTGAAAACTACAGAAACTTGTTATAGTGTTGGCTTTGTTCTACCCATGCATAGATTGATGGATACATTGTGTGTTGGCATTATTCTATCTATCTATAAAATATTTATAGATAATGTGTATGTTGGCTTTGTGTATATGTTTCTATTATAGATTGATAGAAGGATGATTGATAGAAGGATGACAGAGGAAAGAGAACATCTTTGTAATGTTTCTCTGGTTGAACATCCCACTTGTTTATTTTCAAAGCAGACTAGAAAGAAATATTTAAAGAAATGGATTATACTTTTTGCACACCTGAACAATTTTCATATAAGAAATAAAAAATGTGAGCCTCCTCTTCCCTCAGTTCAATAGACTAGGGTTGTGCATACAGCTGCCCCTGGAGCTACAAACAATACAACATCGTGTGTGTGTGTGTGTGTGTGTGTGTTGACAGATTTGGCAGACTGTGTGACCTGCCAGTGGTGGACAGATGAGTGTGTGTGTGCGTCCAGGAGAAAGTGGTTTAAGAGGCTTCTGGATGACAGAGGCCTCCCAAATGAGATTATACTTTATTGGGAGTGCAAGGACCCAGCTGTAATTCAGTTTGAAGAGAACATCAGGCCTGCATTAAACTAGGAAAGTTCACACTTGGCAATATGGACGAATAAGGCTTTAGGTAAGGCATTTTAGGTAGAAGAGAAAAATAAGACCAATAAACGGTTCTTCCCACCACCTCCTGCTGGAACAGTTGGGCAGTGGAACTCTAATTATTCGCGCGAGTAGATTACATGCAAAGTCAATGCCCAGAGGCGACTGGTAACGAAACACTCGTATTTCCGCCGGGAAAAAGCGAATGGCACGTTGCGAAAAAATCCCCTCTAAAAATTGTGTGACGCCGAGTTGCGAAAGCCAATCAGCGTTGAGAAGCTCCTCCCGTCATCACTGCCGTCCTGCCGTTGTTGCATCAGCAAAAATGGAGGATACACTAATTGTTGCCGTGTGTGGACACCCAGAGCTATTTAATACATATTCTTCCGAATATAGAAATAGAATTAAAAAAGATGTTGCGTGGTAAGTTTTGATTGTATGTATATGCTTTTATTCTAGCCATCCAACCACCGGCATATGTCTTTCATGTCAGGAGTTATGCCGAATGGGCTGAGAGACATATACCTAAAAGAAAAAAGAAGGGAGATGGACAAGAGAAGTGGCTCAGGAGCAGGGTCACTTAAAAAAATGGAAATACTCTGCGGTCCTGTCTTTCCTCGACCCCTTTATTACTCCGAGGGAGACGAGTGGAAACATGGGGCGGAGGGTCGAGGAAGACAGGACCGCAGAGATGGAGGAAAGTTCAGAGGCAGCAGAAGGGCTATCTCAGATTGAAAGGGTTCGTCGACGAGTGAAGACGCAAAATCTCAGTCTGGTTAATTTACGGAAAAGTTTCATATGGCTGAAAAAGTATCACCATAGCAAAGTGTCTGCTAATCTGTGATGTCTTGTAAATTATACACAATTCAGTGTATTAGGTCTTTGTGTTAAGCGATTACACTGACTGGACTTTGTCTCAATGATATCTTCAACACATTGCCGGGGGTGGGGTAAGAAGGTGGACCCAAATGCCAAAGCAAAGTAAATTTAAAGAGAAAGTCAGGTCAGGCTTTACACAGGCCGAGGAACAAACAAACAAAATCAGGAATCCAAAACAGGGAACAAAAAACCGGCAGCAGAACGAACAGACAAAAACATGCATATAACAGGACAACTTAAGGGACATCTAACAGACGGGAAAAAACTGTACAATCCACCAAGGGGACAGGAGACAAACAGGGTTTAATTACAAGAGGAACATAATGAGGCACAGGTGGACAATGAGGGCAGCACAGGTGAAGGGAATACACAATCAGGGACAAGGCAGGCAGACAGAGGCCGTTTCTCAATACCAAGTACGCTAAGTCCAGACTTGTGAACTTTTGGAGTTTGGACATGGGGGTTTGGACTTGGAGTCCAGACTCTCAAGGACGGGAGGACGCAGGCCGGTCTTTCTGCAATTGGAACAGCAGCTGACTTGATGACGTCACCACCTCAGCTGTCGTTGTCATGAGTTACTCTGATTCTTCACTGTAAAGTATTTTTACAGTCAAACAAAATATGGCAACCCTGCTTTTTTTGCGCTGGTTTCACAGACATACACATATCATTGTATATATATTGTGTGCATATATTGTGTGCATATATATATATATATCACACACACACACACACATATACACATATCATTGTATGTACATATATATTATTGTGTTTTTATATATATATATATATATATATATATACACACACACACACACTACACATAATTGTGTATATATAACATGTTTATAATTTTTTTTAATTGTGTATATATGTTTATAAATTTTATATATATACTTATATATTTATATAGATACATATAAATTGCAAACAATTTGGTCAAAAGTGGACACAGATTTGATGCTTAAACAAATAACTTCTCGCCTGAAAACATCCTAAAATTACATTTTGCGACTCAACAACGGTAGTATTTATAGAATGTCAACTTTCAGTTGTGAGTTTTCTCATCCGCCACTGTTCCCAGTTTGCTGGTCCGAAATGCATTTTGGGATATTGGCTCTCAAGTACGCTCAAGTCTGCTCTGATGCATCCCCATCAAAATGGGAGGATCAAGTCACATCCGGGCATTTTCATCGTGCTTGGCGAGAAGCGGACTTTTGAATTGGAACAGTACTTGGGCCGCAACTGATGACGTTTCACGAGTCCACGAGAACACAAGTACAGAGAAGAACGCTTATTGAGAAACGGCCAGACAGTCACGGACAATCACAGGGGCAGGAAGTGCAAGGAACACAGGACGCCAAGGGGTGCATCCCAAGTCTCTAAATTGCATGCCCGTTTCCCTCACTTGCGTCCTTTCCTTGCGTCTTAGTCCCTCCCATCAGGGATACATAGAGAGACGCGAGGAAACCAAGCGAGGAGAGAAGACGCAAGGAAATATGTTTTAAGAGACATGAGACGTCCTTTCCTCTGAAGCGTCACGTGAAGCGACGTCGGTTTTTGATGACTGCGGCCGACTGACATCTGATCAGAATCAGAATCAGCTTTAATGGCCATGTAAATTTGCACATACATGGAATTTGACTCCGGTTTCACTTGCTCTTCGTACTTTTTTTTCCACACACAATATACAAGATAAATATAAAAAGGACATTAAAGACAGTAGTAAAACAACAAAAAAGTGCAGATGGTGCAGATGAAGAGTCTGTTTAACTGTTCATCAGAGTGACGGCCAATGGGAAGAAGCTGTTCCTGTGTCTGGTGGTTTTGGCGTACAGTGCTCTGTGGCGCCTTCCAGAGGGGAGGAGTTGGAACAGCTTGTGTGAGGGGTGTGAGGGGTCTGTGGTGATCTTTACAGCCCGCTTCCTGACTCTGGAGGTGTGCAAGTCCAGGATGGAGGGCAGGCTGGAACCAATGGTTCTCTCTGCAGACCTGACGATCCGTTGGAGTCTGACTCTGTCCTGTTTGGTGGCCGATCCAAACCACACAGTGATGGAAGAGCAGAGGACAGACTGGATGATGGCGGAGTAAAACAGGATCAGCAGCTCCTGAGGCAGGTTGAACTTCCTGAGCTGGCGCAGGAAGTACAGCCTCTGCTGGGCCTTTTTCCGGATGGTGTTGATGTTGGCGATCCACTTCAGGTCCCGGGAGATTGTGGATCCCAGAAACTTGAAGGTCTCCACCGCAGAAACAGTGCTGTTGTGTATTGTTAGGGGGGGTAGTGTTGGGGGGCTCCTCCTGAAGTCTACTGTCATCTCTACAGTTTTGGCCTTGTTCAGCTCCAGGTGGTTCTGACCACACCAGAGGACCAGCTGTTCAATCACAGCTGGATCAGCTGTCAGTCGCTTTAACAGCTGACGGAGTTTTGTCCGGCGAGTTTTTAGCGAACATTCCAATAAAAATGCACTTAAAACATTGATAAAAATGATTGTATGTTTTCAGTTGATTTAATGGTGTTAAACTACTACTTATATTAATAAAGACAAAGGTGTCAGAGTGGAGATGTTTTCTCTGTTGTCTGTTACCCGTTTAATAAACTGCATTGAGTATTTATACACAGTGTGTGGTATTTATACACAGTGTTCTGTGTTCTGCTTATACGCACAGGATTGATTTCTACCGGCGTAATGCGTCTTATTTATTTTATTATTTACGTCGGTATGTTTTGAAATTCTGATTGACGTAAAATAACCCACAATATAAATATAGTTTCTCTTCATTACATGTTGTAAAAAAGTGTTTCCTCTCCAGCTCTCTCTGATTTTAATTACATACATAATAAGTTATTGAGGGAAACAACAGATCAAATCTTTGAAGACAGTTGTTTGTGGTCCTTTTGTTGTTCAGACCTACAATGAACATATTTTAACCAGATGGTGAATAAGAAAACAGATATAATATATAGCTTCAGTTTAATCTGTGATCGTCTCTGGTATGATACTCCAGTGATCAGTCCGGTCAGCTGCAGCGTCCAATCACATAACAGATTAACAGTGAGGGGGCGTGTCCAGCGTTAAAACACTTCCTGGAAGCCTGCTCTCGGAGCTTCTCGATCATGACTCCTCCTCGATCCTCGCTCCTCAGAGCAGAATAAGAGCTTTGAGACGGCCGTCAAGATGGCGGCGCAGAACCACTTCCGGTTCAATCGAGGAGCGAGGAAATGACAATTTAGAGACTTGAGATGTACCCTCTAAATTGCATCCCTGTTTCCCTCACTTGTGTCCTTTCCTTGCGCCTTAGTCCCTCTCACCAGGGATGCATGGAGACGCAAGGAAACCATGCGAGGAGAGAAGACGCGAGGAGATATGTTTTAACAGACATGAGACATCCTTTCTTCTGAAGCGTCACAGATTTTTTATGACGGCGGCGCCGCTGGAGCTGCTGACAGCACAAACGGGAGAAGTTTGCAAATACATGATTTAAACAATAACTGATATATTAATGACCCAAGACCAAATGTATAATTATTTCCTGGACCCAGACCAACTCTTTGGGAAAAGCAGTACTAACGGGTGTGTTGAAGCTAATTAACCTTAATTAATACACTTAATGCCATTCTGCAGCTGAAGGTAGGACATCATTAGGTGTGTTGATAAACTACCAGCTGTAACTCATGATGTCAATGAAAGAAGAAGGTACCAGGGCTATATAAGTGTCCCACAAAAGATGTTCACTATACCAGGCACACAAGATGTCTCGCAACGCTTTGATTTGCGCCACTGCATTTTATGACCTGAGCGTGCAAGACACAGAAGAGCACACCTGCAGTGTGCAATTGTGAATTGAATGGAGATAAGCATCATACACACTCCCACTGAGTGGTTGCACAAATAAAAATAATCAAATGTTCAATAACTTGGTATCAAATTTTAGAAAAGCTAGTTTTTGGAAGTAACTATTGTCTTTATTTTGTAGATGGAGTTGGACACACTGGAGCCAGTCCATGCATGAGTAAATCCTCATGTGCCAGTCCTTGCTGTGTTCTTTGATGGTCAGAAAGACCTCATGATGGATCACAGGCTGGAGCGCCAGTCCATGGAGGCCCTTTTCAGAATCCTGCCATCAAAGAAGACACAGGGCTGGTCACATGAGGTACATTTATTAATGACCATTTACTGGTTGGCACACAGCTTATCGTACAGTGTGGTGTCCCGGGCCTGGAGTGGAGAAAATTACAGCCCTTCGCCAGGAGGTCATCAAACTGCCCACCGCTGGAGCATGGGTGAGGTTGGCCACACATTCGCCCAGCTGGCCAACAGTCCAGTGTTCTCCAAGTGTGTGGGTGCACTTGATGCCTGCCATATCCACAAAAAGACCCCCCAGGACCGGATGGCCAGGATTATGTCAACAGAAGGCTCTTCCATCCATACAGTTGCAGGCAGTATGTGATGGGAAGGGCCTTTCCATTAACACATATGTGGGGTGTCCTGGCTCCGTCCATGACACCAGAGTCCTGAAGAACAGCAGATTCTACCAAGAGGCTCTGTATCCTCCTTCAGGTAAGTTTAAATTAAGTTATTCTTTTTTTTTTCAATACAATAACTTTAAGATGGTAATTGTCATTTCATACTCTCCACAGGATACTTTATATTGGGTGATGGTGGCTATCCCTGCATAACAAGACCTGTGGCCATCATCACCCCATATAGAGAACCGCTGCAAGGGAGGGTGCCGAGCCGCTTCAACCAGCATCATGGAAAGAGCCGTTCAATCATAGGGCTTCAGGGCTCTGGAGGTCGACCACTGTCATCACCGCCTGTGCAGTGCTGCACAACATCTGCCTCTCAGCGGGAGACATCCTCGAGGCAACTGAGGGTGTCGGGGTCATTGTTGTGGTTCCACCACGTCCAGTGAGGGGGACATGGCCAGCGAGACCGACTGGCAGGGCTGCTCTCCGCTCCACCACACCAGTTGCAAGAGCATGATTATTTATAAACCTCGGGGACATGAAGGCCTGGGACACCACACATTATGATAAGCCGTGTGCCTTTGAAGCACCTTTTTTCATTTGGAGTTGTTTAATTCTACGTTGGCTTAAAGTTTGTAGCGCTATATTAAAGAAATGTGTGTACTGTAGAAGTTGTCACTTTCTTTGTTGCCAACATCTCCTTACCCATTTTGGAAAGTCTGGATTTTTTTTTACTATTTAGCTCTGGCCGTTGTAGTATAATTACACGTGTACATAAATGTTGTGATTAACAACTTGGACAAAGTGTGATGCCACACTTCTGTCCTTTTGAGAACTCTAAAAAAGGAATGTTGAAGTAGACACTAGTAACTACCATTATTAAACCAGGATTTCACAGATGTTTTCGTAAACGTATAATTTATTTTTAACATAGAATGGCAAATAAAAGTCCAATAGGTGAGAAAATGTTAACGCAAATGAAATGAATCATTCTTTACCAAATTTTCAAATAATCAAAAAACGCTTTGAGTTTTCTTGTGCGGCTTCGAATGTAACACCCTGTTGTGTGTGTGTGTGTCTCCTGATCGTTTGATTCCGTTCACTTGCCCTCAGCCACTCCCATGTGTTTCCCCTGATTGTTGATTCCCTACACCCGTGTTTCCCCTCTCGTATTTATACTCCCCGGCTTTCCCTTGTCCCCTGCCAGACTGTCTTTGTTCACCTGTGTGTTCATGTGTTGTGTCCCAGGATGTACGCCACCTTTTGAGCTCTGGACAAGTTCCTAGTTTTGTTTTGAATTGTGACTAAGTAAAGTACGTTTTTGGATTTTTCGCTACAATATGATAACAGAAGAGACAGAATGTCAGGGTCATAGTGAACACAAATATGAACTTTTCTCAAATAACGAGAGAAATACTTTTCCTGCTTGTAAAGGAAAGACGGATAAACTAGCTTTCATATCCGCGTCACTCCCAAATCCAATCGATGGAGAACGGACCTGACAGGGTCAACTTTTTAGTTGTTTACTTGTTTTATTTTCAGCAGAAGGGAATACGATTTTGATCAACATTTACATCTATTTTGTTGTCAGTGTAGTTTTTACAAACCAGTAATATTGTATGCTCATCTGTACACTGAGATAAAGATGAACTAGTTCAGTGTCAAATATACTATTCAATAGAAAAATATCAAGTACATCTGAATTATCGAATGATAAATATTGTATAATGGTACTCCTTGGTATAGTTTACTTTGAGCTAAACTCCTTGATGTAGTTTACTATGAGATAAACTCCTTGGTGTAGTTTTTACTATGAGAAACTCCTTGGTGTAGTTTACTATGAGATAAACTCCTTGGTATAGTTTACTATGAGATAAACTCCTTGGTGTAGTTTACTATGAGATAAACTCTTTGGTGTAGTTTTTACTATGAGATAAACTCCTTGGTGTAGTTTACTATGAGATAAACTCCTTGGTGTAGTTTACTATGAGATAAACTCCTTGGTATAATCCTGCTGTGGTTGATGAGAGACGTTACTTGGCAGAGTGAGAAAGCCAAAGCAGCAGCCTCCCCAAGGTCCTAGTGCCCTATGGGAAGTATAATGATAGGCTATTGGATTGTAATTTGAAGGGGGAGAAAACATACAAACCAGAATGCACACACATATGTAGCATTTTAGAGTTATAAATATCTTGTCCATGTAAGAAACAATAGTTTAATTTAATGACATCACCAAAATAAAAATAAAAATAAAAAAAAAGATTTTCTTTTTTTTCAAGCCAAATTATTTGGGGGGGGCTGAAGAACATTTTAGGGGGGCTTTAGCCCCCCTAAAACAGGCCTAACGACGCCCCTGTCACTCACATGACATACGATAAGTAAATAATGTACAACACACTCGTTAAGAAGGTGCCGTTATGGCACAATTTAACGGGTTGTGGAGAGAATAATCACCGTAAAAGCATGTGTTGCATTAGTGTGACGTTATAACGCTAGTTCAGGCACTTGTGTTATTTTTCCGCCATCGTGTTGAAATGTTCCAGATGTCGATTGTAGGCCTGCTCTCGTGGCTCCTCGATCATGGCTCCTCCGATTTCCCTCCTCGCTCCTCCGAGCAGAATAAAAGCTTTGGGACGGCAGTCAAGATGGCGGCGCAGAACCACTTCCAGTTCAATCGAGGAGCGAGGAAACGACAATTTAGAGACTTGGAATGCACCCAAGGACCGTAACAATAATACAGGAAACAAGACAAACCAATATCATGACACACACAGTTTTCAGTCTGACTGTCTGCTTAGTTTTTTCACCAACCTCAGCTCCCATGGACTACCAGAGAAGCCTGTTAAATTGATAATTTCATGTCTCCTCAATGAATAAAACAATTATATTTCATGGTGGAAATGATATTACCCGCAATTTAGATTTAACACAGTGGATGGTAGGCAATCTCTAATCATTAGATATTCTAAAATATGTGCACTGGAAGTGGCTATCTATTGTAGTGTTCTGAAAATAGTTGGCTTAGGTTCACTATAAATCAATAGAACAATTATATTGAAGAGTACACATTGGACAAATTATATAACGGCTTGGTTTTGCACAGTCAAGCTTGGTCTGTGTGTATGTGTATGCTAGTGTTACAGCCCTCTTGCTTTAGGCCCTGCTGTGTCCTTGTACTTTGTGTGTCTTGCAGGTCTAGGCTGAGCTTATCAGCTCAAATAAAACCTAATACGGGGGGTTTGTCTCTGTCTCTGCCTTATATGGCAACCGGTAGTCTAACATTTGAGCAGCAGAAAGAGATGCGTATGTTACAGTGGAGCATGACAAAATGAAGCAAAGAGTGCGGCCAGAATGAAACGTGGGAAAATAGCAGACGGTTCGGTGGACCTGGTGAGTTCCTCACCGCACCGGGAGCCTTCGGAGGAGTCTTTTGATATTTTGTGTAACTTATATTTGTTGCCAAAATTTAATGAATGGGACCTGGAGACATTTTTCTCGCTGTTCGAGCGCGTTGCGGACACGAGGAAGTGGCCTGAGTCCGCCCGCACGTTAATACTACATTGTTAATACTTGCATTGATCGGTAGAGCACAGGAGGCCGATGGAGCGTTGACGGATTATTTGGTCGTCAAGTCGACGGTGTTTTGAGTTTGCGAGTTGGTCCCTGAGGCGTACCGCCAACTTTTCGGGCGTGGAGAAAAGGGTACAAGCAGACCCACCTTGAATTTGCCCGTGACTTGATGGTTCATTTTGAGCCGTTTTAGGGAAAGGTTGTTGTTGGCGTGCGTTCAGGGCATCACGTTGGTTCTGGGTAATGGGGTGGCAGGAGGGCGCGTTTGGGCTGATGTCCCGCCGCCTCTTCCTGTGGTTTCCTCGGTTCCGGTCGATAGTTATGGAGGACCGGAAATGACTTAAGTATAAAGCAATAAATACAGGAATAAATAAATGCAGCAATAAATACAGGAATAAATAAATAAATGCTTAAATAAATGTATAAATAATACAGGAATAAATAAATAAATGCTTAAATAATACAGGAATAAATAAATAAATGCTTAAATAAATGTATAAATAAATACAGGAATATAAGTTATACCTAAACAGGACATCATTAAATAAATCTATTTCTGTATTTCTTCATTTATTTATGTCTGTATTTATGTGTCCACACGTATTTCTTTTATTTATTTCTGTAATTCTGTGTCCTTATATGCAAATGAGCTGGGGCGGTCCGAACCTCATTGTTAAACAGGATTGGTCAAGTAGGAGAGCAAGACAGAAGCAATCGATCCCTTCACATGGCCCCTGTAGATGAAGTCAAAAAGCTGTCTAGGCTAGGGTGACCATATCCATAACACCAAAAAGGAGGACACTATGCGGTATTATGTGAGGCTGTGAATAATTGCACAGGAGGGGTGCAGTTTGATTGTATTAAGTGTGAAGAGAGATGTGAGCCCTTTTTACTGTAATTGATCTCCTTGGAGCAGGCCTGGCCAACCCGCGGCTCCCGAGCCGCATGCGGCTCTTTGCCTGGTTTCATGCGGCTCTTACGTTCATATCGAAGTTTGTGTTTGTGTATTTTTTAATTTTTTTAAATCTTTTTATTGATTTTGCAAAAAATATGTCGACCCATTTAATGCGGAGACGGACTGTTTGAAAGCCCCGCTAGTCACAGCTTCTCTGACGCACCTTGAAATATTTCGGCAAACTTCTCCTCAGACCTCAATGCTTATTGTGTG
The DNA here is from genome assembly GCA_038501785.1 of Myoxocephalus aenaeus. Classification (NCBI taxonomy): domain Eukaryota; kingdom Metazoa; phylum Chordata; class Actinopteri; order Perciformes; family Cottidae; genus Myoxocephalus; species Myoxocephalus aenaeus. The sequence continues at coordinate 206,339 of JBAMJR010000063.1, read as the reverse complement.
AATTACACCATCTGTAGCTGTGGAGCGGTCCAGGCTTTCTTCCTGCAGAGCGTTTGATGAAGAGCAGTGACGTCACATGCTGGGTGCTGATTTCCATGCAGAGGATGAATGCCAAGTTAATCGCATTTTTGTACATTTTTTCTAGCTGTGAATTCTCGTGACATTTAAACATAAATTCAACATACTTTTGAAATTGTCTAAACGGCATTCATACAACAACACAAAGAAGATGCCTGCCTGTATATCTCTTCCTCTCTCTCTTCATTAAACATGACAAACGTCAGTAAACAGCTGGACAAGGCTTTGAAATCACGGATTTTGTGAGTTTTTAGTTTGTTTATTTTTTAGGAAACGTCGGACCAGTTGCGACGTAATGTTTTCAGCAGCGCTAATGTTGTGGTTAATGTATCACCAAACAACGTCGGGGGATTGCACAAACACGTCATCACCTGTTTGTCTGACGCTGCGGGTCAGAGCAGAAGTAGCTGCACCCGTTTAGCGCTCAGCGCTGCATGAGCACTACGTGGAGGAGGAGAGGGAGGGGCGCGTCGGGGGCTGTCGGGGTGAAATTCTCACAAGAACTCAAATAAATGCCCCGTCAGATATCAAAACACATTTGGGGGGAATTGATGACAGAGAGAGTCATTTTTATTCTTAAATACTGATGAATGAAGAAAACACTTTTCTCATCCAGGGCAAAAGGGCAGGTTGAGCACCACTAGGGGTCTATCTGTGCACGTGCTTGCCCATGTGAAAGAATTGCTTCGAGTGGCAACAACGGAATACAAGCCAGATTTGAAGAGGATTGTTCAAGGCAAGGAATGCCAGAAGTCCCACTAAGCAACATGCATAGTAAAAGAAAAACGCTATTGTAAATTATTATATTTTTGTTTGTGGACTTGGTTGAACTGAGAGTTTGTGTGTGAGACAGTGCACACAATGTTCATTGTTGAAAAGGACTGGCCTGTGGTCTTAGTACTGTAGGAGTCAATTTCTGTCATTATCATGTTGGTGTGTGACATTTACAGTAAATCTGGCTGAGCAGAGGTCTGTGTGTGTGTGTGTGAGGAAGGGATGGGGTGATGTTCATGTGTGCCCATGTGTGTGATGTGACTCTTTGCGGTAACACAGTAAAAAGGGTCAATCCCAATCTCCACCCTGAACCCTCAGGGATTTACTGACGTCAGCTGCTAAGTGGCTGAGTGTGAGAGGCTGTGAGGGCTTGAACTGGTGTGAATATGAATGGGACAGCACTTTGCTGCAACATATCACGTGACTACATAAAAAATATTGTGTATTTATTTTATACTTTTTATTCATTGATTTGAACGTCTTCCTCACGAGATGAGAAGTCATTTTAGATGATATATTTACTTGTTTTTGTCAAAACGAAATGTTTGATGAAAATAAACAAAATATTTATAAATATATTTTCTGCTTGCATTCCTCTGATTTCATGTGTTTTTATGTTCCATCTTTAATCCGTAATGTTGTAGTGTAAATGTATATTATCGGGCTGAACGCCCACGTGTCTCTTTGTTTACCTTTTTTTTTTTTTTTTACGTCTCCATGCTTCCATTGGGAACTGAGTGTTTAACGTCACATTGCTATGAACTGTGGGTAATTCCCTTAGGCAAAGTCAGCATCTAATGCTGACTTACGGAAAGGGATCATAAAGGGCTCAAAATGTCTGCCAGAGACTCAAGCACTCTACGATGTGACAGTGGGACACCCCTAGACCCTCACGGACATCGCGGGAGCGCGCCTCAAAGTCCGTGAGTCCGTAAGGGTGGAGATTGGAATTGACCCTAATGCCGTGTTCACACCAAAACAGTTGCGAATATTCGCAACGCCACTTCGCCTATATCGCGCCGCCCGGCAACAAACTCGCTCTAGTGGTTTATTCGTTTTTCGCAACCATCGCTGGGGAAAGGGGGCGGGGCTTATCTCCATGTCAGTGAAAACATTTACTATTTCCGCCATTGACCATTGAAATAACCACTAGTTCTGCTTTATACTTGTTGAGAAAGTCCCACACACGTCGGAACATCAAACGCCCCCGTGTCTGGGTTCATAATATTATCCGTAGTCGCACACAGCTCCGACTCCTCCAGGACGAGTGTCTGAATGAAGCCGCTTCTTCCAGCGCTCCTTCAGCGGACCCGCAGTTTGATTCAGTGACGGCAGAACGGCGGTGATGCCGGGCGGAGCTTCTCAACTCTGATTGGCTTTCGCAACTCCGCGTCGGCGAATTATTCGCTGGAGATGAAATATTTCAACACCAGCGACAAGGCGAAAAAGCGGATTTGCGAATATTTGCAACGCCATTTCGCCTCTATCGCGCCGCCCGGCGAAAAATTCGCTTTTTCGCAACCTAACGCGCCTGTGCATTGATTTAACATGTAATCTGGACGCGCGAATATTTCGCAACGCTTTTGGTGTGAACACGGCATTAGTCTCTGACTGGTTGGCCACCCCTGCCTTGGAGCAACTAATTAATATATTTATATATATGTAATATATATCTTATATATGTAATATATTATTAATTGTAATTAACAATTAATTAATATGTATTTTTCTATGTATTGTTATATATATATACTCATATATTTTTATATAATTGCAATCAATTCGGTAAAAAGTAATAAAACACCACTGTAGTTCAAAGTAAAAGTTCAATTAAAATCTTAAGTTATGAATCTTAACTTTCCCTCCGTTAAACTGATGTAACGTTACTGTGAATAAATAATAAACTAATAAAGATTGCTCGTTAGATCCTCAAAACAGAATTATATCTCATGTTTAACCGCTACGGAGAAATCGGAGCCAGCGGATCATTTCAAAAAGTCCTGCCGGGATCAGGCTGCTCTCGGCGGGCAGCAGAGCGCTGACGGCCCGGTGCTGTGGGACTCACGGTCCCGCGAGCAGGACCTCAACTCGTCGGTGTATCTTTTTAAGTCGGTTGATTCTTGAATAACCGATCACAGATTTGATGCTTAAACAACTAACTTCTCGCCTAAAAACATCCTAAAAGTACATGTTGTGACCCAACAACAGTAGTATTCAGAGAACGTCAACTTTCAGTTGTGTGTTTCCTCATCAAGAAGAACGCGTATTGAGAAACGGCCGCTGGAGACATCTTAACGCTGATTGGCCAAGACTCATCAAAGATCTTCTATTATGAAGATCACAACATCAGATTTTCTCCGTGTCTCACTCCAATCTCAGAAACGCTGACCGGCCAGTTCACATATTTTGATTTTAAAACGGCGAATTTTGCCGTAAGGTGACAAGTTTGCAAGTCTGCAAAAAGGAGGACAAATACGCGTCCGGCTTGATGCTGCGCCGGACGCCGGACAGGGCATTGAAAATCCGGACTTCTGCTAACGGTTAGCTGAGCTTGCCAACTTCAACAACATGTGCAAGGCAGAAGTGGTAGAGCACAACATAACAGGAGCGATCACACTCCTGTGACCAATCATGCTTTAGACAGAGGTTCGGACCGCCCCAGCTCATTTGCATACAAAGACACAGAAATACAGGCATAAATAAATGAATAAATACAGAAATGTAGAAATAGATTTATTTAATGATGTCCTGTCACAACACTGACAATATAAATATAAGTTATACTTAGGTATAACTTATTTATATATTCCTGTATTTATTTATGCATTTATTTATTTATGCATTTATTTATTTATTTATTTATTCCTGTATTTATCTTTTTATGCATTTAAGCATTTATTTAAGCATTTATTTATACATTTATTTTAACATTTATTTATTTATTCCTGTATTTATTCCTGCATTTATTTATTTATTTATACTTAAGCCATTTCCGGTCCTCCATAGGTAGTAGGCAAACCTGACGTAAACGTAGTGGATGTCCCGGAGGGTTTTACTGCATGTGCGGGGGTTGACTTTAAGCAGGGCCTGCTGTGTGCTTGTATTCTGGCTTCTGGCTGTGTTTTGCAGGTCCCTGGTAGGCAGACATTATTACCTGGCCAGTCCCCCAGGAGTATTTAATACTCCTGTCTGCTCCAGTCCTCCGGGCTGGATCTCCTTTCCTCCAGCACCATGTTTTCTTTGCCCCACCTCATTCTTTAACTTGTCGAGTGTTTAATAATAAATGTACCTTTCCCGTTTAAAACCCTGTGTCTCCCGTCTTTGTCATGGTTTAAGAGCCGGGTTGTGACACTAGCAAAATTCTGTTCCACCACAGGTGTATCTGTTAGCCTGGTTGTGTAGCTCATGTATGGGGAGGGGTAAGGGTGAACAGGGTGGTCTCATCCAGCATTCGTGGCTATACCTATGAAATTGAAAGCTTGGGCATTCACAGATAACCAACAAAATCATGAGGGCCCGGCCACCGACTATGTCGACGAGGAATCTATTGAAATTGTAGGAATTATTATTAGGGCCAGAGCACCGACAACGTCGGGTCAGCAAAGGCCCTATTGAGCCTGTAGCGGTTCTTCTTCTTCCGCCAAATGATTTGGCTTTCATCATGCCTCAAAACTAACAAAAGTTGACATGCATATCAGGACTGGTGAAAGATTTGATATTTTAGGGGTCTCGCATTTGGGTATGAAAAAAAGTCTCTACTGTGGTCCTATAGTTTTTAAGTTGAAAAGGCCACGCTCTCACCCCATATATGGTGTGTGTGTGTGTGTGTATATAGGGCTGGGCACGTTAACGCAGCAAACTATTAACGGCGTTAATTATTTGACCATGCGTTAACTCGTTTTTGTTTTTGTTTTGCATTGAGAGGCGCTTAATGCTGCCGCACACAGGTGCTGCAACTTCTCTCCCAGACGGCGTAGTTCAGACCTGGGAATCTTACGGCTCTCCCAGTTGAGGTCAAAAAAAAAATAAAAAAAATAAATAAGATGCACGCCATAAATATAATACAACAGCACTGCTTTTACTCTGAAGGCAGTTTACGAATGCGCGCTTCCGCAGCCAGACTGACGGGAAAGCACGTCTTGTTCTGCAGTTTCTGTTCTCAGCGAGCAGCAGGTGCTGCCGCGAGCCGCTCCGCCTCACAGCGCTTGAACATTAATCGCGCATGCGCAAAGCTGAGATACCTGTCAGCTGACTATGTTGTTCCCTGATAAAAGACTAATGTTTCTTAAAATAAAAGCGCGCAATACACTAGTTTGGCGCATAATGCAATTAATCGCGATTAATCTATGAAAAATAATGCGTTAATTATTTATTTTTTGAGAGAGAGAGAGACTTGATATTCTTGGGATGCTCAAAAACTTAAATTGCCTCAATAGCGCCCCCGACAAAGATTAATATTACAGCCCCAGCACTACGTTTGACCTACGCAAATGAAATTTGGTAGGCACATGTATAACTGTAAAAAACAGTTTATGGGACCATGCTACAAACCCAACAGGAAGTCGCTCATTTTGAATTTGGTGTGAATTGTCCCTTCATTATTTGGCCATTTCTAGGCGCAATACTTAACAAACTCCTCTTAAGAAATTTCTCAAATCCACTTTAAATTTGGTTAATCACTATGAGCCCCATCCTTCTTCTGAGATTTTTTTTTCTTCTTTTTCTGAGAAGTTCCTGAACTCTTCTGTGGCGGTTAGGGGTTGTGGTTCAGTGGTGAGCAGGGTCGTCCTTCCATCAGAGGATAGGTTTGATCCCCGGCTACGCAAGCCCATGTCGATGCGTCCTTGGGCAAGACACTTAACCCCAAATGTCTCCTGTAGCTGTGCCTACAGTGTATGAATGAGTGTATGACTGTTAGGTACTCCTGATGGGCAGGTGGAACCTTGCCCACTCCCTTCAGTGTGTGAATGGGTGAATGATGACAAGTAGTGTTAAAGCGCTTTGAGTGGTCGGACGATTAGAAAAGCGCAACTACTACTTTGCGATACCTTACAGACCTCTCATTTCATATGAATACAAGACCTTTTGATAAAACATATTCAAAAGAATGGCATCATATGCCAGATTATACAAATTACATTTGCGAATCATAGATTATATATTAGAGTAAACTTCTCAAATATAGGTACTCTTTCGCAAGGTAATAGCTGCTCCCGTTATGCTGTTGTAGCATTAGACATGAGCACGATGATGCGTTATTATAAGAAATAAAACATCTGGTTAAAAGATAGTGAAGAAATGTGGTCAACAAATCCTGGAAGGTGGTGTGGGGAATAAGGTCCAGAGTCCAAAAGAGTTATAATAAAAGTATATTTAATAAAAAATGATAGACACCTTATGCATTTCGATCGAGCTCTTCCAATCCTCAGCAAACTCCAGACATATGTCTAGTGCAGCTCGTAGCAGGAGACAAAGAGACCGCTTTCCTTTCATGCAAGTTAGTTTCTACTACTTTAGCTTAAAGCCCTCACATTGGTTAATAATTCCTATTATAATACCATGGTTAACAATCTCTTTGTTCATTGGGCCCACAGCTTTGGGGGCGGAGCTATTCTTCTTCATCTTCTACAGAAAGGGTAGATTCTGTTACTTCATAAAGTCAATGTTCAGCTCCGCCGCCTCAGGCGAACAAGAGAACTACAATCCCTTAAGGTGACAGTTCACTGGCTCCAGTAACATGCAACTTTGTTCTAAAAATCCATTCACACATTAATCATTATACAGTAATAAAAACAGTGACCATCATATGCATACAATTACATATCCTTCATAATAATATCCCTTATTAATGATCATATCTCTTGTGCATTGTAATGTACACATAAACAATTTATTTCTTACATTTGCAAGTTTAAATTTGACCAACTAAACTCTAAAAACACTACAATAAATAATGCAGAGAAGTGGATATAGACTCTGGTTTGTTCCGCAGCTCCAGAGATATGTGTGACTCTCCAGTCATACAGAGTGCAAAGTCATAAAAAAAACAATCTACAGGAGGCTCTTTCTTATGTGAGAAACACAGGGCCCCATGAGCCCTAAGGCCCTGATGATTCACAGTTACAAATGTGTTTGTCTATGAGAAATTCACATAAAATTGCAGGCCTTCCAACAGTCTACAATCTAATTTTCACTCAGTCAAAGCGCCCCGTACTGGCAACAGCATTATATTATGTTGTGGCAAATGAAGACGAGAGACAGAATTCAGATTTCTGGCAACCAAAGGGGAGCCACTGTATTACTTTGTTCAAGAATACAATCGTACCACAAGTTCAACATTTTCAAAAGAGCAGACTCCCTAAATCTGAATGATATACCTCCTGTCACGCAACTTTACACCAATCAGATTCTAACAAGTCGACCTTGTTCACATCATGTTTGTACAATTTATCTGCCTGACATTGATTTTAATTCTAGCTTATTATTTCACCGGCTGTGTGATCTCACAAGGTCACGTTTTCTTCAACATATTCCCCACTCCGGGACCTTAGCCAGGTAGGTAGAAATGTAACACAAAATATTGATCTTAGTCCAGAATGTTAAGTCAAAGCCTTCTTTAAAACATTCAAACAGCACGAGGAAGAGGGATTATATGGAATATACTGAATATATGAGTTATACAAAGTGATTATATACTAATGCAGAACGTTTGAATTAGTAAACAAAGTTGTTATAACTATACGCAGTAGACAGGTTCACTTTCATATAAGGGCGAAAAGGTTGCTTTAGAGGTTCCTTTGCCGGGAAAACTCCCTTATGGTCCTTCCTGCCAAGCGACCGCCTTTCCGCATGAAGTGAACCTGCTCTTACGTACAGACATGCGTTAGTGACATATCACACATTTTTATACATAAAAATATTGAATCATATAACTGTACTTATACGAAGTACATGACCACACTCAGTTGAATATGTACATTGGCTACAACGAGTATACTTTGTAGAAATATTTGATTGTAATTCAATGTTATAGTGAAACACTCAGTTCGACTTGACATCCTTGAAATCGGTTGTTCTTGTGTGTACCAAAATTTCTCTCTCAAATGTTCAAATCCTCTTCCTGGAAAAACATTTGAACATGTCACGTTGTGATGTTGGACGTGTATGTAATTTCAACAAAGTTCAGGCTCAGCCAGATGAAGGCTTGTCATGATTTGTCCATACTCTTCTGGCACTGCGTCCTCAGGATGATACGACGCAACATGCCAATAGAAAAACTACAATTAAAACTATCAATGCATGTGATGGCAAATGTTGCCTTGTTGAGTCTTTTTAAGCTGAAATGACAAATATCGAAGAATCAGTGAAATCATTTATTCCCTGCGCAGAGAAGAGGGACACAGAGTCACTATGAGTCTGGCCAATGATGCACTGAAGAGTGACAATTCACATTAATTTATACACAGAGAGGAAAGGTGTTATAAGAACAAAGGGATTGGGTCAGTGGGAATCAAAACATCTAAAGGTCTTCGTCCTGCCCTTAATTTATGACCTGTCCCCACAAGTGATTGATTACTTGATAGCAGGATGGTATGCCATTTGCTTTGTAAACTTCCCAGTCCCCCACTGCAGGAGAGAAGATGATTTGCATATAAAGGTTTGTAAGCCACCTCACAAAATAGAACTAAGAATATGCAATTTCACTAATGGCTTCTTTTACCAATACTCATCTGATTCAGTCTCTGGCTCTCCTCCAGGATGCTGAGTTACCTTCTGGGTGCTGACCTGTATGCTCTTTGGTGTCCTCATAGGTTTCACCACCGCCAGTCTCTCCTGTGTGATACCACATTGTACTTCCTTCCATCTGGACCCCTAAACAACTCATATTGTGTGGGAGACAGAAAACAGAGGCAGTAGCAGTATTTTCTATCCCAAAAATATCCATCATGCATAACTTCTTTACCTTTCTCTCTTCTCCTCCAAACCATACTTCCTCAAATCTTTCATCTGGTATGTGGCTGTGAGTGGTCTAGTTCCTAATGTGTGTATTGCATGTACACGTTTGTCATAGTCTGAATCTGAATTCACTACCCCTCTGTGTAGGGATGTGTGGATTTACTGTTCTTTGCGCTTCTGTCGTCAGAGTCCTGATTATTTGTCCAATCCCATCTATTTCAATTACGTTAACATTCATTATAAGTATGCAAAATGTAAGACAAATAATGTATATAGTCTGTAATGGCAGCAGGGTTAACTTCTGTATTTTTAACTGAACACTGTATCAGGAATACTGTTTTCATCTTTGGTACTACTAGCTTGAGTTCATGCACACACACATCTAGCCGTTCAGCCAGCACTCTAGCAGACGGAGCATGAAGGGAGGAGTCACACTGTAGCAGACAGGATAGGATGTGGGACTTCTGAATATTATATTATCGGTACAATATAGCTCAAGATGTATACGGACAGAGTGAACGAAAGCCAAGAAGGAAACTGGCACAGCTCTGGGAATTAAAATATAGTACATCCATATAATTGAAATCTTACATATAAAGACAGAAGTAATAGCAGTAGTAGCACCAATAGTAATAGAACAATAATATAAAAATGATGACTACTAATAATAAGAGCAGCAGTGGATATAATACAATACAAATTATAATTAAAGCAGTAATAATAACTAATAGAAATAGACATGTGACCAATAAAGCCTGGGTCGGCCTGCTGAACCTGCTGCCACCGCGACCTGACCCCGGATAAGCGGCTGATAATGGATGGATGGATGTGACCAATAATGTCAAGAGGGCGGACCATGGTCCAGACTATCCACGGAAACCTATGAGGAGTGAAAGCACAAAGACTGAAGAATAAACAAAGTTAGTAACATGAATCTATACAGATGGAGAGGAAGAAGACGAGAGGAGCTCAGTGTATGCAAGAAAGTCCCCCAGCAGTCTAGGCACATAGCAGCGTATAGAGGGGCTGGACCAAGGTAAACCTGAGCCAGGCCTAACTATAAACCTGAGCCAGGCCTAACTATAAACCTGAGCCAGGCCTAACTATAATCCTGAGTTAGCCCTAACTATACACCTGAGTTAGCCCTAACTATACACCTGAACCAGGCCTAACTATAAGCGCTATCAAAAAGTCTTAAGTATTCTTTTAAAAGTGGTGACTGTCTAACTCCCGGACTGAAAGTGGAAGCTGGTTTTACAGAAGAGGAGCATGATAACTGAAGGATCTGGCTCCTGTTCTACTTTTTGAGATTCTAGGAACCACAAGTAACCCTGCATTCAGGGAGTGCAGTGTTCTTGGGGTAACATGGTACTACAGCATTAACACAGCACACACAAGCCCTGGCTGAGGTCCTGGGGCCGCCACACCAATCCATATAGGATTTGTATTAAAATGGTATTTTCTATGTTTTTGGACACACACGCACGCACACACACACACACACACAATCACTCGCATACAGACACAGACCCACACTATCAGTCTCCTCCTTTAGCAGCAGTTGTTCCTCTCTTGAGTTAGCCTGGTATAACAGTGGTTCTGATGTGATGAGAAGTGACAGCTTCTGTGGACTGTTTGGATTGGCTGTGATCCACTTGGCTCACTGCTGATCAAATCTCCAACAACAGACTATTAACTCCAAGCAAATTGCACCAAGTAGGTTAAAGGGGGCCTTGTCTGTTTTAATATCACTGATATCTCCATTTGTTGTCAGGGTGTAAAAAGACTCATCTTGGATTGCAGACGCTTGCTTGATCACAAAAGCACATTTGTCACAGTCTCTGTGTCTCTCTTTCTACTTTGTATCTCTTCTTCCAGGGTAAGTCAGCTCATTCTGTCATTCTGCATCACATTTTGTGGACCAGCAAATGTCTTTAACTCTTTCCTCCTGAAGAAGTTTCCTCATTTTCTCGAGGAAGCGGCTTTCTACAGGTCAAATCCACTGGTGTCATTAAACAGGTTGTTCAGTTCACTGAGCTCAACTATGTACTATAATACAATACACTACAATATAATGCATCCAACACAATAGCTCTGAAATAAAGACTATTGGTGGTGTTTGTTTTATATTTTATCAAAAGATGTTAGCATTTCATTCATCCTCATTTTCATCAATGAGGGAACACACATGCATTAACATTGCTTTTGGATTACTTGATATGTACATAGTAGTGATTTAGAAATAAACCTTTGCCTTTAAAATTGCTTTGCTACCCTAATTTGATTTGCCTTGATACCTTGAATAAAGAAAGTAGAAGTTTAGTAGCACTTAAATGGCACTTACTGATAGCACTTTGTAGTTTGGCCTTCTTGATGAAATTGTACTTTGTTGATTCTTGTTGTTCCGAGTTTGTACTCATGGTTGAATGGACTTATTGTAAGTTGCTTTGGATAAAAGCGTCAGCTAAATGAAAATGTAATAATGTAGTCATTACAAGTTATGCGTAAAATTGCTTCTTTCATGAGGACCAATAATGTCATTGAGTCATATTAATGTCACATGAGCTTTACAAGCCTGAAAAGTATACCTTGTTTCCACGGTGATCACATTGTAGTCATACAAGTTATGTGTGTAATGTTTTTATAGCGAGCAGGAAACAGTATCAGTGACTGTTCTCCTTTATGTCATGAATGTTTGGATTCTAAACCTTTAAAGTTGTATATCAGTCAGTTCTTCACACGTATTTGTTTTAACAGATAATAAGAAGGTCCAACGTGTATCCAAATGAATACGCCAATGAAAATAAGATGTTTGTTAAAGGTGCATAACATATTAAGAGTCAGTCTTGTGTATGTGCAGAGCCAATGAAGGTTGAATCTGAACAAAACAAATCTGGGCTAAGTGTTGTAGCGTGAACGGTGGTCTTGCCAGGGGAAGAGAGGGGGAAGGGGGGGTTGGTTAGGAAAGGCAAGACCTCGCACCTAACTCTGTGGCACTCCGTCGGCTAATTATCCTAGTGATCCCGGAGGAAATGATAATCCTCATCCGATATTGGTATAACGCCTTCGGTCTTTTATCTCGCCCCGTGCTAAATCATTAGGTTTTTGTGTTATTTTCAAAATAAGTTATAGGTTTTGTCGAGGGTGTTTTACAGCTTGCGCTCGAGGTCCCCTGCGGTGGGCTGTAACTCCTCTCAACCCTTATCAAGCGAGTACGTATATCGTCTATACCAGGGGTGGCCAACCAGTCAGAGACTAAGAGCCACATTTTTTACTGTGTTACCGCAAAGAGTCACATCACACACATGGGCACACATGAACATCACCCCATCCCTTCCTCACACACACACACACACACACACAGACCTCTGCTCAGCCAGATTTACTGTAAATGTCACACACCAACATGATAATGACAGAAATTGACTCCTACAGTACTAAGACCACAGGCCAGTCCTTTTCAACAATGAACATTGTGTGCACTGTCTCACACACAAACTCTCAGTTCAACCAAGTCCACAAGCAAAAATATAATAATTTACAATAGCGTTTTTCTTTTACTATGCATGTTGCTTAGTGGGACTTCTGGCATTCCTTGCCTTGAACAATCCTCTTCAAATCTGGCTTGTATTCCGTTGTTGCCACTCGAAGCGATTCTTTCACATGGGCAAGCACGTGCACAGATAGACCCCTAGTGGTGCTCAAACTGCCCTTTTGCCCTGGATGAGAAAAGTGCCCCTTCTGCTGGAGCCCAATTGTTTTCTTCATTCATCAGTATTTAAGAATAAAAATTACTCTCTCTGTCATCAATTCCCCCCAAATGTGTTTTGATATCTGACGGGGCATTTATTTGAGTCCTTGTGAGAATTTCGCCCCTCCCTCCCCCGCCGCGCCCCTCCTCCTCCACGTAGTGCTCATGCAGTGCTGAGCGCTAAACGGGTGCAGCTACTTCTGCTCTGACCCGCAGCATCAGACAAACAGGTAATGACGTGTTTCAATCCCCCGACGTTGTTTGGTGATAAATTAACCACAACATTAGCGCCGCTGAAAACATTACGTCACAACTGGTCCGATGTTTCCTAAAAAATAAACAAACAAAAAACTCACGAAACCCGTGAATTCAAAGCCTTGTCCAGCTGTTTACTGACGTTTGTCATGTTTAATGAAGAGAGAGAGGGAGAGATATACAGGCAGGCATCTTCTTTGTGTTGTTGTATGAATGCCGTTTAGACAATTTCGAAAGTATGTTGAATTTATGTTTATAAATGTCACGAGAATTCACAGCTAGAAAAAATTTACAAAAATGCGATTAACTTGGCATTCATCCTCTGCATGGAAATCAGCACCCAGCATGTGACGTCACTGCTCTCCATCAAACGCTCTGCAGGAAGAAAGCCTGGACCGCTCCACAGCTACAAGCTAATGATGGTGTAATTCACACAATACAAGCATTGAGGTCTGAGGAGAAGTTTGCCGAAATATTTCAAGGTGCGTCAGAGAAGCTGTGACTAGCGGGGCTTTCAAACAGTCCGTCTCCGCATTAAATGGGTCGACGTATTTTTTGCAAAATCAATAAAAAGATTTTAAAAGAAAAAAAAAACTTCGATATGAACGTAAGAGCCGCATGAAACCAGGCAAAGAGCCGCATGCGGCTCGGGAGCCGCGGGTTGGCCAGGCCTGGTCTATACCTTCTCTCTACCTATTTTGACACCATCTCATCATTATGACAAACACTGCAAAAATCTTCACCCAAAGATACTTACCTTAAGTTTCTTTGGTAGATTCAGTCGTCACTTCTGTATCTCACGGTGGATGGACAGGGAAAGAGGGTTTAAATTGTTTAAAAGAACCAGAATCCTTGGTTTGGTTTCAGTCCCTTACAAATGGTAAGGCCGAGTTTTATTTTAAGACTACATACAAAAAATTCAATTCAATCAAACAGTTTAAAAGTCACAAGTAACTAAGAGAAAGGGTTAAGTTCAGAGCTGGTGAATAAACACCTCTTCTCTCTTCTCTCCTCCTGCACAGAATTGCCAGGCACCCCTCTCCTGGTAGTAGAAGTTTCTTCCAGACTCTAAAGCTGGAGACCTGTCCCAACCCTTAAGGGCTGGGACAGGTCCAATCAGATTTTTCTCCTTAACTAGTAAAGATGCATATTAAGTCCAGTTTTCTCAGAATCTGGTGAAATCCCTTTTAAGCCTGAGATCTGGTGAAAACCACCTCTTCTCTCTTCTCTCCTGCACAGAATTGCCAGGCACCCCAAAAAACATGCATTCCCACCCCCTCTTTTAAACACAAGAGTACATAAGAACATACTCTAAAAAAGAGGATCATTAAGCAAAGGAGGCTCGCTCCATGGTACAACCCTCAGACCCGCATATTGAAGCAAGCATCACGGAAGCTTGAGGGCATATGGAGCTCCAACGGTCTGGAGGAGTCCCGGTTGGTTTGGCGGGATAGTCTGAGAACATATAAGAAGGCCCTCCGTAATGCCAGAGGAGCCTACTACTCATCACTAATAGAGAAAAACAAGAGCAACCCTAGGTTTCTCTTTAGCACTGTGGCCAGGCTGGCTGAGAGTCATAGCTCGGTGGATCCGTGTATTCCTATAGACCTCAGTAGTAATGACTTTATGAACTTCTTCAATGATAAGATTATGGCCATTAGAGACAGGATCGGTGATCTCCTGCCCTCGACTACTGCCGGTCCATCCTCAGGTGTGATGACCATGGAGGAGGCTGTGGGCCCTGTTGTGCGTCTGGATGGATTTTTTACCATCAACCTCGACCAACTGTCTTCAATGGTTTCTACTTCTAAATCTTCTACCTGTCTCCTAGACCCTGTTCCGACTAAGCTGTTTAAAGAAGTTTTACCCTTAATTTGTGCCTCTGTACTAGATATTATCAATGGGTCTTTACTAATGGGTCATGTACCACAGTCTTTTAAAGTAGCTGTAATTAAACCTCTTCTTAAAAAGCCCACCCTGGATCCAGAGGTGTTGGCTAACTACAGACCTATCTCTAACCTTCCCTTCCTCTCTAAGATACTGGAGAAGGTAGTCGCAAATCAGTTGTGTGACTTTTTACATAACAATAGTTTATTTGAGGAATTTCAGTCAGGATTTAGAAAGCATCATAGCACAGAGACAGCACTAGTGACAATTACTAATGACCTTCTAGTTGCATCAGATAGGGGACTTGTCTCTGTACTTGTCCTGTTGGACCTTAGTGCAGCATTCGACACCATTGACCATGACATCTTATTACAGAGACTAGACCAGTCGATTGGTATTAAAGGTACAGCATTAAGCTGGTTTAAGTCGTATTTATCAGATAGATCTCAGTTTGTATTTGTAAACGATGAGGCCTCAATGACCACCGCCGTTCGTCATGGAGTTCCACAAGGTTCTGTGCTTGGACCAATTTTATTCACCTTATATATGCTTCCCTTAGGCAATATTATCAGAAAACACTCCATAAACTTTCGCTGTTATGCCGATGATACTCAACTATATCTGTCAATCAAGCCAGATGAAATCCACCAGGTCACTAAACTTCAAGCATGTCTTAAAGACATCAAGACCTGGATGACCTGCAACTTCCTGTTGCTGAACTCTGACAAGACTGAAGTTATTCTACTCGGCCCAGAACACCTCAGAAATCAACTATCTGACGATATGGTTTCCCTGGATGGCATCGCTGTGGCATCCACCACCACCGTAAGGAATCTCAGAGTTATTTTTGACCAGGACCTATCCTTTGGCTCCCACGTGAAACAGATCTCAAGGACTGCCTTTTTTCACCTACGGAACATCTCAAAGATCCGGCACATCCTGTCTCAAAGTGATGCAGAAACATTGATCCACGCATTTGTTACTTCAAGACTGGATTACTGTAACTCCGTATTATCAGGCTGCTCCGGAAAGTCCCTTGGGTCTCTCCAGCTGATCCAGAATGCTGCAGCTCGTGTACTAACAAGGACTCGGAAGAGAGATCACATTACTCCTGTATTAGCTGCTCTCCACTGGCTTCCTGTAAGATCGAGAATCATATTTAAAATCCTCCTCCTCACCTATAAAGCCTTAGCTGGTGATGCACCATCATATCTTAAAGAGCTTATAGTGCCATATTACCCCACTAGAGCGTTACGCTCACTGAATGCAGGGTTACTTGTGGTTCCCAGAGTCTTAAAAAGTAGGTTGGGGGCTAGAGCTTTCAGTTATCGTGCTCCTCTTCTGTGGAATCAGCTTCCACTTTCAGTCCGGGGGGCAGACACAGTCACCTCATTTAAGAGTAGACTTAAGACTTTCCTCTTTGTTAGCGCTTATAGTTAGGGCTGGCTCAGGTTTGCCCTGGTCCAGCCCCTAGATATGCTGCTATAGGCTTAGACTGCTGGGGGACATCTTAGGATACACTGAGCTCCTCTTCTCTTCCTCTTTCGCTCCTCTTCTCTTCCTCTTTCGCTCCTCCTCTCCTCTTCTTTCTCTCCTCCTCTCCTCTTCTCTTCCTCTTTCGCTCCTCCTCTCCTCTTCTTTCTCTCCTCCTCTCCTCTTCTTTCTCTCCATCTGGATAAACTATTGTCTCTTCAATGCACATTACTAACTCTACTTTCTCTTTCCATGGATTCATGGCTGCCTGGAACCGGTCCTGCCCCGGGTCCTGCCGCCCCCCCTGCCATGGATCCATGGCTGCCTGGAACCGGTCCTGCCTGCTGCCATGGCCCTGCTGATGGAACCGGCCTGGAACCGGTCCTACCTGCTGCCATGGCCCTTCTGATGCCCCCTCCTCTCTACCACCTTCTGCTTCATGGATTATCAGGATCATGGACCATGCCTAATACTCATTATATGAATAATTTCTGTCATATTCATTGAATGTGCTGTAACTACGCTATTCATTCTGGCCACATGACATCTATTGCTTCTGTCCATCCGGGGAGAGGGATCCTCCTCTGTTGCTCTCCCTCAGGTTTCTTCCCTTTTTTCCCTGTGAAAGGGTTTTTGCTATCTTTTTAGGGGAGTTTTTCCTGATCCGATGTGAGGTCCCGGGACAGGGATGTTATGTGTACAGATTGTAAAGCCCTCCGAGGATAACTTGTATTTGTGATGTTGGGCTATATAAAATAAACTGAATTGAATTGAATAAGTCATGCTGTCACCAGAGTTGGACAGAGGAGGTTTTACTACCTTATTTGGTAATACTGCCAACGCATGCTTTTTAACAAAGGAAAGAACATTTAACACATCTCATTCAAAAAGAGTATATAACATAGCAACTTATAGCGTCCTATGGATTTTATGTGGTCTAATCACAAACTATAATGGAAATAAAAACCAAACATTATATATATGTCCAAATGGTTACATAGAAAAAGAAAATGATTATATGTTTATAATAGTTAGACTTTTTTACTTTCATATTTTTCCTCGATCACTCAACAGTATCATTTCAGTGGATGGCTGTGAGCTGATGGATGTTTTTTTAGTGACATTGAAATCAATGCCTATGCTTCTATCCGCCACTGAAAATCGTGGAGCTCCCGAACTTCCCTACCATCCCTGAAAACATACATCATCACATGCTTTAGAGAGGAAACACTTAAAACCTTAGCATTGTAGTGAGGAATGTTAATAATTAATGTTAATGTCTCAAGCTTCTGCCTCCAAACCAAAACAACGGAGGTGAATAGATTTATTTTTTGAATAGAGATTCCCTTGGAAGAACAGTTCCACAGACCAAATTGTGTCCAAATTGTGTCCAAATTGACAGTCCACAGACTGTCAATATGTTTCTTACGAACTACTTTCGACCATAGAAATAAATGGCAGATTGCCATTGAGTATTTCAGCTTCTCTCTTGGAAATTGGCACAAAACCTGCAGCTTTCCTCCCAAATAAAAGCCTAGTATATCACTCCCAGGCCGTCAGATAATAGTGGTTGGACAGTTGTCTTCCACGTCTTGATACTAAAGGCACCCTTTGGCGTCTGTATGAGACACACCGGGCTTCCAACTAACTCCATCCTTTACCCATCTCCATCATTATTAGATGCTCAGAGAAAGTTCAAGCAAACACAGGACTTTTACTTATGGTACTTTTGCTAATGTGTGAAAGAAGTTGAGTGATATTACATCATGTCACGCCACGTCTCTGAATCACATTACGTCCGTAGTTTAAGTTACATTACAAGCGTACAAATTTCAGTCAAATTTGATTACCAAGTGGTCGACCGCCACCATTTCACAACGTTAACCAGGTGTTAATTGCAACAGTTTCACAATGTTCACCACATGTTAAAACATTAACCACATGCAAACCGTCTGCATCAAGTTACTATGAAAAAGGTTAATTAAAGTAACGAGTGGGGATGAGATCATTTTGCAACAAATATGGTTTAAATGTTTGTTGGAGCACATGGCCAAGAACTACCACTTGGGGTTATAAAATCCAGGAGCTCTAGAGAGGTGGCTGAGAATTATAGTAAGGACCATATGGATACCAGGTTTATTTATTGTTTGCTTTGGTTTATTTTGTTTCTTTAAATGGGTAAATGTATGGTTTGTGAAGACTAGTCAGGAGCTGTTTTTTGTTCAGGTAGAGGTTTTAGACTCATGGACACCCTTGGATCATACAAGCAAGCCAGACGTGATAACATGTCACAGGTAGACAAGCCGGTAGTAGAAGCTTAGGATTTAACATTGAGTGAATCTGTAGAGGTTCTTCTCAGGGAAAAAGTACAACGGTGTGTGTGTGTGTGTGTGTGTGTGTGTGTGTGTGTGTGTGTGTTTGCGGGAGGGGGAGCAGGGATGGGGATGTTGGGTTTCTCGAAATTAAATGGCTCCCCATTTCCTTGTAGAAAGAAAAATCAATTGTGACATTCTCCAGACAGTGTACACCACATTTAATTAGCCCAGAGACACGTGGGAGAGGCCAAATTATCCAATAACTAAGGAGTAGACACGGGTTGGTGAGGCCAGGGTGAAGGAGGGTGATGGGAGAGGCAAAGAGAGAGCAAATGGGAGATAATAGGGAGGCAGCAGCAAGGATGGAAGCGGGTAAGAGGTGAGTGGAAGTATGGGAGAAGGGAAAGAGGAAGGAAGGGGAGAAGGGGAGGCAAAGAAGAAAGACAGGGAGGGCAAGGGAAGGTGAGGGGGTGGGGGTGGGAATGAGTTCTGTGTGGGAGAACACGGCTGCTGGCCATTTATTGAGTAGTTTAGCCTAATTTCTCACAGAAGATGCCAGTAATACCTGACAGCGGCCTGCAGCTAATTGTGCCATTCACCATGATAGAGTATCACGCTTATGCTCTCACTAAAAGAAGCCCCCACAACACTAATCGTATTAGGTGAAGGAAAGTTAACTCTATCTTCAAGCCTGAAAGGATGTTTGAAAAGGAATTTGTCTTTCACTATCTAATAAAGCCACCATTACAGATTTGTAAAACAAGTTTGTTATCCTGTGAAATAAATGTACACTTGTTCTTCCTTTTTCTATACCTGTTCTATTTTTTTTTGCCCCTTTCAGTACTTTTTATAATAATAAAAATACCTTTTTTTCCTTTTTTTTATTCATGCAAAAAGAGCAGTGGACACATAGCTTAACATAAAATATAACATTGTGATTAAGTGCTGTCAAGCAGGTTTCATTATAGATAGGCCTGATTATTTAAAAAATCCCCTAGAACTGATAACTTTGACAGTTCCAACCGACTCTGGTTTGTCCGATCTGCCTGCTGACTCAGCTAACTCTCCACATTATCATTTTGGTGTTTGTTTTGTTGCGTTTGTTCACTTTTAGACCCATATGTCCTTCTGATTCAGTGCTTTGTCTCCCTGTGTCTCATTCATGCTGCTGCAGGCCTATCGTCGGCCCTGACATGCAGACGTATAGCTGACTGGCTTTGACTCTGTCTGTGTACAGGAATGCCCCAGGTTTCTCACTGTTCCACATTTGAAACATAATCAAAGTCGTTAACTTTAGGCTGGAAGACCAAATTCAGCTCTTTGTAATTATTTTTCAAAATCATGTACACCTGTCACCTAAAAGAGCTGACAGGTTTGAGATAAGGAGAATTGAGACTCTCACTCTCCGTGTTTTGGCCGTTGTTTCCAACATCAGATACCTTATCAATGGAGAACGAAATAAATGTTGTTGTTTTTTGCAGAATTAACCCTTTTCATTACGGTTAGGGTCAGGGTACATTGAATCACTACTCTGCTTTAAAGCACCCTATTCATTTTTTCAATGCTGTCCAGAAAAAAATATGACAGCAGCAGATGTAACACTGCCATATGCAACAACTTCATCCACGGCTTAACAACATTTCTCCACTTTACAACCGACAGCCGAAATGTAATCACATGTTGGTGTGTCACTTTATTCAATTTATTAGTTTATTTTGTGTAGCTCTGTCATAACCCGGCTCTTTAGGCCATGACAAATGCGACAAAGACAACAGGTGAGGTTAACGTAAGATGTTTATTCTTACTAAAGAACAAAATAGTTACCTTTATGGCGTGTGGCAGTCAGTAAGATCAGTCATGTCAACGTGCGTGCGTGTGAAATGGAGTGTAAGTGTTGTCAGCGAAAACCTACACAAGGTAACCGGAAGCAACGGCCTGCGACCACTCCGCATACGTTCGAGAGGAAACCCGCGCCTCCTGAGAGACTGGAGAGCAGGGCTTTAATTCCCTCCCCCTTCATGGGCCAGGTGCTCCGCATCAGGTCGTCTGCTACTTAGGGACAAAGGGACACAAGCACACTTGCCGTGATTGGACAGGGACAGTCACAAGCCCAAAATCACAAATTACAAATAGGCCTCAGAGGGCTTTATACTCTGTACACATAACATCCTGTCCCAGGACCTCACATCAGAACAGGAAAAACTCCCCAAAAAATAGAGCAACAGAGGAGGATCCTCTATCAGGATGGACAGAAGCAATAGATGTCATGTGACCAGAATGACCAACGTAACAGAGTTACAGCACATTACATGAATATGACAGAAATTATTCATATAATGATTAGTAGGCATGGACCATGATCCAGATAACCACCATCCATGAAGCAGAAGGAGGTAGAGAGGTGGGGCATCAGCAGGAGGTAGAGAGGTGGGGCATGGCAGGAGGTAGGAGGCAGAGGTAGGAGGCAGGACCGGCTCCAGATTCTGGTCACATGACATCTATTGCTTCTGTCCATCCGGGGAGCGGGATCCTCCTCTGTTGCTCTCCCGAAGGTTTCTTCCCTTTTTTCCCTGTGAAAGGGTTTTTACTATCTTTATTTGGGGGAGTTTTTCCTGATCCGAAGTGAGGTCCCGGGACAGGGATGTCGTATGTGTACAGATTGTAAAGCCCTCCGAGGCAAATTTGTATTTGTGATTTTGGGCTATATGAAATAAACTGAATTGAACTGAAAGTAACAAGACATGTTACATAGGTGAAAAAAAGCTGTCCTTGAGATTTGTTTTACGTGGAAGTTAAAGGACAAGTCCTGATCAAAGATAACTCTGAGATTCTTTACGGTGGTGCTAGATGCCAGAGCAATGCCATCAAAATAAACTATATGATTAGTTAATTGATTTCTAAGGTGTTCTGGGCCAAGTAAAATAACTTCAGTTTCGTCTGAGTTTAACATCAGGAAGTTGCAGGTCATCCAAGTTTTCTTTAAGAAATGCTTGAAGTTTAGCGACCTGGTGGATTTCATCTGGCTTGATCGCCAGATATAATTGAGTATCATCGGCATAACAATGAAAGTTTATGGAGTGCTGTCTAATAATATTGCCTAAAGGAAGCATATGCAGTATAAGGTGAATAAAATTGGTCCAAGCACAGAACCTTGTGGAACTCCATGACGAACGTTGGTGGTCATCGAGGCTTCATCGTTTACAAATACACACTGAGATCAATCTGATAAATACGACTTGAACCAGCTTAGTGCTGTACCTTTAATACCAATCGACTGGTCTAGTCTCTGTAATAAGATGTCATGGTCAATGGTGTCGAATGCAGCACTAAGGTCTAACAATACAAGAACAGAGACAACAACTCTTCTTCTGCTTCCTGGTCTGAACTCTGGGTTGTCATGGACTAAGTCCACCAATATTGCCGCCGCCTGCAGTCATGCTAACCAAAACAAAGCAAACTGACCAATGTTAAAGAAGACCAAAATCACATAAACAGACAAAGTAATAAAAAGAGAGCAAACAGATAGAAAACTCTCCGCCGTACTAACAACACCCAGCAGAGAGAGAGAGAGAGAGAGAGAGAGAGAGAGAGAGAGAGAGAGAGAGAGAGAGAGAGAGAGAGAGAGAGAGAGAGAGAGAGAGAGAGAGAGAGAGAGAGAGAGAGAGAGAGACTTTATTTACATGTTTATAATTTTTCCAATTTCTACAAGTAAAGTGCTAATGCGTTAAAATCACAGGTTGTTTTGTTAAAAAAAAAAACACACAATCTATCTGGCAAAAACTTGTGCAAACACCAATTCCTCGTCAACAACAGAACAAACTATATCATTAAAAGCACCCCTTGTGGCACCCAGTGTTGACCCTCCTAAAAGAAATCCACCATCCTCCTTTGTATGTGGGCTAGAAAACCTGAGGGTCTAGGCAGGGTCTAGGCAGGTTAAATGGTGCCACAGCTGGGATGCTATACGATTGTTTAAAACCAGTACTCAGCTGAGGGATCAGCCACTTCCACTTGGAAAGCTTTCCCTCAATTTTCTCTGTGACGCCCTCCCAGTTCTTCTGGACTACGTTATCTTGTCCGAGATGTATCCCCAGGTACTTGAACCCGTCCTTTCGCCACACAAGGTTCTGGGGAAGAACTGGGAGGCCGTCACTTTTCTTCCAGTTCACCCTCGCTGCCGATGTCCTGCTAAAACTCTCCACAATGTTAATTAAAAGGTCTGCATCCCTCTGGTCCTTAATAAAAACAACAATATCGTCGGCATAGGCCGATAAAATCATGTTCCTACTAAAACCAGGTAAAACAGCCCTTGCAGGCTAGAGCGTATCTTGATGAGTAGGGGCTCCAGGGAGAGCGCATAGAGCATCCTGGTCTGTCCGGGATGCTCTATGCGCTCTCCGGCAGGGTTGTGCTCTGTGCACAACCCTGCCGGAACCCTCTATACCAGGGGTGGGCAAACTTTTTGGCTCAGGGGCCACATTGAATTAAAAAATTTGACAGACGGGCCGGGCCAGTATCAGATGGATGGAGAGTGTTTGTGTGAACCTGTTACGGGAGGAAAATGTTTAGGACCCAAAAAAAATACTTAGCAGTCCACTCCTCATTAAAGACTCTGCACTCACTGTCGACTTTTCTTTTCTTGGGTCCACTCATTGTGACAGAAGGGATCAATGCAGGAGGATGGCAGGAGGCTGACAGACAGAACCCTATATGTCACATGACATGAGCGCGCAGGGTGGCGCAGTTCCGTGGGTCGAATGTGCGTTAGTTATGTTAGTTATACTGAGGAAAAATACTCTGCATGCAGCTGTCAGTTCATTTTACAACTCTAAAACTGTTGTAGTACAAACCCTGTCTCCGGCGACAGAAAGTGATTCATATTACTGTAATTCTTCTAAAGTTAACGCTTTACGACATAATTAAAAAGGATTCTGACCGCTAAGAAGTGGAGCTTTTGTCTGTGGGATCAGTGGGGGAGGGGTGGAATTGCAAGTGTTGTGTGTGCGCTCTAGTTCAGCAGAACACGGCAGGCAGCGGTCCGCACGGCACGTAAAAACTGCTGTAACGCCTCTCTGTTCCTGACTTGATTTTCCCAAAGCACAATGATGGCAACAGACCAGCATCAATGTTCCTTCATGCTTATTTATTGCACAGCGCTCTTTTAGGCTTTTCGTGTGTGTGTTCTTCTGCAGCAGAGCCGTGTGCGCAGCAGAAGGCATTACAGCGTCTTTCTGCTGCAGCAGAACACACACGAAAAGCCTAAAAGAGCGCTGTGCAATAAATAAGCATGAAGAAACATCAACGGTGGTCTGTTGTGGTCATCGTGCTTCGGGAAACTGAACTTGGGAACGGAGAAGCGCTACAGCGGTCTTTACTATAACTTATAATTATTTAAAATAAAAAACTTTTTTTAATATATTTTTTTAATAACTTTTTTTTAATATATTTTTTTAATGTTATAATAATTATAATACTCGGCGGGCCGTATATTAATACTCGGCGGGCCGTATCCGGCCCGCGGGCCGTAGTTTGCCCACCTCTGCTCTATACACTCTAAAAAGGAGCACACAGACTGTCGTTTATCTTCAGCACACTCTCAACCTCACTGTACAACACTTTCATCTTAGCTATGAAGCCAGCACTGAACCCAAACTTCCCCATATCTTTCCAGAGGCAGTTGTGTTCAACGCGGTCAAAAGCCTTTTCCTGAGCTAGAGAAATCAGACCAGTGTCAATACCCAAAGAGCTGGAGACCTCCAAAACGTCACGAATGAGGTAGACATTGTCTACCATGGACCTGCCGGGCACACAGTAGGTCTGGTCCCGATGGAGGACCTGCTCAATAGCTCCCCTCAGCCTGGATGCAAAGACTTTGGACAGAAGCTTGTAATCCACACACAGTAGAGACACAGGACGCCAGTTTCCGATGTCCTGCAGGTTCCCCTTTTTTGGCAGCAGTGTAATCACAGCTCTCCGGCAGGACATCGGCATGGAACCAGAGGCCAGACTCTCATTAAAAACATCAAGTATGTCACTTGCGAAAATTTCCCAGAAAGCCTTGTAGAATTCGGCAGAGAGGCCATCGATGCCGGGAGCACGCCGTCCCTGCATCCCCTGCAAGGCGGCCTTCAGCTCCGGCAAGTTTATGGGCTCATCAAGCTCCTTGTTTGTCCCCTCAGAGACCTGAGGTAGCTCCCCACAGAACTCCTCCATCAACGCTTCCTCCTCCCTGTACTCACTCGTATACAGGGAGGAGTAAAAGCCCACAGCTCGCTTTCTGATCTGGCTTGGTTCCACAACTGGCTGCCCTGCGCCTGCTAACAGTGAGTGGATCACCCGCCCCTGCCCTCTCTTCTTCTCCAGGCCGAAAAATAAGCTAGAGGGAGTATTCATCTCCGCGATGGTCTGGAATCGGGACCTGACCAGTGCACCCTGGACTTTTACATCTAACAGGTCGGCCAGAGCCATTTTTTTTGGCTTCGATCTCCTGTGGACTCGCTTAAACTTTCTAGACCCACTATATCAGTCTCCAGGTCCTTCATAGACCTGGTGATGTCTCGGGTGACGTTGAAAGTGTGCTGTTGGCAAAGGAGCCTAATTTCAATCTTACCATGCCTAAGACTACTAAAATCACTCTTCCTCAGCCTAAAAACATTCCAGAAATAAATAAGGACCTCTCTAAAATTCTTGTCAAAGGTTAAAACTGAATTAAAATGCCAATATGCACTTCACGTCTGACCTGATGTGCAGGTCAGACACAGCAGCAACGGGCCGCACAGACACCGTGTCCCCAGCCAGAGACGCAGCCACCGCGACGGGCCGCACAGACACCCTGTCCCCCCTCCTGGAGACGCGGCCGCAGCGGCGGGCCGCCCAGACGCCGGGCCGCCCAGACGCCGGGCCAGCATCCCCAGCAGGAGAGGCACCGGCCGCAGCGCCACCCGCCCCACCCGGGCCAGGCGTAGCCGGGTCCCCGCGCCTCGGACAGGCCCTCACGGTGCGTCCCTCCTCACCGCAACCGAAACATTTAATCGCCGACGATGTTGCAAAAATCACGTATTCATAATCATCTACCTTAATGTGGAAGCGGAGGTTGAGCTCCTCATGCCGGTTGTTAAGGATCAAATACACGTGCCTGCGGTGAGACACCACGTGCTTCAGCAACTGAGACCTACACCCAGACAAGATCTTCTTCATTGGGGACACAACCTTCCCGTGTCTGGAGAGCTCTCTGTAGAGGAACTCGTCGGTGATGAACGGAGGGACATTGGACAGGACGATCTTAGTTGCCGGTTGGGTTAACGGCAACACCTGAACAAACAAATCGTTCACCGCGAGGCCTGCCTCCACGACACTGTTCACCTTCTCCACCTAGTCCAGGACGATGACCACGGCGCCGTTCATGCGAGCGGCCGACTTAATGCTGCTGTGCCCGACCTTCTCCCCCACAGCCAGCCCGATGTCCTCCACGCTGCACGAGAAGTCCACGGCGATCTTAATGCTGTGCTTCCTCGTGAGGTGGGACAAAGTGTCTCCATTCACCATGGCGTCTAGAGACGCCGACCGGCGAGACACCGGCAGGAGAATAAAAACACCCAAAGAAAAACCCCACGAAACTAGGGTGAAACTCACCCAATAAACCACATTAAATTAATATATAACTAAGGGAAAAAAACAAAAGAGAGAGACTGACTGACTGACTTAGACAAAAACCAGAAGAACCGTATCATCATCATCAGCCCCCCACAGCCCAGAACCGGCTGAAGGCCGTCATCTTGTCATCACCCCTCAGTAGTGATGGGACGAGCGACACTGGTGCATCAGCACTGTGCCGAGAGCTCAAGAGGGAAACCTCGTATCGGTGCGTGTATTGCTTTAAGAAAGAATCACGTGACCGATACAGGAACTGTGTCGTTTGGATGTGCCGCGCCAAAGTGTGTTTATCAGGAAACAAACTGTATCAACATGTCGTGGGTTTGTCGGATGGAGTTTTGCTTGATCATGGATCGTCCTAGGAAGTTTTCCCCGGTGTGGAATAATTTTGATCTCGTGACGCCAAACAAGGTAAATCTTTTCCTCCTTTATATACTATTTTTTACGGTGGCGCATTGCAATCACTTTATCAGTTTATCAAGTGAATGACCTGTGATTCATATGATAGTCAGTTAAAGAGCCTTACAGTTGCTTTATTCATGTCATCATGTAATTATGAGATCCTGGTCTCGTAATCATGAGATAGGGTGTCTATTTTGTTTAACAAGTGAATGCAATGTTCTGGTAAGAGGTTTGAATTGTTTTCAGATAAATTAACTTTTTATGTTATTGTAGGTGAAGTGTCGGCTCTGCTCCACCGAGCTATCTTATATCAATAAGAGCACTTCATCAATGCTGAGGCATTATAGAGCTCGGCATGGCAATGAAGAATTGGCAGATACTCGTGAGAGTACCCCAGGTATGTTAAAATTCTCTCTAAAAATTGTGCTAAAAAAAACATGCATGCAAAATGACAGGCTCCAGGCCTGGTATCGAACCTCCAACCCTCTTGCTGTGAGGCGACAGTGCTAACCACTACACCACCATGTCGTCTTATGTCTATTTGATATTGTTTGTAAGAATTACAGTCCTTTTATTAAGCTTGTGACAAAATAGTTCCTTTTGGCTTGCAGTTCCTAACAAGCAAGCAGTGGATGAGGCAGTGGTCAATATGGTCATCAAAGACTGTCAGCCACTCAGCTTTGTTGAAAATGAGGGATTCAGGGAGCTCCTGAAGCTTATTGTACCCTCGTATGCTCTACCCAGCAGGAAGGTATGTTTAAGAATTTTAATTATATGTTTGTACTAACTATATAACTATATTTTATTGGTGTAACAGTATTTGTATGGTTATTTTCAGACCATCAAGGACTTGGTGAGCCAGAGATATGAGGAGGAAAAGGAGAAAACCAAAAAGGACCTCCAGAGTGCTGTTGCTGTTACTTTAACAGCTGATATGTGGACGTCCATGAATATGGAGGCATATCTAGCTGTTACTGGCCACTATGTGGACAAAGAAAGCCATGAACTCCATTCATCAGTCTTGGCAGTGCAGCATTTTCCTCAGAAACACACTGCAGAAAACATTGCCACGGTTATAAGGAGCCTCATGGAGGAGTGGGGCATAGCAGGAAAGGTTAGGTGTCTTGTCACTGATGCAGCAGCAAACATGACTGCATGTGCTCGAATGCTGCAAATACGGCATACCTTTTGTATAGCCCATTCCCTGAATTTAATTGTGAGAAAATCATGTGATCAAATCCCAACAATAACTGAAATACGCAACAAAACACGACACATTGTGACATACTTTCGATCGAGCGTGACTGCTAAAGAGAAGCTCACTCAAATACAGCAACAGCTGGGAACACCGGGCCATAAATTAATAAACGAGGTGCCAACACGATGGAACAGTACCTACCAAATGTTTGAAAGAATGACTGAGCAGAAGGAGGCAGTCTGGGTGTCACTGGCCTCATTAAAACCTGCCATCACTCCACTGACTCCAGAAGAATGTCAGATCATTGAAGAGATGCTCAGGGTTCTTGTTCCTTTTGACCAAGCTACAAGAGAACTGTCTGAGGAAAAAAGGGTCTCTGGGTCGAAGGTCATTCCCATGATGAGAATGCTCCACATTGAGCTTCAACGTCAGGCCACAACAGTGACACAAACAGCTGCTCAGCAACTGGCTGAAAACCTGAGGAAGCGGCTAACTGACGCTATTTGCGGCATAGAATCTCTCAGTGTGATGACTCTGGCAACTCTGTTAGATCCCAGATTTAAAAAGAATGGATTTGTTAGTCAGCAAAAGGCAAGTGAAGCGGTGAAGAGACTGCAGTCAGAATGTGCAGAAGAAATGAGGAGCCAAGAGCCTGACCCAAGAGAAGAAGAGCCTAGCTCTTCACATGAGTCAGAACCCAGTTCAGGTATGAAAATACATTTTTGTGGCACTTTGTGATATGATTTATCATGTGATAATGAAGTAATGATTAACTATTTTTTTAGGGCACAATCTCTGGAAGACTTTAGATATGGAGGTTGCAGAGACCCAGAAGACGAGGAACGCAACAGCTGACTCCATTATTGAAGTCCAACGCTACCTGGCAGAAAAAAACACACCCAGAAACCAAGATCCTTTGCAATATTGGAAATGGAACCAGAACATATACCCACATCTTCATCAACTTGCACTTAAAACTCTCTGCTCACCATCATCGTCTGTACCATGCGAAAGAGTATTTTCCAAGGCTGGGGAGCTGGTGTGTAAGAGGAGAAATCGCCTTGGAGCAAAGACACTCGAAAAACTTTTGTTTCTCAATAAAAATTCATGAACTGATCACTTTTTTGTCTTTTATTTCATATGATTTAACAGTTAAGTTGAAAATGTGCACATAAGTTAAAAAATTGTAACTCTGAATTTTTACTCTAATTTGCTATATTTTACATACCAACTCAGTTTTAGCATTTACACGAACAAGGACTTTCTTTACCTGCAATGATTTTATAACTACTGCAGGGGTCACTATTGGGTGACCAACACAGTATCAATACAGTGCCGACACAGTTTGTTTAGTGTGTCAATACACTCCTTGAGGTATCATCGTCCCATCACTACCCCTCAGTCCATGCGCTCTATCAGGAACAGAACCACGGTGAGCAGGACCCACAAGCAGACAACAAGGCAGGGAAGTTAGTTTTAGAAAACACGGTTTTACTCTGGCAAACAGTCACAAACATGAAGAGACAAACCGGCCCAGGACAGGGAGTTGACACAGACTAAATACACAGGGGAATGAGACACAGGTGGAAACAATGAGGGCGGGGCTTGCAATCACACAGGAGGGCGGCACATGAGGGAGGAGTCTGAAACGAGAGACAAGGAGACTGACAGACACACAACAGAAACAGACAGAACACAGACTACCCAGGAGGTCTGGGCGTAACACGCTCCACCTCTAGACCTGCATGACGTCAGAGGAGAGGACCAGTCCAGAAAGTATCATGCAGAAAGGAAAACCCATTTACTTCCTTGTTACTTCTTTTTCTTGAGGCGGTAGCGCTTCCTCCTGCCTAAAAGGTCAAACCCCATTGTTTTCCTATCGGCCCCCGCACCAGCGGAACCGGCTCGCTTTCTGCCCGTACACTCGAACTGCCTGTGTCCCACCTCTCCGCACTGGAAGCAGCGCAGCTGGTCCGAGCTGGCGTACAGCATGTAGGCGGCCTCTCCGTGCCTCACCCTGAAGGACACGTCCAGGCTCTGAGCAGGCGAGCTCAGGAACATGAACACCTGCCTCTTCAGAGACTGGACGTGCCTCAGCTTTAGAGCTTTGCATCCCAGGTTAATAGTCAGCCCACTGGTAAACTTTCCAAACTGTTGCAGCTCGCTCAGTATCGCCTCGTTCGGAATGAACAGTGATCCGCGTGGAGGGGGCCGACAGCTGGCGCACAAGGGGCTCGTCCCTCAGGAACGCCACCACCACTGCGCTCATCTGGGACGCGTAGCACAGGTTCTGATGGCCGACCTGCTCGCCCACAGCCAGCAGCACCTCC
Organism: Myoxocephalus aenaeus; assembly: GCA_038501785.1. Taxonomy (NCBI): domain Eukaryota; kingdom Metazoa; phylum Chordata; class Actinopteri; order Perciformes; family Cottidae; genus Myoxocephalus; species Myoxocephalus aenaeus. The sequence goes on along the minus strand of JBAMJR010000063.1, from coordinate 176,267 downwards.
TCCATGGTCCTGCCGCTCCTCGGCGGGACGATCCTCACTCCTTGCCGGAGAGACGGAGGCGGCGTCTCGGAGGACGCCATTCCTCCAAGAACACCTCGAAAAAAATAACTCTGACACTCGCTCATGTCAGCAGAAACAGCCAGACCACCTGCACATGAGGCAGGCGGCCAAACCGTTCAAAAAACCTCAGATGAAACCGGACAGAAAACCTATTTTCAAAACTCTGCGCCTCTCTCACCTCGCACTCACCGAGAGAGAGAGAGAGCTTTCGATTTTACAAAAACACTTTATTTACATATTTTCAAAGTTTTACAAATATACTCAACGTTAATGTAATAAATAACAATAAATACAATAGAATCCTTGTTCTACCGCTTCCCCTTTTTTAAAACACCATCAGTCAGTTAAAAAATGTGTAAAAGACAGTTGACCGTCCGAAACCTTGCACAGTGTGTTTTTAAAACACCACCGCTCAGTGAACGACTCAAGGTCGGAGATGTGGTGATAAAAACAAAACTCGAGCCAGAGTCTTGACCGGAGGTTTGTCCTCCACACTGCCGCCGCTTCCTGCCCATCCCCATGCTCCACCTGCCTCTTTCTGCTCGTGTAAATCGCTAGTTTAGCCTGGCCTGAGATGAAATTGAGGAGCTGCCACTTGTTTTTAAAACTTTTGTTGTAGCCCGCTCCCATAATAAAAATCTTCTCAGTAAAAACAACGCCGAAGCGTGTAAAAACCGATGTTAAAAGAGAGAAGAGACTGGTGAGTCTCTTACACTCAGTAAAAACGTGGTAAACTGTCTCACGTACTCTGCAAAATGGGCATCCGCTAAAAACAGCTGGGTTAAGAACAGAGATAAAAGCGTTCGTAGCGACGGCACCGTGGAGGATCCTCCACTGGAGGTCGCCTGTCCATTTTTTTGAGGGGGGCTTTGTATAGGAGCCTCCACTGCGGGCTGGGACCATCTTGTCCCCACTTCTTTGCCCACACAGTGGGGGGTCTGCCGCTCAGTCCGGCCTGGTGGATGCACTTCACACAGTTTCGGTAGAGAGTCTCTTTGTCTGCTTCGTGTATAGTCAGTTTTGCAGTGTGTACGACTCTCAGAAGGGGGGCGGTCTTCTCTCCCAGGCCTGGGCTCAGGACGATGTCCGGGCAGGGGTCTGCAGCGTTGCTTCTGGTCTGGCTGCCCATCAGGAGGTGCCGGTCTTTCTGTGTTAGCCTCTGGGACCAGAGCTCCAGGATCCTCCCCGCCACTCGGAGGGACTGCAGCCCCAGCGGAGAGCCCAGAGCCTGGGCGTCGGTCAGTACCGGCCCCACTGCATCCACCAGCTGCTGTAGGGTCAGGGTTCCAGACTGGGTCAGCGCTGCCGTCAGGCCGTTCGTGGTGTGGTCGCTGACGTCCAGCCTGGCCCCATTGACCAGCGGTTCTCTCAACAACCAGTGCAGAGAGTTGGCTTTTGTGGTTAAAAAGGGCCCACGACTTGAAAACACCCTGATAAAAAGGAGGCAACATAGTTAATTTTAGGAATTTAGGATCCATTAAAAACAGAGCATCATCCAAACCCAGGTTATTGGCACGCCTCAGGATGCTGCTGGCCACATCTCTCCACACCAGATCTGCCGGGCCTGTGAGGTACCTTTGAATAAAACGCAGTCTAAAAGTGGCAGTCCGGCTGGCCAGGTGGACAAGGCCCTGTCCCCCCTCCTCCCTGGCTAAAAACACAACCCCCTGTGGCACATAGTGCGGACCCCACCAGAGGAAATCCACCATCTTCCTCTGGATCTCCGCAAGTAGGCCTGAGGGGGGGGTCCACACAGGTTAGCCGGTGCCACAGCTGGGATGCAACTAGGTTATTAAGAACCAGCACTCTCCCTCTAAGCGATATCTGGGGGAGCAGCCATTTCCATTTTTTAAGTTTTCCTTCAACCTTTTCCATGACGGTCTCCCAGTTCTTCTTTACTACATGGTCTGCTCCCAAAAACACCCCTAGGTACTTTAGACGTCCTCTCTTCCACTCCAGGTTTCGGGGGAGAACTGGGAGACCGCCGCGCCACTCACCGACAGCGAGGGCTTCACTTTTCCCCCAGTTGACCCTCGCTACCGATGCCGAGCTAAAATCCTCTACAATACCCGCTAAAATGTCGACCTCGTCCTGGTTCTTAATAAAAAATATAATATTGTCTGCATAAGCAGATAAAATCAATCTTCTATTAAAACCTGGATAAAACAACCCCAGAGTGCTGGAACATATTTTGTGGAGGCGAGGTTCAAGGGAGAGAACGTAGAGCATCCCAGACAGGGCATAGCCCTGCCTGACCCCTCTACACACTCTAAAAGGAGCACTCAGACTGCCGTTGATTTTCAGCACACTCTCAACATCCCTGTACAGCACACCTTGACCTTGGCTATGAAACCAGCGCTGAACCCAAAACTCTCCATCACTTTCGACAAGAACCCATGTTCAACGCGGTCAAAAGCCTTTTCCTGATCCAGGGAAATCAGACCAGCGTCTACACCTAATGAACTAGAGACATCCAAAACATCCCGAATTAGGTGGACGTTGTCCACCATGGACATGCCAGGGACGCAGTAGGTCTGGTCCCGGTGGATGACCTGCTCCATAACCCTCCCCAGCCTGGAGGCCAAAGCTTTGGACAGGAGTTTGTAATCCACACAAAGCAGCGACACAGGGCGCCAGTTTTTGATGTCCTGCAGGTTGCCCTTCTTGGGCAGCAATGTGAGGACTGCCCTCCTCCAGGACACTGGCATGGAACCCGAGGCCAGACACTCATTAAAAACCTCCGAGACATCGTCTGCGACGATGTCCCAGTAGGCCTTATAAAACTCCACTGTGAGCCCATCGATGCCCGGAGCCCGCCGTCCCTGCATGCCCTGCAGGGCGGTCAGCAGCTCCTGCATCTGGAGGGGGGCGTCGAGCTGTGAGTTGGTCTCTGCGGAGACCTGGGGTAGACCCCCGCAGAAACCTTCCAGGAGAGCTGGCTCTTCCTGGTATTCAGTGGAGTACAACTGTTGATAAAAGCTCACAGCTCGCCCTCGTATCTGGCCCGGGTCCGTCAGCTCCTGCCCTGTGTCAGACAGCAGTGCGTGGATTACTTTCCCCTGCCCATTCTTCTTCTCCAGACTGAAGAAGTAGTGAGATGGAGCATCCATCTCTGCGATGTTCTGGAACCGGGACCTGACCAGGGCGCCCTGCACCTTACTATCCAGCAGGCCGGCTAAAGCCATCTTTTTCATAACCTCAATTTCCTGTGGACTCACTTAAAAGTTCTAGTTCCACTATATCGGTCTCTAGATCTTCCATAGATCTGGTGCTGTCTCGTGTGACGTTCAAAGTGTGCTGTTGACACAGTAGTCTTATTTGTGTCTTACCATGGTCCCACCACTGCTTAAGACTACTAAAATCACCCTTCCTCTGTCTAAAAGCACCCCAGAAATAAATAAAAACCTCTCTAAAACTCTTATCAAATGCTAAAACAGAATTAAAATGCCAATAAGCACTTCTGGGTAAGATGTTTCTGATAAAAACATGAGATAAGACAAGAGAGTGATCACTAAAACCAGCCGGCATAATAGCACAACTCCTAAAGGTGCTAAAATGATGCTTAAAACAATAAATACGATCTAGCCTAGCTGAGGAGACCATGCTCTCTCTGAGGTGGGACCAGGTGTACTGTCTGGAGTCTGGGTGCATCCTCCTCCACACGTCCACCAGGCCGTGAGAGCGGACCAGCTGCTTTAAGGCGTGCTGAGAGGCCGGATGAGGCTCTGTGTGATTACGATCTACGACTGTGCAGTTAAAATCCCCCCCCAAGAATAAAAAATCCTCCGTTGAGCAGCCGTTTAAAACTCCAACTACTTTGAGAAAAAACTGCTTCCTCTCTGCACCGGATGTTGGAGCATACACGTTGATAAAAACAGCAGAAAATGTGTCGAACCGAGCTTTGACTAAAAGAAGCCTCCCCTCGATAAAATGCTGGACCTCCAGTGCGTTGGGTTTAAAAGCATGTGAGAAGAGGAAGCCCACTCCTGCGCTAAGGGAGGTATTGTGGCTTAAAATGACTTCCCCTTCCCACTCCCTTCTCCAGTCAGACTCGTTGTTAAAATCACTGTGCGTTTCCTGTAAAAAGAGGACGTCTATTTTTTTCATTTTGGAAGTTTCATAGATAGACGTTCTCTTCCGGACGTCTCTGCCACCATTTACATTTAAAAGCCCTACTTTAAAAACATCCATGGTGGATAGAGTTAAAATAAGAACCAATCAATAAAACAAAGACCTAAAACACATTTCCAGATTTGCTCTTTCCATCAGTGTTTTGTTGACGCCTTGTTTTGGTTACGAGCTTCTTCAATCTAAAAACCTCCTGCTCTGTGAGGCCAGACTCCCCCCTCTGGCTCATGTGGAGCCTGGCCGAGGTGATAAAAAGACCGAGGTCTGGGAAATGGTCGCCCACCTTCACCTGCTGGTTCTTGGTTTTGCTAAAAACGCTTTTAATTTGTCCAGTGTGAGCATTTTACTTTTTTGGATGCTGCTAAAAACAGCGACATCACTGCTGTCAGACACACACTCATCCTCCACACTCTCATCAGTCACACACTCATGACCCCCCCCCCCCCCCCCCCCCGCTCGACCTCCGACGCTTTGCTGCACTTTTATTTTTGTTTTTGTTTGCCTCCTCCAGCACCACTTCCTCCATCTCTGCCTCCTCCACCTGCTCACTCCACAGCGCGCTGCGCTCCCCCTTGTCCTTTTCTTGCTCCTTGGTGGCGGGCTGGGACAAAGGTAGTACCTGCATGAAACAACTGTTCACGGTGATGCCTGTCTCGACGACAGAGTTCACCTTCTCCACCCGGTCCAGAAACACCACCACGGCACTGTTCATGCGAGCGGCCGACACCACGCCGCTGTGGCCGACCTTTTCCCCCACAGCGAGGCCGACATCCTCCACGCTGCAGGGGAACGTGGCACAGACCTTCACCCCGTGTTTCCGTGTCAAATGTTTGTAGCACGGGGCAGCCATGGTGCTAGCCAGGCTACCCGCACCACACCGGTGGGAAAAAAAATAAACCCACCAAATACACCAAACACCAAACTATAAACTACTATGTGATTAATAAACTGTGTGAAAAATATAACATTAACAGAGTGAAAATAACGAAAAAGACCCACACGCTCTGTCACCAACCACCTGCTCTCAGCTCACACACGCTCTACTGAGAGAGAGAGAGAGAGAGAGAGAGAGAGAGAGAGAGAGAGAGAGAGAGAGAGAGACCCCATTACTTCATGACAACTAAACTTGATCGGTATCACACAGACAAAGACTACACGATTGATATGGAAGAGGAAGTACAGATAAGACAGGGACAAAAAAGATCTCTCAATCAAATTACGAGACGTCTCTTCTGGCTCTGTTTGATCCATATGAAGAGCGGAAAAAATAAGCAGCAACAAGAACGTGCTGAAGGTAGAGAGAAAATCGTATTTAAAAAGAGACAGCAGTAACGTGTCGAAAGGAGTCAGCTGAGGTGGTTCGGGCATCTAGTCAGGATGCCTCCTGGACGCCTCCCATTAGAGGTTTTCCAGGCACGTCCAACTGGTAGGAGACCCCGGGGAAGACCCAGGACACGCTGGAGGGATTATATCTCCCGGCTGGCCTTGGAACGCCTCGGGATATCCCAGGATGAGCTGGAAAGTGTTGCGGGTGAGAGGGAAGCCTGGGTCGGCCTGCTGAACCTGCTGCCACCGCGACCCGACCCCGGATAAGCGGCTGATAATGGATGGATGGATGGACAGCAGTAAGATGATAAGCTAACAATGTGGCAGCTGATCTAAACAGCTGATGTCATGATTGACAGCCCCCAAGTAACGAGAGCAAAGGAATTATGAATGAGCATGCGTGAGGAGTGAATGACAGATGTATGAGACATAAACTACGGTTCTAACCATAAGAGTATATTCTTCCTGACTGAACTTACACTAGAGCTTCATGAAGCAGCTGAGAAACACATTGATATGTTTGTTAATGAGCTCTATGTTAAATGTTTGTGATATGCAAGTAATATGTATACCAAATGTGTGTGTGTGTCTGTGTGTTCTTGTTTTTATGTTCTTGTTTTACTCACCATAGACATGACTGTGTGTATATATTGTGTATACTGTATATATATATATATATATATATATATATATATATATATATATATATACAGAAAACATTTAGAACCGTATTTCATTATTGAATGTTTGACATTCAATTATGAATCATGAAAACACACACACACACACACACACACACACACACACACGCATATGTTACAGTCTCTGTCAAAGCTGCTCCACCAGTTGAACAGATCTCTCAGCAGTATGCCACAACCCTGCAACTAGACACACCCATCTGTCCCTTTATCTGACTCTTCCTCTCTGTCTCTTTCTCTCAGTCTCTTTCTCTCAGTCTATTTCTCTCTGTCTCTTCCTCTCTGTCTCTTTCTCCAGGCCTTTGAGCTGAACAGACATCTGAACTCCCGGACTGCACAGGAGAAGGACAGAAGAAAAGGAGAAGACTTCACCAAGGTGTTAAAGAAGAAGAGCATTTGAACAGGTACTACTGTCAGAAACAGCACACTTTGATGAGCTTTACTGAAAGTTAACAAGTTCTCTGCCGGTGTTGTGTCAGCCAAACCTGGACATGTTGTGTAGTCACAGCACTGCAGAAAAAACTGGAGGTTTGAATTTTAAAATTACAACAGACCTGTTATTTAAGAATGGGGTAAACATTTTTATCAGTGTAATTTCTGAAACCATCTTTATTTCTTTGTGTAAATGTAGCATTTCCATTTCCAGGACTCAAGTAATATGTCTTTCTTACTTGAATATGTCTGAACTTCTCAATAATCACATAAAAGGAAACACAGGCCTGTGCCAACACCGAGAGATCATCAGATTGTATTGTGTCATCAGCTTTCTTCATAATTTGTGGCAGCTAACCATAGACTGACTCACAACCGAGCAACAGATTGAATATTCAGACTATTACACTTAAAAATACCTGACATAACTTAGCTGTACTGTAAATTACAAGGAGTGGAGGATGCCAAACAAAAGAAACCAAAAATAACCATAATTTGTAAGCAAGATACAGTATTTGCTCTCGTATGTGAATCCATTCCCACATACTTAAATGTACTGCTGGTCGAGGGCCTTGTTTCATAGTTTCATGATACATGATATATTAGTCGACTGTGTTCTTCCAAGTATGACACAACAGTGAATAAAGATACATCTGGCTTTATTCCCCCTGTGAGGCTGGTGGGGTGACAGTGCAGTGGCTTAGATTGTAACTAAAACAAAAGACATGTGTAACCACCTTTTCCCAACAATTCCCATCTTCATTCATGAGACTCTTCACAACTCTCTGTCCTGTGACCTTAGTTTAATTTCAGGTGGTGAATGACTGAAACATAAATAACAATATCTCCAGAAGTCATGTGGATGGATGAACATGTTTCTAAGACTCCTCAGCGAGTCCGCTGCCTTTAACTGATTACTTCAATGTATTCTTAAATTCATTAGATTTGGGCCCAACAAAGTCCACTTCTTTTTATAAATGATGGTGCTTAGAGATTGCTTGCAGACTCAGCAATGTGATATTGAGCAACACATACGCACAAAATGTAAATAAAGCAGGTCTTAACACAATCAGATCATCTCAGGTAATCAGGGCGGTTGTTCGCTTTGCAAGTTAGTGATTCAGCGTTGCCTTTATGCCTTTGTTTTGTGATGGAACCTGTGTTTACTTCCTGTTTTTTACTTAGACGTACTCAGTGTTTTGTCATAGCACTTAAATGAAGTAAAAAAAGAAGCAGATTTAGGAGTCCCTAGTGTGGGACAAGCTCCTAAAATGCTGGGTCCTAATTTCCCTATTTCTCCTAGGCACCAAATTACCTTTTCGATTAGACTCCTCCTGCCTGGTTAACACCCATGGCTTTCAAACTAATTGGAACCATTTATCTTTAAGCGTAGACTGAAATAATCCTGATGACATCATTATGACATCTCATGATTTTTGTTTTTCGAGACATTGTTGTTTTCACAGGCAGAGCATAACGAGTAGACTGACCTTTAATGTTAGTTTAGAGTGACCCAAATTAGATGTTGTCCTCAATGACAATGTTATGTAATTGGCTGATTGCTGAGATTATCCCAAACTGTGATGTGTTCCCTCTGTGTGCGTCTCAGTATGGGCTCTGGACAGAGCAGCGACAAACTCCACTGCAACCGCTACCTGAACGGCAATGGTCCTCCACCGCTGGCACAACAAGGTCCTTACACACAACGAGGTCCTTACACACACACAAGGTCCTTACACACATGCAAACCCACTGTGTCGGTCAAGCTTTCCATGACTATCTTCTACTCACTTCTGGATCATTTGACTAAATCTGGTCTGCTGTCTGTGCAGCTAAAGAAGGGATGAATGAGCTGCAGGGAGGACTGCATGGCTGCCAGCCACAGGGACAGATGACCTGGGTGATCCTCCACAGAGAGCTGCCAAGATTCCCCGATGACAACACCCTGCAGATCAACTACATATTCCCAGATGGAATACAGACAGTAAGCGTGTTAATCTATTTAAGTCAGGGCCTGCCAAGCTTTCTCTACTGGCCTACTAGTTTAAATTTAATTTTTTTATTATGCGGGTGCGCCGTGATCAGCTGTTAAACAGCAGCCGTAGGTACAAAATCCACGGCCCGCCACTGATTTAAAGTCTGAGTTATAGTGGATTCATTCTCAACTATCGACAATCTACTATCCATCTAATTATTGTCTGGCTAACAGTTTGTGTACATTTCCAGAAATCACAGCTCAGATGAGGCTAGGATAATTTTTCAAATATTTATTTTGGGATCGATACATTTATATCTTATCTATTTCATAACATGCATCATAACAAGTATGAAAAACACATCATTTTAATTATTTACAATTGTATGTAGTACTGTATGATGCGTCACAGACCTACATCCCTTGGACTATACGACAACGTAACGCACTGTAACAAGAAACAGCTGCTTAGTAGAATTTGATTTCAATGGGAGGCAGTGAAAGAGCTGAGAATAGAGCGCGGGTTTCTATGGGCAGCATTTCTATGGCCGGCATTCTTTCCACAAAAGAAGTTGACAATCTGGTTAGTCTGGTTTTCAGAGCGATGGGAGGATGGGAATGCGTACTACTGAAGCAGAGATTTGTTTGGGTTATCTGAGGTCACATCCAAACTAACACTTTTTAGTTTTGAAATGAATTCTGTCAATACTAACACGGCTGAAAAGAAATATCACATGACTATTCACGTACCTGGGCATCCGGGTGCCGGTATGAACAGGAAGTAGATTGGTTGCTGAGTGACAGAAAATACAACAGATTATTATTGTTCTCTAATAATTAAAGGTGGTGCTTGATACTTAAGGTATTCCTCTATAATCTTCCGCTATATACTCAAATGGTTCAAATAAGTTTGACAAGAGAAAGAAAAATATATATCAAAGTCCATTCAAAATGTCATCACTTTATTATTTGATCCTATTAAACATTTGTGTCACCGGCCCGAAGGCATAAGACTTAGAAAAGATTGACTACAATCAAAGGACAAGGTTAACATCTGCAAAACCATCCGGACCAGTCTCATAAATGTATAGCAACCAAAACCATTCTGGAATAATGTTCATATCCAGGTATTTATATTAGCATTTTTACTGCTGCCAGGAATTACATTTGAATCAAATTACTGAGTTTATACTTTGTATCAGCAAACTATTTACTGCAAGTGTTTTTTTTTTCTTTGTACTCGATGAAATGTCTGCTCCTGAAAACGTGAGCATGAATCAGGACTAAAACTGGCCTGCTATTCCTACACTGAAGGCACTTAAATACCAGCCTGGGGGTTTAGAAAAGTACAGTGTGGTTAAGCTTAAGCATCCAGAACACATGGCTTAGTGCAGTGGTTCTCAAACTGTGGGGCGCGACCCTCTAGTGAGGCGCGGGGGGTGATGCTGTTTTTTTTAATATGTCAAATTTAAAAAAAAAAATTCAATGTAATCCTTTATTAATATCGCAGTGGAGAAATTATTCAACATAAAACTATGGAGAACAGGGATGAACCGCTACCTTGTGGTTTCAGGACGACCACTCTCCATGAACATGATAACTTTACAAAGTACAAAGTACACGGACATAAAACATCTGTAATAAATACATGGAGAAATGCCTGTACTTTCGTGGAAATGTTTAGTTAGGCCGTTAACTGGTTCCGCTGCGCGACTTGATGATTCTTGGCGTTTTGCTAAAAGCCTCCGTGAGATCTCCGTGAGATCGTCTTTTCTGCTGTTGCGTCTCTCAAAACAGAAAACAGATCTAAACTCAACATTGAGCATTAATTAAGAGCGGTCGTATCAAATCTACCCTCTCATTTAAAAAATATGTGTAGAGGAAAGCAGCTCACTGCAGCCACTAATACTGATACAACCTGATGCTCACACATCTACACTCATTCTGTTGCACAGGTTGAACGTTATTGTTATTATCTTGAAAATATATTCAGTGCAAAACAGTTTATTTGTAATAAGTATTTGTTTTGCAAAATATTATTTATTTGTGGCAGAGATAGAACTTTATTTGCAATGTTCTAACAAAGTGATTGCACATTCATTTTTGTCTGATGGAGCGATCTGGTTTACTTGAAAGGGATTGTAATTTTCTTTATTGTATTATTTGAAAAAGCACGGAGGGAGGAATCACAAAAAGTTTGACCATTTTGTTACAATTTTGTTGGGGCGGTGGGGCCCAAACATTTTTCTTCCTCCAAAGTGGGGCCCGACAGAAAAAGTTTGAGAACCACTGGCTTAGTGAACGATTGTGTGAAGCAAAGTGTTCACTGTTAGCATCTCTTCCTGCAGGAGAAACACCCTCACCCCGGCCAGCCCTACGCAGCACTGCGGCTCTGTGCTTACCTGCCTGACAACCGAGACGGACGGAGTGTTCTGAAGCTTCTGGAGAAGGCTTTCAACGAGCAGCTCCTGTTTACTGTTGCCACCAATAAAGATGGAGAGGACGTGGTCACTACAGCTTCCATCCCTCTCAAAACACAACCAGACGGAGGGAGTGGAGTGTGAGTACATACTACTACCATAGATATAGAATAGGAGTAGAATGGACATTCAACTCTTTTCTGTGGTCTCTCAACAAGCAGAACAAAACAACCAAAACAAGTTGTAGCAATGCGCTTTCCTACAAGAGTGTGTGGATGAACATTACGTTGTTATGACTCAGTTACTCTGGCTCTCTACGCGTCACCACAGTGAGTCTGCGACTTCATGCAAGTCGGTTTAGTTTACATGGAGGTCAGCCCAACGGTCATACTGGACACGCTGCACATATCCATTGCCGCCGCTCTCATCATCCTGCTACATTGATTTGAATGGGAAGGTCAGCTATACTCTTATTTTACCTCTACCACAATCTACCCCTGTTGGATAATGACAACAGCCGAATATTGTGTGAAAAAAAAAATGAATCTAAACTTGGATATAGGAAGACTTTGTAGAAGTTTTGGGTTCCGTTACTTTTAAAATGAACTATTGGCAAAAATCTGATAACATATTCATAATAGTTAGATAAATATAGATGGATGTACTTTATGAATCCCAAATTGGAAAATGATTGTGTTACAGCAACATCTTATCCACCACAACTTCAAAGCTGTCTGGTTTGCATCCTTCTTCTTGTTTATGAAGTCCATTGGTGTCACTGGATCCAATGGTGCTCCCCCAGCACACTATGGAAAAGAGCCCTGGCCTCATAGACTGATATCACATCTTGCTGCACACATTCTCAGCTTCCTCAAGAAAGAGTCTCTCATCCCCTTCTCAAATAAAGCCTCAGTTTTGGTCCTCCGGTCCAGTCTTCTGTTACGTGTAATTCTCAACCACATCAAAATGCAGGAGGGACACACTTTGTGTCGGCAGGACGAGGTTGTGCTCTGATCTGATCGGGTGGAAGGGCAGCGGCACTGTATGCATCCTGTGTTTCATACAGGAGGTCCAGTGTGTTATTGTCTCTGGTGGCAGTTAACATACTGATGTCATGTTGATCAGCGCACCAAGCTTATCTAACTTATTGCCCATCTTTCCTCATAGTAAGTGGGTTTTCCAATGCACACGCTGCTGTGTGCATTGGGTGAGTGTACCTTATCTTTTGTGTATAGTACATTGTTAATGTCTGTGCACAATTATTATCTAATTTCCCCTAGAAATTTGCTTTTCTAGTGGATGTGTAGTCGATCGAGTCCATATATGGGCCTCTGGTGTGATACAGCAACAAAAAAAACGGCACATCCTGGCCTTACAAGTCAATATAAGTTAATTGTTCATGTTTATGACACTATTCCACAATAAATATGAACATAAACCATATATATGACTTGAAGGGACTCGAGAGTGACTTGGGAGATCACCAGCATATATTAATATAGTTACGATACGTTTTTTTTTTGTGTATATTATAGCTTTTTTAATTATTCAAATAGACTTTATGGTTGAGGAGATATTCAGTATTTAGTTGAATGCAACCCTTTCGCAATTTTCGGGCAACAATTAAGTCTTGAGCAATTCTAATTATGGCACGCTTGGCAAAGTTTAAGTATCTTGTCATGATATTATTAACGTTATAAAATACTATTTAATTTGTCCTGTATTGCTGATAATATCCCCAATAATATTTTGCAAAAACGTGTGGATTAGAGATATGAAATATATTTGTCTGCTTCTAAAGGGCGGCATCACAGACACAGTCTGTGAACTATTATACTTAATGTAATAAAGCCATTGTTTTTTTGTTATTTGTGTTCTTTCAGTGACGGCTACCCAGATTCTGAGTACCTGAAGACGGTTAGAAAGCTACTGAGGGATAAAGGCATTGAATAACACGCAACACACACTGCTGGATAACGGCAGAGACTTCAAACAACTGTTTCTCTGAATGGCCAAAGAACATGTGCTATAAATTATATAATGTCTTTTTTTAATATATATATATACCGTAAACGTCGGATTACAAGCCGCTACTACCTTCGGTCAGTGTCCCCGACAGCTCCCCGTTGTAGCCAGCTGGGGCTCCTGCTAGCGCTCCATCACTTCCCCGCTAACTTCCGCTAGCTCTCCGCTAACTTCCGCCAGCTTCCCGAAAACCACCGAAGGTAGCGGGACCAGGCTCGACACCCGACTTGGGCAGAGGGGACGCGGGCAGTAGCAGCAGCAGCGGGCAGTAGCAGCAGCAGTGGCCGGTAGCAGCAGAAGCGCTAGCTAGCATTGCTACTAGCTTGCTACAGCGGGGGCACTGATCAGCCGTAGGAGCGGCTTGTAACCCGACGTTTACGGTAATCAATGGATGTTACTGTCAATGTGTAATCTTGAGTGGAATCTGTGTATCATTACATTAGTGCAGTTCTTATTCTTGAAATATATTTATTATATCATGTACTCTAAATGTTGGTGGTGTCCTTGTATGAAGCAATTATTGTATCATTACAAAAATTACTTTTTTAACTCAGAATATGGAGTCACATATTAAGGGGCAGTATAAATAGACAATATCCCTGTATGAGTAGGTTGAACATTTTATTTATTTTTCAGCAGCACAGTGGACATTCCTAGCTCCACTTATTGTACAGACACATTAGTTCTATAAGAGTTAATTTAATATGACAAATGCCAAGTTTCAGGTCATGGATGGGGTGAAAGTCTCATGTTCTAATAAATGATTATCTAATCAATATTAAAGTTGTTTTGTCCCTTTTAAAGCTATGTTGTATTTTTTTTTTACAGTTTTGTGTGTAATAGATCAAAATCAGAAATGACCTGAAGGTATGATGTAAAGTCACATAGTTGGTTAATGTTTGCAAACACAGCTTTTAAAATGTGGTCCAGCAGTGGTTGTGAGAGGTAGAGAGTTAAACCCAGTAATATAATATGCAATATGACATTGCACTGTGGTGACCTGTTGACAACCAGAGTGGTTGACTGCATGTGTTGACACATCACAGTTCTCTCATTGAAATAAAAACAGAGGCTACATTTTGATGCAAAGTCAGTCTTCACACAATCTTCTGAGGTTGTGTGAATCATTTTGATAAGTGTCCTGCTGATCAGCAGCAAATATGTAAGGAGTACAACTCTTTTAGTTTTTTAATTGGTCCAATAGAACATTTAAGAAAGACATAGGACGCTTGGTGCAATGTAGACACTCAGAATTAGTGAGATATATTTATAACGAAGACGGCTATTGGCTAATAACTAATGACAAAGAAAAAAGGAAAAGACACAAGAAACGGAAAATAAGAAATTATGATAAGTAGTAATAAGTAATAAGTAGAAATCGTGCATACTCAACCTAACAAATTCTAACCGTAACAATTTCACTCATGACGGATTTTCTATTTTGCTTCGGAAGTCTCTGCAGTTGAAGGTAAGCTATTGATTTATTTTATTCATATACAATAATTCCTTTTGGGGGATTCTGCCTCAACAGATGTCAGCATCACTACCCCGCGCTTATCCTAATTCAGGATGGAGTTAAATTGCCAAAGACTTTGCACTATTCAAATATATGCAATTGTAATAAATTGTTTACTTGTTGTATATGTACAGTAAATAGATAAATAAAGTAGAAACTTTATTTATCTCTCACATCAAGTTGTTTAGGTGAGATTGGCATCAACCATTTTTTTTATTTGAGCTGATTAAAGAATAACAGAGACTGTCCTTTCAAGAACATATTCAAATGTAAATATATTATTATTATTAAATGATTAAAGCCCTCTAGCAGCTGTAGTAAAAAGAAGTCAGGTGACCTTATTATACAGTGCATGCAGGAGGTAGTGGTGGATGAATGGATTACCAAAATATCCAAACATAACAGGTATAACAGGTGAGGCAAGACAATGAGTGTCCTGTATATTATTATGTGTATGTATTAAACATATATCACATGTTTATCACATGTTGTACATTTTCACACCCTTAATCATTCAATATTTCTCGTATGGACTTGTGAAATATCACAGTCGACAACCTGCAGATCATATGACGTTTTTGTTCTGAGTCCTTTGTTCAGAGTTAGGAATGACTGCCTCTTTCGTTACGTTACATCTCTGAATGCACCGTTGTTCTACATAGTGACCCACGGAGGTATTGGCCTCATTACAAAGAGTCTTGCCTTTGCTGGCAAAGATACAGGGCGCCACACTAAAGAGCTCCTGTTTGTTTGTTTCTCATGGATTTCCAACAATACACACAGAGGCAGACCTATTGTTAGCAGCACATCATCCATCACAGAAAACAGAAACACTATGTGGCCCACATTCTGAAACCCTGAGACCAGATTCATGTGCATTTTAAAAGTGTGTCTCAAATGGTCAGAAAGGCCTCTCTGTTATTGGGGTGAGGCAGTTTAAAGTCTCACATATTTATATGTATGCAGCATCATCTACACCTTCTTACCTGCTATTACAATTTGGCTTTTGTCTCATTATTGACCAAAAGCAAAACTAGAAAGACGCTCTTAGTACCACGCTGTGACTGAACTCATACGACCAACGACTATCTAACCCGTCTACACACCTATGGGCTGTCAGGCCCCGTGAAACACTTCATTCAAACTCAAAAACAAGCAGTGATGGATGCAGGCCATTGTCTGTCTGTCCCAGTAGCAGCTGAGTTGTGGAGAGGAACAGCAGTGTGTGTACTGGTAGTTCTGTTGTCTGATACCCAAACACACTGTAAAAAACTAAAGTGAGCCAACTAACAACCGGTGATGTACGCAAGTTGTAAAGCATCACATCACATTTCATTTCATTTAGCTGACGCTTTTATCCAAAGCGACTTACAATAAGTGCATTCAACCACGAGTACAAACTCAGAACAACAAGAATCCAGAAAGTACAATTCCTTTAAGAAAGCCAAACTACAAAGTGCTATAAGTAAGTGACATTTAAGTGCTACTAAAGTGCTACTTTCTTTATTCAAGGATAGTCGGAAAAGATGTGTTTTTGGTTTGCAGCGGAAAGACAAAACACCCTTCATTCAAACTCACCACAGCGTTGTTAGCCAAACACAACTCAACCAAGATAGGTCGTATTATGCATTTTGCTGCAGCAGAGATACCTGTTGACAGACACAGAGGAGCACACTCACTCATTCACTTACTTGAGGATCGATGCATGCATGTACACACACATTAGTAATGTTAATAACTAGTACGTGTTTTGTGTAGTCTTGCAGTTTTAAAACTGTTGACTTTTTGCTGTTTTACATGTTTTTCCGACCACAGCAACCATAAAAGACTCATTCAAGATTGCGTGCCATCTGAGGAAGCCTGTGCCACAGCACACACAACATCTTTAGGTAATGTGGTCCAATAATATAATGCGTATTCTGTGAGAAACACGAGACACTTATTTTGTTAGGTCTTGGCCTTTTTCGACCAATTTGTCTTTATTGATCTGATCTGATCTGATTAAATCGGCCCCTATCCCGATTTGAGTCCTTTACCATTGACTAGTATTGAAATAACAGTGGTAGCTTTCTAAATTCTGTCTACCTTTGTTTCCCCAAGCTACTTGATCCAAATACTGGAGATCGTAGTTCAAAACTATAGTTTTAGATTAAAGATCTCCTATGAATGAAAGAGAGCTGGGAGAATGCCACTCCTGAAACTGAAGTGATGCAATCTGCTCTAGTCTGTTGTTGGGAATTACAAAAATACTCAGTTCCTTCTGGTTGTGTGTTGTAACAGAGGGATGCCTTGTAAACAATCGTTGGCTGAGATGACACCTGCTACGGAGGGCCAAGCCAAGTTTCATTTTGGCCTGTTATCAAATTACGCACTACATAATAATAATTAGCAACAGGTGATATGATCTGCTGCCTGCAATATGTCATTAACCAGGAAGAGCGATGGCCATTGCTGGCTAAAAATGACGAGCTGCTACTTAAATGTTTTGAACACTGATCTTTTTTAATGAGAGAAGAGAGATAACAGATTTGTTCCTGCCAGAGCTTTTCAAATCTATATATGTTGCCAACCCGGGTGTCACAACATAGTGTAGAAGAACATTTGACGTCTTTCAATTGTATTAACTGTATTCTTTTATAGACAACACTATTTTACATAATTAACAAAGCTCTGTGAGTGAAACCTTGTTGGTGTAGTGGTAAGAGAGCCCAGCCTGTGAGAGGTCACACCAAACGCAAAGCCCAATGTTGAAATGTTTCAACTCGGGTAAAATATTTGCGTGACGCTGTGTGAAAGCCTATCACACAAATATCGTCTTCACTTTTGGTGTGAACGCAGCATTAACGTATCACATCCCCGGTTTCTTTGTAAAACAGAGCTATATTGAGCAAATCTACTACTGCAGACTTGCAAGTTCAGTTCTCAGACGCAACTTGCTCCCTCGGTCCGTTGTCTTTCCTGAGAAGCTTAGCCCAACCTTTTGTTTAACTATTATTTCCTGTAACCCTGTGTAATATAATCCTGTCCAAAACCTACTCTGGTCAGAGAGAATTCTACAGCTTTGTTGTGAACTTCTGTCTCCACTGAATAAAACTAATCGGAACCAGCCCTGGAATTGGATCCTAAATAAATTTTCAGCACTAATCTTCAGTGTTGTCCGAGCGCACGCAGCCAGTGAGACATATGAGGCTGAACAGCACCCTCCTGGTGGTAGTGAGGGCCAAAGATCTCTCCCACTATCAGGAGCAACCCTGTGGCTTATCAGCGGTTGTTGCTGCTGTTGGTGTCACCGTGGTAATGCAATGTTGCCTGCAGAGTGTTGCTCAGCCAACAGGCACCACTCTCTTCAGGCCCGGGCTTTGGGGTGCCGGGCCCACCTTGGACAGACTAGTCTGTCAGTCACTTACCACACGTAGTGCTGTGCAGGTACAGCGGCTTCAAACTTCCATGCGGTTCGAATTTTTAACATACCGCCATACAGGTGGCGCATTGCCCGACTGTTGTCACTCTTCAGCAGGCAGTAACATTTAATTTTCACAGCTCTAACTCAAGGCGAAGCGGGCAGAGCTACTTAGGCGTCAAGGGTAAGAACTTCAGTCAGGGTTTCACATTTATAAAATTACACCACCGAACTGCATGCTGGGTCGTCCTGTCGAACTCCGTCGTACAGGAGACTTCATGATAAGTGGGCGAGCTTTACCCAGCATGCAGTTCGGCGATGTCATTTCATAAATGTGCAACCGTGACTGAAGTTCTTACCCTGTCACGTAAGTAGCGCCCGCTGCGCTCTCAGCTGCATTCTGGGGAAATTAAATGTTGCTTCCCCCCCAAAGTGCTTGTTGTTGCGGCTATGCACCACGGGTATGAAGTGGCTGAAAAAAAACCCGACTTGCCCCCTCAAAGCAACGTAAGGCCCCCCTGCAAATCAGTGCCTGGCGCCGGGCCTGCCGATGACGATGCAGAGGCTGCAGGAAAGGGTTAAGTATATCAGATCGCCTGTGGGACTCCGTGAGTATCTTTTTTCACAGTACACATTTCCTCGAGGGATGGCCGGCCAAGGTTAAAGAGCTCCCTCGCCCCTGCCATCTGCCCTCCCAGACATTGTGACGTGCCCCTGAAGTCAGTCATCATCCTCCACTGTTGAGGGCTTGATTGGATTGCTTTGTGTCAGGGACGTCCCCCTTGACCTTACTGCCATGGGGGACCCTACAGGAGCTCAAGATGATCACCACAATTCCATGTAGAGGAATCTTCATGTCACACATGATATGCAGCAACGTACTGTTGACTGTCATGAAGGAGAACAACACGGTTACACCTGCAGGCTGATGTGGACAAACACAGTTGAATACTGTAAACAAGTCTTCCTGCGTTGTTCACCATGTGTGTAGCATAGAGGGACAATTTGCATTTAGTTTTGCAACCCTGTGTTTTACAATAACAATAAATTAACCTTAAACTGTAAAAAGTCAGATCATCAACCTTATTTTTCAGCTTGTGGGGTTGCAGTTGTTACGTGAAATGAGTGAAGCTCATGCAGTAATGGCCCAGAGGTTTGCAGTGGCATCAGTCACATTAAATAAAGCAGGATGCTCTCGTGTCAATGGCAGAATTCAGCATGAGAGGAGAAGGTCCTACAACAAAATGTCTTGCTCTCTAATAGAGGCAAAAATCGAAAATCACTTTGCTGATTCAAATAATGTTGTTCTTTTCAATGAAAGAAGTTTGTATTCACTGACTATGTCTACTTCACTTTGACAAAGCTAAATGCTTGCATCACGATTCAAATATACTTTAGTACGTACAACAGCGAGTGAATGCATCCATTCATTAGGCTGCGACGTTCAGCGCTGACTCTGACTGACTAAACCTCGCATAGTGGGGTGGTGAGAGATATAAGGAGAAAGTGGTGTTTGGAAAGAGCGAAGGTAAGGTTAAAACAAAAGGGAAGTTCAGAGCATAATTGGACTTTCCTCTGTGTTTTCTGCTCCTGTCTGGATTAGAGGAGGGAGTCAGGCAGGATTTGGGACACATGGTAATTATCCCATTTGAGATCCCATCTGCGACCCTTCTTGTCCCCAGCCTGTTTTTTAAACCCTCCCCAGTCCTCTCAGCTTAAGCAAGATTGTCTTTCTCTGCTCTAGAGTCTCTGAGGTCTAAAAACAAGCCCGGCTTTTGTGTCACACAACAACAAAGGATTTCAAATGAAGAAGCAGATACCTTTTAGCTTCCACTGAGAGGAGACAGGGCTTGTTTTGCAGCCTTAACAATTTTAGGAATGCGTGAGTTGTGTGTTTTGTGAGGGTTGTGTTTCTGCCTGATATACCTAAAAAAAGAACTGAATGTCCGGTTCGATGTATTATTATTTGCTTAGATATGGCCTGTGAATTATTGTGGTATTTAAATAATACAACATAATGTGAACAACTCATTTAGAATGAATGCTTACCTACTACTGACATAAAATATACAGTATTATTATGAAGCAGGCTAATTGTAGTAGTGATGCCTCATTATGACCTACGTAAGCACACAAGACCATCAACAAGAAGATCGGATATATCTTTGCTGTTATTTCTAAAGCTTCTAATCGGTGCCACCGGGTCGATTGCACAACTAAATCTGACAAAAGCATGCAGGCTCCCCAAAAACTCCTTCAGCTAAGACTCCAGTGGGTCCTCCGGCACGAGCCGACCCGGATCCAGCATCTCCTCTCCCAACCAGGACCAGAGAGCAGGAGCATCTCCTCCACCGACCAGTAGCAGCGTGGTGCTGGGAGAAGGGAGCCAGTGGAGAACCAGTAGCAGCGTGGTGCTGGGAGAAGGGAGCCAGTGGAGAACCAGTAGCAGCGTGGTGCTGGGAGAAGGGAGCCAGTGGAGAACCAGTAGGGCAGACTGTCAGATCATGCTGCAGTAAAATGAGGTTTTCTAAAGGGAATCTGGTGCTCGGAAACACTACCGCTTTATCCACAGGGATGCAGTTTGGGTTGGTACCTCTTTTATGATTAAATATGTTTTGAGGAGTGTGAAATTGTGATTTATGACTTTTATAAAATGGTGAGGGGAGTTCTAAATGAGAACATCATATTTTAATGAATGGATTTTTGCTCAGATCTGGAAGTCAGGCTTGAGCATCTCCTTCAAGATGACATCTCCTTCTGTCTGAATTCATCCACCATTAATGCACATTACTAACTTTGCTCCTTCTCCAGAGCCTTTGTGCTTTGTCGCCTCACAGATTTACATGGATCCTGGTTGTATCTGGATCCCGTCCATCCTGAAGGTTTCTTCCTTTTTTTCTCCCTGGTAAAGTTTTTTTGGTTGTGGGTGGGTTTCTGAACCGATGTGAGGTCCCGGTACAGAGGATGTCGTATGTGTACAGATTGTAAAGCCCTTTGAGGCGAATGTGTGATCTTGGGCTATATAAGATCAATTTAATTGAGTTGAATCATGCACTATGTGAGAGACAGCAAGATATGATGGGTCAGGGATCAATGTGTAGTCCATTATGTCTCTCAGCCGAGAGACAGCAAGAAGGGATGAATATAACCGGTTAATCCGACACAGTGACTATCAAAGGTACGATGTAGTCTGGACCTGTCATTAGACTAAACTACATTGATAACAGCAAGGTTGTAAAATACCATTTTTAGTTTTCTGATTTTCCCTTTTGTGGTCCCTGACCTCTTTACTGTATCAAAAAGTGCTTCACTCTATTTTGTAACCAGACGGGGAGCCTGAGTGACTGTTGGGCTGCGGTCGAATAGTCAAATAATTACCTCCTAACGCAGGTGTGTCAAACATACGGATCCGGCCCGCCAGGGGGGTCCAGTCCGGCCCGCGGGATAATTGTTAAAATTTGAAAGAAAAAAGAAGAAAAAAATTATAGAAAAAAAACAAAAAAACTACCTCAGTCAAGATTCAAACCACTGATCCTCTGATTATAAGACGTGCATGATAACCATAGAGCCACAGAGGCAATTGACCACATAATTGACTTTACTGAAGATATTGCCCAACTGCGAGGGAGTCTGCAGAGGAGAGCCCAGGCAGGTAAACAGTGGGCTGATGTCTGAATTGTTGGTCTTTATGTTTCTAGTTTATTGAAGAAAGACCTTAAAATAGAGTTTATCATCCAAAAACCTTCACCAATGATTTAAACAGGGAGAAATATTGTCATTATGTATGCGTTAATATGCTGTGATTTTACTGGTCCGGCCCACTTGAGGTCAAAATGGGCAGCATGCGGCCCCTTAACTAAAATGAGTTTGACACCCCTGTCCTAACGTCTAACCCTAAGCACCTCTGTAGAAAACGTCACGAGGTCAAGGAAAGATGGGAAGGAGAATTCATGAGGAGTTAGGAGAAGGCAACCGCGGTGTTTGGCAAATCCGACTCCACTTTCACTAAGCGACGTAGTTATGACGCGACGGCAGGCGCATGTTAGTGACGTCAGTCTGTCTGCAGCGGTGAAACTACAATGTTCCGAAGATGGACTACAAAAAGCGCAGCTTAGATACTTTGTCTGTGTTCTTACAGTGTTGTGTCATAACGACATAAACAACCCGGTTCATAGTATTACTTTAATAACGAGGTTGGAATAGAAATGAACGAAGGAATATGAAAGTGAAACCAACGTATTTTTCACAGAGAGTACAAAGCTACTAAACTGTCTCTTTGTTCAGTTTCAAACATGCTGAATTAAATACGTTATACCACAAACGATGTGTGTCTCGTGTGTGTCTCATATCCCTTTTTGTGTTATGGTTTATCTATATGCAGATTATAATCTGATCATAAAAATATGCAGACAACAGTTTATGAAACACCACACAACTCGTGTTGACTTGATATGTTTTATTGTAATGTGAAAAACAAAATAGTTGATTAAAAAGATGATAATCAGAAACATGACTCAGACTGAAGAGCTCGTCCAGTTTAACTCTTTCATTAAAGCTTCTGTAACTGAAGTCAAATAAAATAAAAGAATGAGGGCTGAAGCTGCAGTTCATCACCAGAGAGAATATCAAATATGTCAGTTTGATCACTTTACAGCAGTTTCATCACTTTACAGCAGTTTTCAGCAACGTAACATCTGTAGTTTGACAGCCGGTTTAACAGATCATTGAAAGTATTCCCAAATTATAGCAATGGTTATTTACATAATCTGCGTTTGTCGGTCATGATCGTCTGTTCTCGTGAACGGCCGAATGATACGTCACTTTAAATGTTGCCGCCGCAAGGAATTGTGGGTCGGCATTATCTCCTTTCCTTTCGTAAAGGAAGGTCCAGAGGTTCCTATGCTAAAAGAGCTAAATTAGGAAGCATGAAGCTCCTTTCCTTTGCGTTTGGACAATTCGACCGGCACTTATCATGGCGGCCACTTATGTACTACCGGGTCATTTCACTCAGTTAGGAAGGTTCCTAACAAAAATGGACTATTCGACCGCAGCCCCGGACTTCACAGACAGGGGCCTACTGGATCCAAACCCTCAAACATGTTTAGTATTTTAGCGGCCGCTCACCCAGAGATTATAAAATTGAAATGTATACGACACAATTTGAAGTGATGAACTTATTTCAGGAGCTGGTTTTACGACTCACAATTAACCGTGTGTCTGGACAAACTCAGGATAGGACTTTGGGTCCACCTTGGCAGTCAAACCACTACGGCTGACCCTACAATGTTTTATGATTCTTTGTCATTGTCACGATTGTTCACTCTTGAGGACATAGAGAGCATCCAATTGTAATAAAAAAGATTTTAGATTAAGGGTGAGTGGTTAGGGTAAGTTTTTCCCAAAATTGTGTGGCGTCCAAAATGTAATATTCTGTTAAATTCTGTAAACGTATGGTGGCTTAAACTGAGTGACATCATTCTTTTGTACAAATGTATGGGTTTATAAGTCATAATTGAATTAGTCATAATTGTTACATATCTTGATATGAATTAATTAATATGAATTAATTCCGCTAACAGCAACAACGCTACAGTATGTTCAACTGAATAGGAAACACAAATTGAGCTATTACACTACTGTTCACTCACTTCCTGGAAACATTCTAATTCGTGTGTCATGAGGGTTTGGTCTCAGTTACTTTGTCTGCACTAAATTACTGTGTAATTAGTGTGTTTTTGACGAGTTGGGATTGAGAACAGGTTGGTTTTCTCAAACCCACTGTAGGATGTGTAGGACACTATTGAAGACACCAATAGACCCTGCCAGAACACTATTGACAGACTGAAATATGTCAACTGGCTGTTTTAATCCATTTGTCTTAAACTAGGCTATGGCAACTATGATGTCAGCTAACATGTACTAGACCCTTTAAGTTTAACGCCCCCTAGACCGGACAGCCTGCTGAGACGACTACCAGATTGCTTTTAGCTTTGGAGCTAGCTAACGCTACGGCTGTGGTTTTCAAACTGTGGGGCGGGAGGTATTACAGGTGGGGCGCTGAGGGGAAATGCAGAATTGACTATTATGCGTTTCATGATTGGGTTTTCAAACTTTATAAATGATGGATTCCATCCATCCATCCATTATCAGCCGCTTAGCCGGGGTCGGGTCGCGGTGGCAGCAGGTTCAGCAGGCCGACCCAGGCTTCCCTCTCACCCGCAACACTTTCCAGCTCATTCTGGGGGATCCCAAGGCGTTCCATGGCCAGCCGGGAGATATAATCCCTCCAGCATGTCCTTGGTCTTCCCCGGGGTCTCCTATCAGTTGGACGTGCCTGGAAAACCTCTAATGGGAGACGTCCAGGAGGCATCCTGATTAGATGCCCGAACCACCTCAGCTGACTCCTTTCGACACGAAGGAGCAGCGACTCGACTCCAAGCTCCCCCAGATGTCCGAGCTCCTTACCCTATCTCTAAGGCTGAGCCCGGCCACCCTACGGAGGAAGCTCATTTTGGCCGCTTGTATCCGAGACCTCGTTCTTTCGGTCACGACCCAGAGTTCGTGACCATAGGTGAGGGTTGGAACGTAGACCGACCAGTAAATGGAGAGCTTTGCCTTCCGGCTCAGCTCCCTCTTCACCAAGACGGACCGGTACAGCGCCTGTTTTACTGCTGCAGCCGCACCAATCCGCCTGTCGATCTCCCGCTCCACCTTACCCACACATACTTGAACTCCTTCGCTTGGGGTAGGCAGTTTCGCTTGGGGTAGGCAGTTTGTCTCCTCCAACGAATCGCCACCTTAACGTGGTGGAGGAGTTTGAGTGGCTCAGTGATCCTGGGAGCTATGTTGTCCGGGGCATCAGCCCCTGGTAGGGTCTCCCAAGGCAAACAGGTCTCGGGGGAGAGCCCAGACTAAGCGCGGTTCAAAAAACCCTGATGAATAGCAGCCCACGGACCAAAGCTACCTCGCCCGGACAAGGGAAACCGGGGCACCCTCCCGGAGCCAGACCCAGGAGGGGAGCTCGTCGGTGAGCGTCTGGTGGCCGGGCTTTCACCCATGGGGCCCGGTCGGGCTCAGCCCGAAGAAACAGCATGTAGGAAAGGGCGCCACCTGCCGTCTCCATAGTTCTCCTGGGAGACTTCAACGCTCATGTGGGCAATGACAGAGAAACCTGGCGGGGCGTGATTGGGAGGAACGGCTTGCCCGATCTGAACCCAAACGGTGTTTTGTTGTTGGACTTCTGTGCTAGCCACAGTTTGTCCATAACGAACACCATGTTCGAGCATAAGGTGGCTCATGAGTGTACTTGGTACCAGAACACCTTAGGCCAGAGATCAATGATTGACTTTGTAATCGTATCATCTGATCTGCGGCCGTATGTCTTGGACACTCGGGTGAAGAGAGGACCAGAGCTGTCAACTGATCACCACCTGGTGGTGAGTTGGATCAGATGGCGGAGGAGTCGGCTAGAAAGACCTGGCAAGCCCAAACGTGTAGTGAGGGTGAACTGGGAACGTCTGGCAGAGGATCCTGTCCGGGAGGTCTTCAACTCCCACCTCCGGAAGAGCTTTTCACAGATCCCGAGGGAGGCTGGGGACATGGAATCCGAGTGGACCATGTTCAAAGCCTCTATTGTGGACGTGGCCGCTAGGAGCTGTGGTCGGAAGGTCATCGGTGCCTGTCGTGGCGGCAACCCGAGAACCCGGTGGTGGACACCGGGGGTGAGAGAAGCCGTCAAACTGAAGAAGGAGGCCTTTCGGTCCTGGCTGGCCCAGGGATCTCCTGAAGCAGCTGACGGGTACCGGCAGGCCAGAAGGGCTGCAGCTGCGAAGGTCGCGGATGCTAAAACTCGTGCATGGGAGGAGTTCGGGGAGGCCATGGAGAAGGACTTTCGGTTGGCCTCAAGGAAGTTCTGGCAAACCATCCGACGGCTCAGGAAGGGAAAGCAAGGTCTACCCCAGGCTGTTCTTAGCGGGGGGAACTGCTGACCCGGACTGGGGACATCGTCGGGCGGTGGAAAGAGCACTTTGAGGAACTCCTAAACCCGGCCAACATGTCCCCTGGAGAGGGGGCAGTGCCGGAAGACTTTGGGGTGGTTGCACCCATATCCCTGGCAGAGGTCGCTAAGGTAGTCAAAAAGCTCCTTGGTGGCACGCCTTTTCAGTGTCACATGGGGGTCGGGAACAGTGCCCATGGACTGGCAGGCCAGGGTGGTGGTTCCCATCTTCAAGAAGGGGGACCGGAGAGTGTGCTCGAACTATCGTGGTATCACACTGCTCAGCCTCCCGGGAACAGCTTATGCCAGGGTGCTGGAAAGGAGGCTCCGACTGCTTGTCGAACCTCAGATTCAAGACGAACAGTGTGGATTCCGTCCCGGCCGTGGAACAGTGGACCAGCTCTTTACCCTTGCAAGATTACTGGAGGGGTCCTGGGAGTTTGCCCAACCAGTCTACATGTGCTTTGTGGACCTGGAGAAGGCTTTCGACCGGGTCCCTCGGGGGTTTTTGTAGGGGAGTATGGGGTGCCGGACCCGTTGGCACAGGCCATCCGGTCTATGTACGCCTGCAGTAGGAGCTGTGTTTGTATCCTTGGTAGTAAGTCAGATACGTTCCCGGTGGGTGTTGGCCTCCGCCAGGGCTGCCCTTTATCACCGGTCCTGTTCATGACTTTCACGGACAGGATATCTAGGCGCAGCCAGGGGGCGGAGAGGATCCGGTTCGGGAGTCTCGGGATCGCCTCTCTGCTGTTCGTGGATGATGTGGTCCTGTTTGCCTCCTCGGACCGTGACCTCCAGCGTTCACTGGGGCGTTTTGCAGCCGAGTGTGAAGCGGCAGGGATGAGAGTTAGCACCTCCAAATCTGAGGCCATGGTGCAGAGAAACCGGTGGATTGCTCCCTCCAGGTGGGGACAAACTGCCTACCCCAAGCGAAGGAGTTCAAGTATAAATGATGGATTCCCCATTTGTAAATTAAGTAATATATATTGCAAACCAATTAAGTAATATATATTACAACCAATTATTAAGGACTTATAGATGATGCACTGATGGTTAACATGTGCTTTATAAACATGTTTTAATACTGCAATTTTGTAAATGGCATTGAAAGGCCAACAGTGCCTCAAAGCTAACAAACGTCTCAGTTATCTTCTCAACAGAAAAGGGAAATAGACACAACACAAAGTGATAAAGAACATCCTTATAATGGTGATGGGGGTGATGCCCGTCAGTGGCACGAGTGTTGAGTATGTTTCATAGTTTGATGGCACATACATATTATTGATTATGAGTATCAAGCTAGCTAGCTGTGACTTGTTTGCTAACTAGCCTGCTGCAAGCTCGTCACCCCTTATGCCGTGTTCACACTAAACGCGGCGCGAATTATTCGCACGAGTAGATTACATGCAAAGTCAATGCACAGACGCGACAGTTTGCGAAGACGCGTTTGAGGCGGCGCGAATAGCGCGTTTGACGCGGGCGAACAAAATGTTGGACGCGCCGCGAATTCGTGCGAGTTGAAATTTCCCAACTCTGGCGGAAACATTTTGAGAGTCATTGTTGCGTCAGCCAATCAGTGTTGAGAAGAAGCGTTGAGAAGCTCTGCCCGTCACCACCGCCGTCCTGCCGTTGCTGAATCAAACTGCTGCTGAAGTAGCGCTGGTAGCGGCTTCATTCAGACGCTGTTATGGGACTACGGATACACCGCGTTCCACATTATTAGGCAAATTGTATTTAAGGGTCATAAACATTCATTTTTTGGTTTTTCAATTAAACTCATGGATGGTATTGTGTCTCAGGGCTATTTGGATGTTTGAAATCAATCCCAGACACCTGTGATAATTAGTTTGCCAGGTGAGCCCAATCAAAGGAAAACTACTTAAGAAGGATGTTCCACATTATTAAGCAAGCTACATGTTTCAGGCAAAATGGGGAAGAAAAAGGATCTCTCTGCTGCTGAAAAGCGGCAAATAGTGCAATACCTTGGTCAAGGTATCACAACATTGGATATTTCCAAAAGAATTGCGCGTGATCATCGGACGGTGAAGAAATTTGTCACCGATTCACAGCACAAGCGGGTTCGTTCAGACAAAGGCAAAATAAGGAAGATTTCTGCCAAACAAATGCGTAGGGTTAAGAGAGCAGCCACTAACATGCCATTGAATAGCAGCAAACAGGTGTTTGAAGCTGCTGGTGCCTCTGGAATCTCGCGAACTTCAAGATGTAGGATGCTCAAGAGGTTTGCAAGTGTCCTTAAACCTGTTATTCGGCCACCCCTAAACCAAGCTCACAAGCAAAAAAGGTTGCAGTGGGATCAGGACTACATGAAGACTAACTTTCAAACTGTTTTGTTTACGAATGAGTGCTGTGCAACCCTTGATGGTTCTGATGGATGGAGTAGTGGATGGTTGGTGAATGGCCACCATGTCCCAACAAGGCTGAGACGTCAACAAGGAGGTGGCGGAGTCATGTTTTGGGCCGGAATCATGGGGAGAGAGCTGGTAGGCCCCTTCAGGGTCCCTGACGGTGTGAAAATGACCTCGGCAAAGTATGTAGAGTTTCTGACTGACCACTTTCTTCTGTGGTACAAAAAGAAGAACCGTGCCTTCCGTAGCAAAATCATATTCATGCATGACAATGCACCATGTCATGCTGCAAAGAATACCTCTGGGGCATTGGCTGCTATGGGCATAAAAGGAGAGAAACTCATGGTGTGGCCCCCATCTTCCCCTGACCTTAACCCTATTGAGAACCTTTGGAGCATCATCAAGCAAAAGATCTATGTGGGTGGAAGGCAGTTCACATCCAAGCAGGTGCTCTGGGAGGCTATTATGGCATCCTGCAAAGACATTAAAGCAGAAACTATCAAAGAACTCACAAGTTCAATGGATGCAAGAATTGTGAAGTTGATATCAAAGAAGGGGTCCTATGTTAACATGTAACTTGACCTGTTAAGATGTTTTTGATTCAAACTTTTCTTGATTTCAGTAAATATGACCCCCTAATGCTGCAAATTCAACAAATGACAATTTTTTGTTCTTTACAACCTATAAAATATCTTGAAACTCTGAAATTCTGCATAATAATTTGGAACACTGCATTTTGAGTTTTTTATTTTTGAAAAAAATACTGTTATCATTAGGAGGTTTGTTCAATAGAATTTGACTTATACTCTAACAGTTGATGA
The DNA here is from genome assembly GCA_038501785.1 of Myoxocephalus aenaeus. Lineage (NCBI taxonomy): Eukaryota > Metazoa > Chordata > Actinopteri > Perciformes > Cottidae > Myoxocephalus > Myoxocephalus aenaeus. The sequence continues at coordinate 147,104 of JBAMJR010000063.1, read as the reverse complement.
CTTGAAAATGATACTGACTGACTGTGCATTACTATTTAGGAAAATCTGAGCAAAGTGTAATTTGCATAATAATGTGGAACGCGGTGTAATATTATGAACCCAGACACCATGAAGTTTGATGTTCCGACGTATGTGGAATTTACACAACAAGTATAAAGCAGAACTAGTGGATATTTCCATGGTGGATGGCGGAAACGGTAACAGTGTTTTTACGGAGATAAGCCACGGAGACCGAGCTGTGTGCGGCAACGGATGGTGTTATGAACCCAAACACAAGGGCGTTTGATGTTCCGACATGTTTGGGACTTCCACAACAAGTATAACGCAGAAATAATGGTTTTTTCTTCCATAGTCGATAGCGGAAAAGATAACAATTTTTCACAGAGAGAAGCGACGGAGATAAGCCACGGCGCTTTGTCGCAGCGCGATTATTCGCGCCTGTTTGGTGTGAACACTTTTTTATTGTTGCGCGAGTAAACTGACGCGGTAAACTGACGCGGTAAACGTTTGGTGTGAACGCAGCATTAGAGGGTCCGGAGACAGCATGCGTCACCTCAGTTGTAAGTAGACCAATCCAGGTGATAACTAGATACTCATAAGCAATCATTTGTACCAGCAAACATGTCACCACTGGTGCCACTGACGGGCATCGCCTCACATCACCTGGCCGGCATTATATCTGGCGCGGGCCACGGTGGTGACGTCATCACCTTGGCCGGAGTTCTTTCTGACCCGGCACCGTGGGACACACCGGGTACGAGAGCGTAAACCTGTGTCCCACGGTGATGACATGTCACCATCTTGGTCCCGGTCAGAAATACCGCCTGCCAGATGATGTGAGGCGATTCCCGTCAGTGGCACCAGTGGTGACATGTTTCTCAGTTTGCTGGTACAAATGATTGATTATGAGTATCTCGCTATCACCTGGATTGGTCGACTTACAACTGAGGTGACGGGGTGGCGCCTGTCTCATGACCTCTTGTTAGTGACTGCCAGTCCTGCTTATAAATGCGTTGTAAAGCATAGATAGTCCTCACTTTAGCTGAGGTCACACAAAATACTTAACTAACGACTAGTAGTAGTTCCTAACACCCTCTATGTACCAACGTACAAACAGCTGCTGGCTAGTTGCGAGCGAGTTGGCCAGCGAGCGGTGAACAACGACGGCGGCTTTACAAACAGTAAATATGCCTCTTAATTGTTGACATAACGTGGGTGCAACCCAGTGGCGGGCAACCCAGTGGCGGGCCGTGCATTTCAGACCTCCGCCTTCAAATCACTCTATCAGCTGATAAACAGCTGCCGCGGCACGCACCCGCGCCCCCCTGCCCGTCACAGCGCGATCTCACTATTACGAGCATGGAGGACCGACCTGCAGAGCTATTTTAACCACTTTGACAAGAAAAAAAGGCGCGGCCACTCCGTGCACTCGCGATGTTGTGCATCCTGGCTGACCGACTTGACCAGCTCAACCCTGTCGGGGTCAACAACAATGCATGTTGTCTCTCAGTGTACTTTAATCTGCAAAGGCCTGCTTAAACTGCTTTGGTTACATAGAAAAATAAAATGATTATACATTTATAATAGTTAGACTTTTTTACTTTTATATTTTCCTCGATCACTCAACAATGTAATCATGTGACAATGATAAAGCCATTTCCAATACAGCTGAGCGTCTTCTGATGAAAATTGTGGGATGCGGCTGAAAGCTCTGGTTGGTCCAAGGCTAAGTACATAATCTAAACAATTAACCCGGAAACAGCCATAATATGATCACAACAGTTTAAAACTCATCAAGACTGTGCTTTGGGGCGGCAGCGTAGAAGAAGAGTGTGTGTGTGTGTGTGTGTGTGTGTGTGTGTGTGTGTGTGTGTGTGTGTGTGTGTGTGTGTGTGTGTGTGGAGAGTAAATAGTCAGGTTCATGGACAGGATGGTACAGCGAGCTGTAAATTAGCCGCAAGCAGACGGTTACCCAGTTTGTTGAGGTGAATACCATCATTCTTAAAAGAGGAACAACAATGAAAAACAAAGAAGCCCACGCTGTGGGTCCTGCAGGTGAACTGGAGCCAATTGTGGAAACTGAGGACTCTGCTGAACTGCTGCGATCCATGGCCGAGTGTGGGGGTTGGACCACTGATAACAAAGGACAGTCCACAGCTGTTTAAGAAGTGTCTTGGTCAACTCAGACTGTTGGCTGGCGTAGGGATCACAAAGGACCCAGGTCTATGGGTCCTGCAAGGCGGCAGGTGGGATGGTGGAGGAAGATGCCTCTCTCCCAAGCTGCTGTGAGCACAGACCAGGGTTCATGGTGGGATGGAGTGGAGCTGACCAGGGCTTGAGGCTTAGCCCCGAGTCGTAGCCAGGAATCCTCAGGGACTGTGACCGGAGGAAGGGCATCATGTCGATGGTTGTGTCGGTTTGTACTGGACCGAAGATGATGGTGTCCATGAGTTGCTTGGCATCCTGGATCTTGTACAGTGTGGATATTATTCCTTCCAGCTCTGTAATTTTATCGGCCAGGCTGGAGCAGCTGATGGACTGAGAGATGAGTGGAGCTATAGTAGATGTAGCGGACCCCACAGCAGACAGCTGATTCACAAAGGGTCCCATTTTCAGTTTACCAATTTAGTGTGTTCCCTGTGGTGGAAACTAATAGTTTCCTTGTGAGAAATCAACAGTACCTTGAGCAAGTTAGTCTTCAAACTATTTATTACAAGCTAAGATATAAAAGAATATAACGAGGTTACAAGTCATCACACATGAGCCATAGTACAGACAGGAATCAGGTAACATTCAGCTGAATGGTTCAGAAAGTTCCATCCACCTACAGTGAGGAGGTAGAAGTTCTGACCAAGTTTAACAGCAAGCTGAAGCTTTAATATACTCTCAGCAACCCCCCTCCCCCTGCTCCCTGTGCTGTGTTCCAGATGTGTAATAAGCAGGGGTGTAGAGACATACATGGCATGGAGACCTGGAGAAGGGTCTATGTGTAACTAACACCCGAAGAGGTCATGTTTATATAACACACTTTGTCCCTCCGGCCCTCTCTGGTATATACATGATGTCATGTTTAGACTCTTGTGAGATAATGTAATCAATGGAGGTTTAGAACACACAAGCTTTCAGTTGCACATCTAGAAAATATACCACACATAATGCATAGAATTCATTTTTCTCCGACATTCCCCTTAGACCGGTGGTTCTCAAACTTTTTTGTCAAGCCCCACTTTGGAGAAGAAAAATGTTCATGCCCCACCGCCCCAACAAAATTGTTGTATTGAAATGACTTTTTTTGACTCCTCCATTCGTGCTTTTTCAAATAATAGAATAAAGAAAATTGAAATCCCTTTCAAGTAAACCAGATTGCTCCATTAGACAAAAACAATTAAAATGTGCAATCACTTTGTTAGAACAATGCAAATAAAGTTCTGTCTGTGCAAAAAATAACTAATATTTGGCAAAATAAATAGCTTATTCTGGCTGCAAGGTAAGTATCTTTGGGTGAAGACTTTTGCAGTGTTTGTCATAATGATGAGATGGTGTCAAAATAGGTAGAGAGAAGGTATAGACAATATACTGTACGTACTCGCTTGATAAGGGTTGAGAGGAGTTACAGCCCACCGCAGGGGACCTAAGAGCAGAAGCTGTAAAACACCCTCGACAAAACCTATAACTTATTTTGAAAATAACACAAAAACCTAACGATTTAGCACGGGGCGAGATAAAAGACCGAAGGCGTTATACCAATATCGGATGAGGATTATCATTTCCTCCGGGATCAATAGGATAATTAGCCGACGGAGTGCCACCGAGTTAGGTGCGAGGTCTTGCCTTTCCTAACCAACCCCCCCTTCCCCTCCTCTTCCCCTGGCAAGACCACCGTTCACGCTACAACATCATGTGATGATAACTGAGCCATGACAAATGATAAAATGTGGTTTGAAAGCACTGGAAAAAAATCAGTCAGAGCTTGAGTTAAGTCTTTTTTTTCAAACATCTGTAATGATTGCCCTACTTTTGAATTGCATTTAAATGTGTGTCAAAAATACTTTACAACCAACCTAGTCTTTTATAACTGGAAGACCACAGTCAATGACCACAGCCAGTAATTGGCTTCATACAGTCCACCATGGATCAGATAATGGCAACAGTCCACTCAGCTGAAACATCTATTCACACATTTGTACACACATGCATATACTTGTGCACATGCTTGTGCTTTCATTGAAACAAGGTACACGTGTGTGTGTGTGTGTGTGTGTGTGTGTGTGTGTGTGTGTGTGTGTGTGTGTGTGTGTGTGTGTGTGTGTGAGAGAGAGAGAGACATAAAGCTGGAACAAGTGGCTTCAACACAGGATTCTGGGTAATAAATGAAGGCAGGCAAAGTCACAACCTCAACTCATTATTATCATCTAAACCTAAAGAAAGAGGTGCCTGTGTAGATTGTGGTAGGTGTGACTGAGAGAACTTTCTTATGTGATGGTGACACAGACAGACAGAGGGGTCGAAAGAAGGAGAGAGAGGTGAGCCTGTGAGTGAGAGAGCAAGAGTGTTAGGTGATCTATGTCTTCTGGAAAGACGGTCGAAAAATTATTGTACAACACAGGGTGCACTACTATTCTATTCTTGTCTCCAGCCTGGTCACGATTTGTCAATTAATCAGTCAATATCAGTGTGATGAAACTTGATGAAACAAGCTTAGAGACGCAAGCTTGTGAATGTCATGATCTTGCTTTTTGTTTTGTATGTTTCCTGTGTTAGTTTGTCTTCCTACCTTTGTGGCTTTCCCTCCTTTTTTCTGTGTATCATATGTGTTTTCTTAGTCTCGTCAGCTTTGCTCTGTTCAATTCAATTCAGTATATTTTTGTTTAAATTACAATTCTGTACACATACGACACATACGGATCAGGAAAAACTCCCCCAAAAATAGAAAAAAGGAAGCAGGGGGCAGGAGGCAGGACCGGCTCCAGACACAACCAAGATCCATGAAACTTGAGAGGCGAGAAAGCACAAAGACTCCAGGGAAGAAGTGTAAGAGTGAAATTGTATGATGTAAACTTAATTACATGTATTAGTTATGACGACTAGTCGGCGCTGTTTGGCCGTCTGGAGGTGAGAGGGTAAAGTAAGGGGAGAAGAAGAGGAGAGGGGGAGTAGAAAGAACGTGGACTTGGCGGTGCGGCTGAAAAGTGGAGTTGGACTAAAGTTATGAGGAAAACCCATAACATGTTTGACTGATTTATTCCTGCTCATACACCCATGTTGCTTACATTAGTAGGCCTAATGTGCATTGAAGAGACATGAATTCATCCAGAAGGAGAGAGAGAAGAGTATGATTATTATTGCATTTAGATCAGTGATTCTCAACTGGTGGGTCGCAACCCACTAGTGGGTCGCGGACCCGTTTTCAGTGGGTCGCAGGCCTTTGCCTGAAAAAAAAAAAAAGCAGTTTTATTTTGAAAGGACTTTTTATGCAGCGGAGTGTCGTTATTTTGCCGGCTCTGGTTTCAACTGGTTTTGCACTTGTAGGGTTTTTAGAATCTAGTTTGTCATTGGTGGACTTTGTACAATGTAAAATGAGAAGTTGTTTGGGTGTACATTACAATGCATGAAAATATGATAATTAATAAGGGATATTATTATGAAGGATTTGTAATTGTATGCATATGAAGGTCACTGTTTTTATTAATGATTAATGTATGAATGAACTGTTAGATGCTGCATGCTGCGTGCACAGTCGAATGAAGGAATTGTAGTTCTCTTGTTCGCCTGAGGGGCGGAGCTGAAGAAATTGACTTTCGAGAATCTACCGAAGAGGAAGAAGAAGAAGAAGAAGGAAAGAAAGGGGGGCTCTGGAGCCCCGGAGAAGATATAGCTGGCTGGTTTCATTAGGACTTTCTTTTTCCTTGACTACCGGCAACCAACGAGGAACTCCTGTTCGACGGGAGTACACTGGTAGACTGGGAGGAGCTCGATCGAAAGCATAACCTGTCTGTCATATCACTTTTTTATTAAATATTCTTTTATCATAACTTCTTCGGACCTTGGTCCTTATTGCCCGCGTCAGCTCCCAGAGTTTACAAGAATTCTACACACTTGTCCCTCCATGTTTTCAGCAGCATGGGCCAGGTTGGGTCAAACCATCCTGATATGAGGGAGACTCTGGGTTTTTAGGATAATTAAATTAAACAGCCTACTGAATATAACATTGACAACTGATGACGCTGCCTGCATGACAGGAAAACACTCTGGGGTTGGGAGGAGAATTGAGTGCTGCTTAATTTTCTGTAAAGCACAATGTTTTTCAGTATTTACTGATGAGGTAATCACAAGAGAAGTTAATGTTGTATTTATGAATACTTTTGAATTCCACTTTTGTTTAATTTATTTTGAGTTAGTGGAAAAGCTGCTCCTCAACACAGTGACGTGTTCCACAGTAAAGTGTTTGTCATAGATTTGGTGAGTGTGTGTTCTCAGTTAAAGTTAGATCATTTCAGTCTTTTTGAAAATACTTTTTAGTTGTTGGACTGTTTGTGCATGAAAGCTGTTGAGTCTGTTTAAAAATAGCTGAAGATTCTGATTTGTTATATATGTTGTAATACCGCGTGTCCTGAAGATGCAGTTTTAGTTTTTTAATTAAAATGCAACTAATTGAGTGTAAAAGGGAATAGTTCCCTCTCTATCATCGCCACCAGCTGCTCGTTTTGGTTATTAAACTTGTTTTGTGTTAGCATACATATTCTGTACTATCTCAGGTTCTAACTGCACCATCTTTTCATTAAATACATTGGAGAAGTTGAGAATGTTCCTCGATTTGGGTCGCGGCTTGTCATTCAGGGGTGATAGTGGGTCCCGGAGCCAGACCAGTTGAGAACCACTGATTTAGATGCTTTAGGTCTTAATATTTCTAAAGATGTGCAGTATCTATAGATGTGCAGTATTCTATAGATGTGCCTTCCCATCATCTGGGGGATGATGGGAAGGCACCAAACAATACAATTAAAAAACTCGGGGAGCAATCGAGGAGTCATTTTCTAAAAAAAATTTAAAGGCAAGGAGTTGCAGATTCGTTAGAGATCAAGGACAACAGCATGCCTTCCAACAGCTCGTTTTGTGCCGTCTTTTACGTGCCTTTAAAAACGCTGGATGTCATAAGGTGCTTCTCTAGCACAGGGTGTAGGTAGGCAACAACATCCACCAATCCCTTGAAAATGCCAGGGTTGTCCGAGGAGTCAGTCTTGTCATGCAAGGCCAACTCAAAAGCCGCACAAAAAAGGCACAATCAATTATTTGGGATAAAATGTGCCCGTTTTTATCCACCTCCTCATAGTGTTTCTTCACCGTAAGCCTGTGTCCGTCGTCCAGCTGGGTAGCGATGTTCACTTTGCCTGATATGCTAGCTTGACGGAGTTATCGATGTGTGTCCTGAAATGTGTTCTCATGTTTTCTTAATTTTTCCGACAAGTGCTTCATGTCCCTTACTCCCGTAGCTGTCCATGCTGGATCGGCCCACGTTGATTTAAAAAGCAAGCATGGAAAGCAAAATATGGCGTTAGCACGACTGTATTCAGCAGCTAGCTTAGCCAAACCGTCCTGTTGTAGCTTAGCCGTCTGCACAGAAGCTGCTTCCTTCCCTTTCACGCCAGTCTGTCGTCTTATGGTGAGGTCCGGTTGATCTGGGACCAGGTGTTTTACCTGTAGTTTCTCTGCCAAAGTTCTTCTCTCAAACGGGTGTTGGAGGAGAGATTTTACTGAGTTAGGGTTTGATCTTCTTGGAAGAGCAGTGCTCGCACTCGCCATTGTCATGTCGTTAAAATGGCGCCTTGAGAGACTAGCCCTGACGAGAACAAGAGACGGGAACGCGCACCTTTGGGCAAAATTATTCTGGCCCCAAGCTGAATCCATATTAGGATGCAGATTGGCTAAATTGTACGTCACTCATTTATATCTTTAATCAGTAATTGGCTAAACTGCTTAGACCTGCCTTTCTTGGGCCCTGAGACGAGCACAGGCGGAGAGGAGACGTGCCGGAAAAGCATATATGTTGCACAGATATCCAATTTTACAAATATTACTAGGTATATTCCCGGTAGCAAGGGACCCGCGGTCCGGTGGTTGGGGACCGCTGGTTGGGGACCACTGGTCTAGGAGACAGGTAGAAGGTTTAGAAGTCGAAACCGTTGAAGACAATTGGTCAAAGTTGATGGGAGAAAAGCCACCCAAACATCAGGGTTAATAGCTGTTTCTAAGCCTACTCTATTTGAGTACTGGTTGAGAGCAGGAGATTATTAATCTTGCCTCTAATAGTTAGAATCTTATCATTGAAGAAGTTAATGAAGTCATTACTACTGAAGTCTATAGGAATACACGGCTCCCTTTGTTTCAACCACCAATATGCATTCACCCTGCCTTCATTTCTGTCCACCTGTGTCTAGATGTCTAATTAGTTTATTTCGTATATAGTGCTGTCTTTTGTCTGTCGGTTCATCTGCTGTGTCCTGGGTGTAGCCCTCAAGACTTTGGACTACTTGTGACTTTGTGACTACAATGTGTAGCCGACCCCTTGCTAGTTGTCATTTTTGCTCAATTTTGGATATTGGCAGCTTATTAACTTTTTGTTTTTCAGTTGTGGATCTTCTGACTGCTTTTGGAATCACCTCACCTGTGTTTGGTTTGGACGTTTTCTTTATTAAAATCATCTTTGATGAGCGGTTCAAAAAACCCTGATGATTTACGGCCCACGGATTGAAGCAACCTCGCCCTGGCAAGGGAAACTGGGGCACCCTCCCGGAGCCAGACCCGGGAGGGGAGCTCGTCTGCGAGCGTCTGGTGGCCGGGCTTTCGCCCATGCGGCCCGGTCGGGCTCAGCCCGTAAAAAGATCATGGACCAGCAACCCTGTGGACTCACCACCCGCAGGGGGAAGCATCGGGGTCGGGTGCTATGCAGACCGGGCGGCGGACCAGGCAGGAGACCTGGGCGAGCCGATCGCCGGCAGCATAGACTAGCTCTAGGGACGTGGAACATCACCTCGCTAGCGGGGAAAGAGCCGGAGCTGGTGGAGGAGGTGGAGCGGTACCAGCTAGATATAGTTGGGCTCACCTCCACGCACAGCACGGGCTCTGGAACCAAGCTCCCTGAGAAGGGTTGGACTTTGTCCTTTTCTGGAGTTGCCCAAGGTGAGAGGTGCCGGGCGGGAGTGGGGATACTCACGAGCGCCGCTATGTTGGAGTTTTCCCCGGAGAACGAGAGGGTTGCCTCCCTGCGCCTACGGGTTGCGGGGAGTAAGGCTCTGACTGTTGTCTGTGCTTATGCACTGAACAGCATTTCAGAGTATCCGGCCTTCTTGGAGTCGGTGGGAGGGGTCCTGGAAAGGGCGCCACCTGCCGACTCCATAGTTCTCCTGGGGGACTTCAACGCTCACGTGGGCAATGATAGAGAAACCTGGCAGGGCGTGATTGGGAGGAACGGCTTGCCTGATCTGAACCCGAACAGTGTTTTGTTGTTGGACTTCTGTGCTAGCCACGGTTTGTCCATAATGAACACCATGTTCGAGCATAAGGCGGCTCATAAGTGTACTTGGTACCAGAGCACCTTAGGCCGGAGATCTGCGGCCGTATGTCTTGGACACTCGGGTGAAGAGAGGACCAGAGCTGTCAACTGATCACCACCTGGTGGTGAGTTGGATCAGATGGCGGAGGAGTCGGCTAGAAAGACCTGGCAAGCCCAAACGTGTGGTGAGGGTGAACTGGGAACATCTGGCAGAGGATCCTGTCCGGGAGGTCTTCAACTCTCACCTCCGGAAGAGCTTCTCACACATCCCGAGGGAGGCTGGGGACATGGAATCCGAGTGGACCATGTTCAAAGCCTCTATTGTGGATGCGGCCACCAGGAGCTGTGGTCAGAAGGTCATCGGTGCCTGTCGTGGCGGTAACCCGAGAACCCGGTGGTGGACACCGGGGGTGAGGGAAGCCGTCAAGCTGAAGAAGGAGGCCTTTCGGGCCTGGCTGGCCCAGGGGTCTCCTGAAGCAGCTGACGGGTACCGGCAGGCCAGAAGGGCTGCAGCTGTGGTTGTCGCGGATGCTAAAACTCGGGTATGGGAGGAGTTCGGGGAGGCCACGGAGAAGGACTTTCGGTTGGCCTCAAGGAGGTTCTGGCAAACCATTCGGCGGCTCAGGAAGGGAAAGCAGGGCCTACCCCAGGCTGTTCTCAGCGTGGGGGGGGGGAACTGCTGACCCGGACTGGGGACATCGTCGGGCGGTGGAAAGAGCACTTTGAGGAACTCCTAAACCCGGCCAACATGTCCCCTGGAGAGGGGGCAGCGCCTGAAGTCCTTGGGAGAGGTCACTAAGGTAGTCAAAAAACTCTTTGGTGGCAAGGCGCCGGGGGTGGATGAGATCCGCCCTGAGATGCTGAAGGCGCTGGACATTGTTGGGCTGTCTTGGCTGACACGCCTTTGCAGTGTCACATGGGGGTCGGGAACAGTACCCATGGACTGGCAGACCGGGGTGGTGGTTCCCATCTTCAAGAAGGGGGACCGGAGAGTGTGCTCGAACTATCGTGGTAGCACACTGCTCAGCCTCCCGGGAAAAGCTTATGCCAGGGTGCTGGAAAGGAGGCTCCGACCGCTTGTTGAACCTCAGATTCAAGATGAAGAGTGTGGATTCCGTCCCGGCCGTGGAACAGTGGACCAGCTCTTTACCCTTGCAAGACTACTGGAGGGGTCCTGGGAGTTCGCCCAACCAGTCTACATGTGCTTTGTAGACTTGGAGAAGGCTTTCGACCGGGTCCGTCGGGGGGTTTTGTGGGGGGTGCTGCGGGAGTATGGGGTGCCGGACCCGTTGGCACGGGCCATCCGGTCTCTGTACGCCTGCAGTAGGAGCTGTGTTCGTATCCTCGGTAGTAAGTCAGACACGTTCCCAGTGGGTGTTGGTCTCCGCCAGGGCTGCCCTTTATCACCGGTCCTGTTCGTGACTTTCATGGACAGGATATCTAGGCGCAGCCAGGGGGCGGAGAAGATCCGGTTCGGGAGTCTCGGGATTGCATCTCTGCTGTTCGCAGATGATGTGGTCCTGTTTGCCTCCTCGGACCGTGACCTCCAGCATTCACTGGGGCGTTTTGCAGCCGAGTTTGAAGCGGCAGGGATGAGAGTTAGCACCTCCAAATCTGAGGCCATGGTGCTCTGCCGGAAACCGGTGGACTGCTCCCTCCAGGTGGGGACAAACTGCCCCCACCCCAAGCGAAGGAGTTCAAGTACCTCGGGGTCTTGTTCACAAGTGAGGGTGGAGCGTGAGATCGATAGGCGGATCGGTGCGGCTGCAGCAGTAAAACAGGCGCTGTACCGGTCCATCTTGGTGAAGAGGGAGCTGAGCCGGAAGGCGAAGCTCTCCATTTACTGGTCGGTCTACGTTCCAACCCTCACCTATTGGTCACGAACTCTGGGTCGTGACCGAAAGAACGAGGTCTCGGATACAAGCGGCTGAAATGAGCTTCCTCCGTAGGGTGGCCGGGCTCAGCCTTAGAGATAGGGTAAGGAGCTCGGACATCAGGAGGGAGCTTGGAGTTGAGTCGCTGCTCCTTCGTGTCAGCTGAGGAGTCAGCTGAGGTGGTTCGGGCATCTAGTCAGGATGCCTCCTGGACACCTCCCATTAGAGGTTTTCCAGGCACATCCAACTGGTAGGAGACCCCGGGGAAGACCCAGGACACGCTGGAGGGATTATATCTTGCAACGCCTCGGGATCCCCCAGGATGTGCTGGAAAGTGTTGCGGGTGAGAGGGAAGCCTGGGTCGGTCTGCTGAACCTGCTGCCACCGCGACCCGACCCCGGATAAGCGGCCGAAAATGGATGGATGGATCTTTGATCATCCTCTTGCTTCCGTTGTACTGCTTTTTCAATGCCATCAATTTGTTTGTGACTTGTTTCTGTGTGGAGCGGATGCCTCATTCAGCAGCCTAGTGATGTCTGCATACACTATGTTGTCCCTCAATGTCCAGGTCATCTGCCCCTTAATTGTTTTCCTCACAACAGAAGGACAAGAGCTTCCGCACCTCAAAGTCTAAACACATTTCCAAGTTGTCGTTTTGAACAACATGGAATCCACGATAGGAGTTCAATGTAGCTGAAAATCTTCCTGCTGCCACACCAATTGTTTATGGACTACGGTGATCTGTGACAATTGTGTCATGACTGTGCACCCCCATTTGCAACCAATGACCAATTTTGTCCCAACGTAGTTGTTAGCAACCCTGGTGATGTGTCATCCACCTGACATCGACCCTTGTCCAACCCTGGTCCAACACACCTCTCGACCTGGGTTGCGAATCTGAGTCGATCAGTACAAATCAAACCTTTAAAACATAAAGTCACCGTAGTTCAACCCTGGTTGAGCCCTTGTGTGAGAGGGGTAAGAGGTAAGAGTGTGCCTTTACAGAAGAATCTATAAGGAAGCAAGGACATCATTTTGTTGTGTTCATGTTCTTCATGTTATTTTTAAATTAATGTCACAGACATCTTTTATTTTTTATTTTTTAAGAGAGCTGTTTTTTATGGGGTTATTTCAGTCTCTTTAATGGCAAATGCGCACAGAAAGATTCACAAATGCGCACAGAACAATTCACAAATATATTCAATTCACAAATGCACACAGAAAGATTCACAAATGCGCACAGAACAATTCACAAATATATTCGATTTACAAATGCACACAGAAGGGTTTACAAATACATTCCAATGATTTATATCAATGTATAAAAAAAAATCACAAATATATTTCTGCATTTGTTTGTGAAAAGCTTCACATTTACGAGTGGCTTTTATGAGACTCCCCTGCCGTCCTTTGGATTCGTAAATGCATTTTTTCGGATGGACCTATCCGTAGCCAATCAGATGTCGCCCTCATTTTCAACCACTCACATGAATGCAGCTCCCCCCTCCCCTACCCACGAGGGCGGAGCCAGCGTACAGTTACGGAATTAGCGGAGCTCATCAGTCAAACAATGGCGCTGGTAGACACAACTGAAAGTTGACATTCTCTAAATACTACAGTTGTTGAGTCACAACATGACATTTTAGGATGTTTTCAGGCGAGAAGTTAGTTGTTTAAGCATCAAATCTGTGGTCGGTTCATCTAGAACCCGCGGATTTAAAAAGATACGCCGACGGTTTGAGTTCCTGGTCGCGGGACCATGAGCCCCGTCTGCACCGGGCCGTCAGCTTTCTGTTGCCCGCCGAGAGCAGCCTGATCCCGGCAGGACTTTTTGAAATGATCCGCTGGCTCCGATTTCTCCGTAGCGGTTAAACATGAGATATAATTCAGTTTTGAGGATCTAACGAGCAATCTTTATTAGTTTATTATTTATTCACAGTAACGTTACATCAGTTTGCCGGAGGGAAAGGTTAAGATTCATAACTTAAGATTTTAATTTAACTTTTACTTTGAACTACAGCGGTGTCTTTTGACGTTTGACCGAATTGATTGCAATTATATGTGTATCTATATAAATATAATATGCATTAAAAAATACATATGAATTAATTGTGAATTACAATTAATTATTACATATTCATAATATATTACATATATATATTAGTGCTGTCAAACGATTACAATATTTAATATATATATATATTCAAAATAAAATATATATATATTAATTAATTGATAAAGCAGGATATGCTCCAAGGAGGTCAATTACAGTAAAAAATAAAATCAATAAAATCAATGTTTAACCGCTACGGAGAAATCAGAGCCAGCGGATCATTTAAAAAAGTCCTGCGGGGATCAGGCTGCTCTCGGCCCGGTGCCGGCGGGACTCAGCTGTCCCACGAGCCGGACCTCAAACCGTCGGCGTATCTTTTTAAGCCGGCGGCTTCTAGATGAACGGGCCACAGATTTGATGCTTAAACAACTAACTTCTCGCCTGAAAACATCCTAAAATGTCATGTTGTGACTCAACAACTGTAGTATTCAGAGAACGTCAACTTTCAGTTGTGTCTACCAGCGCCATTGTTTGACTTATCACCTCCGCAAATTCCGTAACTGTACGCTGGCAACGCCCTCGTGGGTAGGGGAGGGGGGAGCTGCACTCATGTGATTGGTTGAAAATGAGGGCGACATCTGATTGGCCACAGATAGTCCATGTTGAAAAAAACGCATTTACGGATCGGATCACGGCAGGGGAGTCTCACAAAAGCCACTCGTAAATGTGAAGCTTTTCACAAAGAAATGCAGTGTAATCCACAAATACAGTGCGATCCACAAATACAGTGCGATCCACAAATGCATACAAATACATACAAATGCAGATATATAATTGTGATTTTTTTAAACATTTATATAAATCATTGGAATGTATTTGTAAACCCTTCTGTGTGCATTTGTAAATCGAATATATTTGTGAATTGTTCTGTGCGCATTTGTGGATCTTTCTGTGTGCATTTGTGAATTGAATATATTTGTGAATTGTTCTGTGCGCATTTGTGAATCTTTCTGTGTGCATTTGCTAATAAAGAGACTGAAATAACCCCATAGTTTTTGGTCAGACACATGTGTGTATGTTGAATTTATTTACTTTGTAAGAACTGTATATTGTGTATAGGAAACTGTGTTGGTGTTTTTTGCAGCAGTTCTGTCATCATAACCCTTTGTTCTGGGGGAATGACAGATGTTGGAGGGGGATGGGCTGCATGTTTAGCCCAATGAGTTGTTGGACTTTAAGCAGGCCCCTATCCTGATTTGCTGTCAGCCGGGCTCCAGCCTCCATCTGGAACACTACTAGAGGTGTGAACAATGTCTTCAGCAGTCTCCTTCAGTGCCCTTCACCACTGGTTGCACTTTCTTACATTTACAGTTCAACTTACAAATGCTGTGTAGTTGTTCTGGCAAGGGATTCTTTCAAGGAATCAATGATAATTTATTGTCATTATGCAACACAGGGACGCACAACACAATGCAGGTGTTTTTAATATACAATTATCTGGACAAATAATATGGTCAATATTAGTGCTGTCAAGCGATTAAAATATTTAATCGCGATTAATCGCATTTATGTCACAGTTAACTCGCGATTGATCGCAATTAATCTCATTTTTTTTTTTTGCATTTTAATGCTCTTATCAACTTGAAAAAGTGGATTGGCTTGCTTTATTTTATTGAAAAACAACTGCCAAACAGGGCGGTACAAAATAAAATCACTGCACATTTCAGGTAAACAAGGGTTTACAAAATAAAATTATAAAGTGCACATTTCAGGTAAACAAGGGTTTACCTGAAATTTACATTGTGGAAAACAATAAGCTATTTTATTTTTTTGCCAAACAAAACAGAATGAGTGCAGATATGTGAGCATCAGGTTGCATCAGTATTAGTGGAGCAGTGAGCCTCTACACATCTTTATAAACGGGGTTGTAGATTTCATACAATTCATGTTCAACGTTGATCTGAGATCTATTTTCTGTTTTGAGACACGCAGCAGCAGAAAGGACCTCACGGAGACTTCACCTGAGCAGGAGAGCTGCTCTGGGTTCAGAGAGCTGCTCCGGTGCTCCTCACATGAGAGCTGCTGTCTTCACCCTGGGAGCGTTCAAAACGCAGATATAGCGGTCTGCTTTTCACGCGACATATTTTTCGACGCTCTCTGTCTCGCTGCTGTGTGTGCGACCAGCGCTCACCTGTGTGTGCGCGCGCACGTGTGTGTGCGCATCAGGCGGAACTCTGCTGTGCGCGACGCAGAGCAGAGGAGAAGTGTTAACGCGACCATGTAGAGACAGACGTGACAAGCTGTCGTGTAGATAAGATCAATGAAATACGGCCGTTTAGTTTAATAACAGAACAAGGTGTAGACCTGTTCTATAGGGAAGAGAAACTTAAATGACGACTTGTGATCTGGCGCTATAGAGAAAAGTACAGGGGGGCGGGGGGTTTCTTCACGGGGGCGCCCCGCCGAGGCAAAATCCCGGATGTTTTTGGAATCCCTGCATTTGGAATCCCTGAAGGACGTTGGTCACCCTACGTTAGCCTAGCTTCCACCCCAAACGGCGTGCCTATTGTTTTGCTTCCGGTTGACCTACATCCGGCGTGGTGCTCGCGAGAAAAAAAATTGAAAACTTAAAATGCGTTAACGCCGTTAATAAAATTGACGGCGTTAAAATTGGTTTGCGTTAACGCCGTTAATAACGCGCTAATATGACAGCACTAGTCAATATCTATATATTTATATATAACTAGAACATTTTGCAAGAATGGTGTGGTGGCTACTGCTGTAAGACATTGCAATATATTATACGCCAATATTACCAGTAGTAAGATTTGTTGTTGAGGTTATTGAGGAGTCATTTATGTATTTGTGATGGACTTGAGAGCAGCTATTGCTTCATAGACACAGGTCACTGGTTACCATGGTGATTGGGGCACCAGGTGTGCGCCGCATCCATCTTATATTATATAACAATAAATAATTAATCCCCCTGGATGTTAGACACTGTTCCTTTAAATTTGGTCTTGTATTTTCTCTTCATCTCCTGAAGAAAATATAGCAGAAGTCAACTCCAGATGCATCAAACGTTCCTAACCATCCAAATCTTTTACCCATCTGTGCTGAATGTTAAATCCAATTTGATCATGAATTGGAGGCGTGTGGCTGATTATCATTAGCATAGGTACGCCCCCTCTATAATGTTATGCTGTGTGCAAATACTAGAAGAAAATAAGAATCGGATTGATGCCACCAAAAAAAGGCTGTAAGAAGAAAAACGTCAGCAGTAGTTAAATCAATGTGAAATAAATTTAGATTTAAACAACGTAAACATTTCCCAGAGCGTCAGTACTGATGTTACAGGAAAATCAATGAGCCTCGAGCAGTATGTATATCATCATAATGATTTCTCTTAAACAAACATCATCTTTTTTAAAGATATGCAGCATATGTTAGTGTCTAATATTTTTTTAATGTTATGTTCCTCAACCTGCCTTGTACAAACAATTTGTGGAATGTGAAAACAAGTACGAGAAGAGGGGGTATGTGATGAAAGGTGAGAGGACGGTGTCAACACCACTGTCTGGAAAAGTGGCACTATGAAATAAAATGTGTCATTATGAAAAGTGGCACTATGAAATATAACTTGCCATGTCATTTCTTGACATAGTGAATGTGGTGGTGGAGCGAGGTTCGGCTCAGCTGTTGGAGTGGTTCAGGGAACGCTGCTGGAAAGAGGTGTAATTAACCTCAGCTGCAACAGATGCTTGATTCCCCAATATATACCCGAGTAGAACGGATGGAGATTGTGAGCAGGAACCACAGCCGGCATGAAGCAGCACTCGGAGGACACACACGGCTGGTGCGCTCGGAGGCACCACGAACAGCCTAAAAGAGCACTGACCAATAGAAAGCGTCGAGAAACCTCCATTCTGGTCTGTTGCCGGCATCGTGCTTCGGGATAACTCACGTCGGTAACGGAGAAGCGTTACGGTGAAGTAAAAAGAACAAGAAACAAATCAAGCAGTCAGTACACAGGCGCAATGTTACTTCTCTCCATTTAATGTAGACATTGTTGAGGTAACACACTGGTGACTGTTGTCAGACAGAAGAGTGTAACGTTTATAGTATTGCACACTCCCGACACCATACACATGTATTCACACCATTACACTGCGAGGCTATAACTTCAAGACAATCAGTGATTACTGAATTAATGAGGTGATTAATCAAGTATTGATTCCTCTTTTCTCTTCTAGCGTTCTTTACATGGGATAGGCAGAAAAAAATAAGAATATTTTATATCACTACAGTATTTACACATGATACCAAAGTAATATATTCAATCTTTAAGATACATGACACTGTATATTGATACTAGGGATGCACCGATACTATTTACATTTGAGTACTTGCTAATGAGTACTTAAGATAACATTACATTTCTAACAATCAATTTTAAAACATATTTTATTTTCATCAGCTGTTCCTCAAATTCAATGTTAATCATCAACCGTTTAACCAGTATAACAGTTCAAATAAATACCTAAAATAAATAAAGATGAAAAACTCCGAGGAGAGGCTTGGAGAATGGTGCTTGTCACTCTACCTGAAGCAGACATATTGCTAACTGCCTTCACTGTCATCATCAGATGGCTTACAAGTAATACATAAGAACGTAGCTTGGTCTCCTCACAGGTCTTTACTCCCCTACCAGAGTCCAGTAGAGTCAACCAGACAGACTCACAGCTGAACTAATGGATGCAGTGGAGACTTCCTGGGGACTGCAGGTACAATGCACTTAATAAACGATGGATTTAACTTGTTTGTGCATCACTTATGGATTTACACTGTTTGTGCATTAAATTATCATGCAGCTGGGCAGCTTTTTAGGCGTTAGAGTAGTTTGATGAGTATGAGTACATGTACATGCTTATTGACCCGGTACTGGTGTAGTTATCGGTGCATCCCTAATTGATACATTGTTATTCTCTTCTTCTGCATAGTGCTTTAGTTCACATTGCAGCTTTGGTCAGGCTGAAGTAGGATGAGCACGCAGCATTGCAATCTTAAAAATAAATCCTCAAAATGGATACCAGGACACGCATTAGATGAATAGACTCATTGGAGTCACTAAGTGGTTGCTCTTAAATGTGGAAACTCAGTTAGTAGTTTGTACTGTACGTCACTGCACGAGTGGACTTTCTTGCTTGATATACTCGTTATTATACCACGTAACATTAAATATTGGTCGCTTGTTCTGACCCAATGCAAAAACGTCCACATTCAACATATCTGTAGTATACAGCTACAACAAAGGGTCTAACCACTACTGTTAAAACCAACAGCCATAGCTGGTAACCAGTTCATGAGCATCAAGAATCATTCAAAGGGATGTGAGCCCTCAACAGCACAACTATTTGGTTTTCAAGAACTCACCACTGCATCTCAGGAAGCAGTTCAAGTTCAAGCTAAACATACTTACATCGTTCAGTGTATAGCAGTTCTCTTATGTGGTTTAAAAGAAACAGTCTGACATAGCGGCATGTACATGTATCAATTTCATGATGTTTTTTGTTATTTAGTCTAGTTTAGCAAGAAGACTTCAAGTACTGGAAACACTACCTGGATTAAGAGGCCGATACATCCTCGTAACAACTTCATAGATGTATTATTTACATGTTAGTTTGAAGACTGGTCACCAGTTTCAGTTCCAGTATCACTTGGGCTTTACTCATCGTTAAACCGTTCAAAAGGCATCACATTGATCTCATCACATGCCTCCTGTATTCAGATCCATAGCCAGGATTTTAGAAATTCCAAGATTAGAATTTGATCGCTCAACCTAATCTCACTACCAGGAACCTTTGGAGGGAAAATACTTCCTCTCTCTTGATCAATACATATGTGTATTTCATTTATTGTTTCCGTTATATTTTTAAATATGTAAAGTCCAAACAAATATAAATAAAATGCTCTTGGTCCTTAATGGTAGTTACTTGTTGTGTAAGTGTAGCAACTAACAAAACAACATCTTAACCATGAACCCAAATTAATCAAATAATAAAACATGATTCATATTCAAACTTCACCATCAAACAAAAGAAATAAAAGGTCAGTCTCAGAGTTTAAATTCAGGCTGTGGTTAATGGTCTGGGTGAGAATCAAAAGTAGAACAAGAATTCAGAAGTGCAATGGGCCGTATTGAACGATGTTCTGGAGAAACTGGAGGTTGTGTGAGGCCAGAGGAACATTTAGTTTGTCAGGGGAAAAAAGAGAAGGCTTCTACCAAAAAGATAAGTATCATAATGGGTCATTCAGCCATGTTGCAATTAAAAATAGGTTATGCATGCAAAGAGAGGAGATCCGGATCAAAGGTTGTCTATCCTTGATGGACATCAAAGGTCCTGATGCTACTTTATAGCGCTATGTGCGATATGTGTGTGTTTACTTTTTGGTGCATGTAATTTTAAAGTTACATGCACTAGTTCATGTACACAGGAAAAGGCATTTTGAGCCCTGTGTTTGTGGTACATTGTGTCATTTGGGTGCTGAAGGGTAGCAAATATTACTGCTAAACAATCCATGGCATTATCCCTGCATATCAGAATAATGTAAGTGTCCACACCCGTAGACTTGTGGAGTGGAGAGCAACGTTGGAGCACGACCTTCCGTTGTACATGATAGTTGCCTTGTGGAGTTTTCTTTTAAACAATGTGTTTAATTCAGTGTTATTCACCAAATATGAGTCTCCTTAATGTCTAACAAATGAGTCCAGTGCAAATCTCCATCCCACATGAAACACTTGCAAAGCCAACTGTTTTAAATCCAACATGGTTTACATCAGTGTTTGCTAGCGTTTAGTCTTCCTGTTCCCGGCCTTTGCTGAATCATTGCAGCACATGTTGGGCTGTTCCCTAAACCTCAGAGG
This sequence comes from Myoxocephalus aenaeus, assembly GCA_038501785.1. NCBI lineage: Eukaryota > Metazoa > Chordata > Actinopteri > Perciformes > Cottidae > Myoxocephalus > Myoxocephalus aenaeus. The sequence continues at coordinate 126,702 of JBAMJR010000063.1, read as the reverse complement.
AATAGTGTGGCTCCCCCGGCAGGAATGTGGACCACATTACGCGTATGCATGTCTGTGCGTCCTTATGCTCCTGCACAGGATCAGGAAACAGGGACCTGTAATAGAAAAGAAATGGCTCCTAGTTTGAGTACAGAGACCCTTCCTTTTGACCCAGTTCTCAGCAGTAGTCTGTTTCAACATGGCCGCCCTCTTTCCTCCTCGCGGGCAGGGGCCTCCGTTAAATTAATTTTTCCAGATGTTTTTTGTAAAGCTAAGTTTTCTTTGCGATTCTGTAAATTAGGCCTAAGGAAAATACTTATTATAGAAGCATTTCTGAATGCATTTGAACAACACTTGAGAGGTTTTGCCGCAAACCTATGATGAGAAATCACAACATCCATAGATGATTTATATCAAAATCAGAACATGAGCATAGAAACTAATTGTGTTAAAATGTGTAATTTGATTAACAAGTAATTCCAAAATATTTGTGTTAATCATTCTATGCTATAAAAGAGGTAATTATGTTTATAATAGGAACTATAATCTGCTGCCAGTGTATTTTAATGCCCTTCAAGTGTAACACACTTCTCCTTGCTCTCTTCAGATATGATATCAACGAAGAAAGAAAGGCTTTCTTATTCATTATTACCATGAATATAGTTTATTCTACTAGGTATTGCACAAACTCCTCCCACAGTCAGTTTTTAGAACTACCCATGATCGGCTGCTTTTCTATCTGATTTCCTATTTTCCACTTTCTCCTGGACTTCTTCTTGATTGGTTGACAGGTAGCTTTGGCACAATCACATTCAAGAGTGCAGACCCACCACACGACCCGTCTCTCATTGAAAGTCACCCCTTTTAAAGTTGTATCTATAAACGTCCATCTTGGACTATTAACTCAAACACCAGCAGGCGTTACATGTCGGCTACAGGTTACTGATGTTTAGGGAACGTCTGCCACACCAACACGTGCACAAACAAACTCCTCGCTCGCAGCTTTACCGCCATCGCTCTGATGGAACTACAATAACACAGAGACATCAGTTTAAGTGTGACGTCATGGTAGAAAGAGAGGATGGGCTTTTCATTCATCACTTGATGTTACTGTCACTTTGGACAGTGACAATGGCAGAATGTAGAAAAAATATATATTGTGCAGGTTATGAAGACTGATTAATATTGGTTTGTCCACACAGTCTGAGCATCTTATTGGTAGGGGGAAGATTTGCAGAAGGACCGGGCTGGGCGGCCGGTAACAGCCCCGGGTGAGATGGTGTGTTGTCTAGTCGGCGTAGATGATGAATCCAGAGAAGGTGCTGTACTTGTTGTTGTTGCCTCCATGAGCTTTGCCTCCGTCTAGTTTAATGTAGACCTCGTCTCCTGGCTCCAGATGCAGCACAGCGCTGTTACTGGCATAGTCATAGTTTTGGTCTGCATCCTGGGCTATGGCACTGGCACGCACCTGGAGGAAGACACACACACACACACACACACACACACACACACACACACACACACACACACACACACACACACACACACACACACACACACACACAATCATGCACTAATCATAGACATTAAGTAGACACCTCAACAGCACAAATAGTCTGAAGTCCTGCTAATGGCCATCAGGAGCTGAGATATTCATAACATCCGATATTTCAGAGGTGCAGCTCCATGTTTCACTCATTCAGCCATCCAACAGACGTATACACGTATTATAACTACAAAGACTGAGGTGAGCTGCAGTCAAGGAATGAGATTAGCTGAGTATGTGGCTGAGCGTTGGCCGGAGTGGACGAGGTGAACATACAGGCGGTTTTGTTCCCACGGTGTCAGACCGAGGGAAGCCAAAAGGGAAAGGTTTGCCTCTGAGGAGCTGAACTGGGCTCAGTAAATGTCTCCCAACCTGCATAATCTCCATTAGATTATGATCTTTATTTGTGTACAACAAATACAGAATACTGGGAGTATTCATTCCTGGGAGCTTCCAGATGACCTCATGCTTATAACACCGACAACATCCAGTTTCTGTCATAACCCACTCTCTCCCCAAGTTTCCTGTCTGGGAAACTTAGTTTCCATTCCATTATCCAAAACTCTTATCCTATTCAGGGTCGGGGGCGCTGGAGCCGATCCCAGCTGACACTGGGTGAAGGCAGGGTTCACCTGGACGGGTGTTCAGTTTATCATAGGACTCATTAGAGACAGACAACCATTCACATTCACACCTACGGGACATTTAGAACCTCCCTGTTTGGACTGTGGGAGGTACCCGGAGAACCCGGAGGGAACCCACGCTGCCTGGGAACGGGAATTGAACCCTCTTCTGTGAGGTGACGGTGCAGCCCTGTATCCCTATGCTCACGTCACTAATAGATAATAGAACGTAGGATTGTCCCCGTCTAAGAATTTACAGTCAGATCTGATCGGTCTTGTGAAACGTCAATTGAATGTTGAATTTTCTTTTCTTTTGCACATGTAAGCTTTATTTATCCATAAAAAAATAGAACCATCGATGCGTAATACACCATCTACATGATACAGAATAATTAAGGTGGAGGCAGTGTGTGTGTGTGTGTGTGTGTGTGTGTGTGTGTGTGTGTGTGTGTGTGTGTGTGTGTGTGTGTGTGTGGGTGTGTGTGTGTGTGTGTGTGTGTGTGGGATGCAGTGTGTGTGTGTGTGTGTAGGCGTGGCGCTGTTCGAGTCCTGAAAAGGATCAACAACAGAGTTTCTCAGCATTGTTCCTTCTTTTCTCAGAGTGGTGGAGACAGGAAATGTCAGTATTATTAATGACCACATTTCTTTCACCCTGAAACTGACCATTTTCAAATATAGATTATTATTACGTCTTTGAATTTTTACATACAAAAGTTTGTATTTATTCATGGTAGGGTAGGTCAGATTTTCACTTAACGATTATCGTGGACAGAAGAATTCCAGATAACAATAGTAATGCAATATGTAAAAACGTGGTTATGAAACAAAGGTTCATTCAATTCTGCCTATGTGGGGGTGCTGAATGATTACTTTGTTTCTCTCTACCATACCTTCTTATGTAACGACTACTACTTACACACAGCTCAGCCATATCAACAAACCAAAGCTTCAGCATACAGGGAGGACGTTAAAGTGGAAAATAGTGTTCAAATACCTGTGATGGGATCATTTGGATGTCATAGCTGATTTTAAAACTCGATCTGACCCCAAGGCGTGACCTGCACACCTTAAAATGGTCGTCCCTACACAAAACCTAGTCCTGCTGTGTCAAGCACACCTACACAGGAGTAACTATATGGGGTCAGATCAGTCTCAATAATGACAAATGCACACAGAAAGATTCACAAATGCGCACAGAATAATTCACAAATATATTCGATTTACAAATGCACACAGAAGGATTTACAAATACATTCCAATGATTTATATAAATATTTTTAAAAAAAATCACAAATATATTTCTGCATTTGTATATATTTGTGTGTTGATTTTTCTATTTATTTGTGGATTTGTATGGATTAATTTGTGGATCGCACTGTATGTGTTTGTGAATAGCTTCACATTTGTGTGTCGGCTTTTTGAGACTCCCCTGCCGTGCTTGGATCCGTAAATGTGTTTTTTTCAACATGGAGCTATCTGTAGCCAATCAGATGTCGCCCTCATTTTCAACCAATCACATGAGTGCAGCTCCCCCTCCCCTCCCCACGTGGCTTCATTTGCGCCAGAAAGGGGGGAACATCTAGACTCGATTATTGCAACAGCATCCTCTACGGCTCTCCCAACAAAATTATCAACAAACTTCAATATGTTCAGAACTCTGCAGCTCGACTGCTCACTTCCACCTGCCGCTATGACCACATCACCCCGGTCCTACGCAACCTCCACTGGCTCCTGGTCAAATACAGGATAGACTTTAAAATACTACTCATCACTTACAAAGCCCTAAACAACCTGGCCCCTCCCTACCTTTCAGACCTCCTCCCCCTCCACGCCCCAAACCGTTGCCTCAGGTCCGCCGATGCAAACACTTGGAAGACCATCAGGACCAAGCACCGGACCTTGGGTGACAGGGCCTTCAGCTGCTGCACCCCCCCCCCCCCCCTCTGGAACGCCCTCCCCATCCCCATCCGTCAGGCTCCCACCCTATCTTCATTCAAGCAAGCCCTCAAAACCCACCTCTTCAAACTCGCCTTCACCTGCTAACCCCTGCTAACGCCTGCATCCTACCCTTCACCTGCTAACGCCTGTATCCTACCCTTCACCTGCTAACCCCTGCATCCTACCCTTCACCTGCTAACCCCTGCTGCCTACCCTTCACCTGCTAACCTCTGCATCCTACCCTTCACCTGCTAACCCCTGCATCCTACCCTTCACCTGCTAACCCCTGCATCCTACCCTTCAACTGCTAACCTCTGCATCCTACCCTTCACCTGCTAACCTCTGCATCCTACCCTTCACCTGCTAACCCCTGTATCCTACCCTTCACCTGCTAACCCCTGCTCCCTACCCTTCACCTGCTAATGCCTGCTCCCTACCCTACACCTGCTAACCCCTGTATCCTACCCTTCACCTGCTAACCCCTGCATCATACCCTTCACCTGCTAACCCCTGTATCCTACCCTACACCTGCTAACCCCTGCATCCTACCCTTCACCTGCTAACCCCTGCTCCCTACCCTTCACTATAGGACTCATTCCGTTGCAGCTTCTCCAGTTTTCTTTTTTATCAACATTTTTCTGTTTGTTTGTTTTGTTTGCTCCATTGTCTTTCCATTTTTTGTTTTGTTCTGTTTGTCCTATGTAAAGTGTCTTTGAGCATTTTGAAAAAGTATTATTATTATTATTATTATTAAGAAAGAGGCTTGCTTTTACTTTCAAAAGGCAATATGCAAAATAGGTGAAATGTCAATGTGGGTGCCATCCCAACCAATTCAAGCCCTGGGAATTATGAGGAATTACAGCCAGGCCCAAACCCGCCAAGTCAAGTGGAGAACCCAGGCTCTAAAGCCACGTTAGCAAAGACTTTGGCTCAGGCTCACTTATGCTGGTCAGTGACTAGGAGACACTGGGCAGTGACTGGGAGACACTGGGAGAGACTCTCCATTGTAGTGAGCTAAGTTAGCCATGGCGAACACATTATTGTCGGTCTTGAAGCCCTGTTTTTAAAGACCACTGCTGTAATGTTTGTTTTAAGATTCCAAACTGAAACCAATGTGGATCACTGTTGAGGGTCCTGAGCAATACGCCTGTCACAATATTTGATTTTGGTGGATGCCAAAAAATTGCAATAAACATTATTGTTGTCATTTTACGACCATTTCATGCAACTAATATAATGATAATATAACAGCAGAATATTGCACCCCTTCAAAGAGAAAACAATGTTGGAATTGAAATGTTAAAAAATGAATACAATGAAACCACACTGCCAAAATGAATGAATGAATGAATGAATATATACTTTATTAATCCCCGAGGGGAAATTTGGTGTCGGGGTAGCAGCAACTTACAACAAAATAAACAAAAACAGCAGGACGAAAGATAAAAGGTATATACAATAATAATAAAAATAATAATAATAATAATAAAATAAAATAGAATAAAATAGAAATAGCTAGGGTTGTGCAAAAATATATATATATACATGTTGTTAGTCAGAGGATCTGGCAAGCGGTGATTTATTATAAAGCCGTAATGCCGTTGGTAGGAATGTTCTCCTGTATCTGTCCTTGTTGCAGCGGAGCGTGAGGAATCTCCTTGAGAAAGTGCTCCGCTGACCCTGCAGTAGGTGGTGGAGAGGGTGGTCCGGGTTGTCCAATATGGACAAAAGTTTCTTCAGCGTCCTCCTCTCCACCACCTGTTCCAGAGACTCCTGCCTGCAGCCAATGATGGAGCCGGCTTTCTTAACTATCTTGTTAAGTCTGTTGGTGTCACCGGCTCCAATGCTGCTTCCCCAGCAGACGATGGAGAAGTACAGGGCGCTGGCCACAACCGACTGGTAGAACATCTCCAGCATCTTGCTGCACACATTAAAGGATCGAAGCTTCCTCAGGAAAAAGAGTCGACTCATCCCCTTCTTGTACACAGCGTTGATGTTGTTCTTCCAGTTCAGTCGGCTGTCGATGGAAACACCCAGGTACCTGTACTCCTCCACCATGTCCACGTCCTCTCCAAGAACACTCAGAGGTCTAGGAGCAGTCGCCTTCCTCCTGAAGTCCACCACCATCTCTCTGGTCTTGGTCACGTTCAGCAGCAGGTGATTCTCGCCGGCCCACTCCACAAAGTCACTCACCACTGCCCTGTACTCCTCCTCCCGTCCATCCCTAATACACCCGACCACCGCAGAGTCATCAGAGTACTTCTGCAGATGGCATGACTCCGTGTTGTACTGGAAGTCGGTGGTGTACAGGGTGAACAGGAAGGGTGACAGAACAGTTCCCTGTGGGGCTCCAACATCACTGACCACCGTTTCAGACAGCACACGGCCCATTCTGACAAACTGTGGTCTACCTGTGAGGTAGTCAGTGATCCAGGAGACGCTGGACGAGTCTACCCCCACCACCCGCAGCTTCTCACTCAGTAGCAGTGGTTGGATGGTGTTAAATGCACTGGAGAAGTCAAAGAAAGTGACTCTCACAGAGACACCTGTTCCATCCAGGTGTGACTGAGCTCGTTGCAGCAGGTAGATGATGGCGTCGTCCACTCCCACATGAGGCTGGTAAGCAAATTGTAGAGGGTCCAGCGATGATTTCACCTGCGGTCGGAGGTGGGCCAAGACCAGCCTCTCCAGCACCTTTATCACATGGGAGGTGAGGGCAACTGGTCGGTAGTCATTGAGGCCAGATGGAGATGACTTCTTTGGGACAGGGACCAGGCATGACGTCTTCCACAGCACCGGGACCTCCTCCAGCCTCAGGCTCAGGTTGTAGAGGTGCTGCAGGACACCAGACAGCTGGGTGGCGCAGATCTTTAGGACCCTGGGGCTGATGCCATCAGGTCCTTCAGCTCTGCGTTGGTGGAGTTTTTCCAGCTGTCTTCTCACCTGGTCAGTCGTCACAGAGAGAGGGGGGAGGGTGGAAGAGCCCATTGTTGTTGTTGAGGGCTCAGTGGGAGAGCCATTGGATGTTGAGGGCTCAGTGGGAGAGCCATTGGATGTTGAGGGCAAACAGTGAATAAAAGCTTATTGGTCTTTTAAAAAAAGTGCAATTCAGTGTTATAGGTAGGGAGAACCCTGCTGTTTATTCTGGCTTCATGGTGATACGTTTATGTAAACTAACTAAACTCAACGGGGAATATAAACGGTAAATGGATTTAACTTTTCTAGTCTTCCAACCACTCAAAGTGCTTTAACACTCTACATGTACACAACATGTCATCATCACACACATTGATACACTGATGACCAACGCTAACATGAGAGGCCACCTGCCATCAGGGCTCTCTATCTAACCATTCATATCTATTCGTACACTGCAGGAACATGCAAGAGCAATTTGGGGTTAAGACTCTTGGGCTCAGCTTGGCACGTCTTAGTCCTTGTATTTTGTAAATATATGTTTTATCTACCTTAGCATAACAAATTGACTTTACTTGAAAACCATATACCATTTGTATATGTTATTTTAACTGTTAATACCTGTTTGCATTGTTTGTTGCATGTTTGCAGTTGGTTGCATTGCATTAAGGGTAGGGAGCAGGGGTTGCATTGCAACCAACTTGACAAGGTGCATACCGCCACCTAGTGTACCGGAGTGTTAGAGCCCATCTAGCTGGCTGTCACCATGTTAATTTAACCGGCTTCTCTACCATAGAGAGAAACAGAGGTGATGCGCAGGAGGAACAGATGAAATTCACCAGGTCGCTAAACTTCAAGCGTGTCTTAAAGACATCAAAACCTGGATGACCTGCAACTTCCTGCTGCTGAACTCGGACAAGACTGATGTTATTTTACTCGGCCCAGAACACCTCAGAAATCAATTATCTGATTATATGGTTTCTCTGGATGGCATCGCTCTGGCATCCACCACCACCGTAAGGAATCTCAGAGTTATTTTTGACCAGAACCTATCCTTTGGCTCCCACGTGAAACAAATCTCAAGGACTGCCTTTTTTCACCTACGAAACATCTAAAAAATCCGGCACATCCTGTCTCAGAGCGATGCAGAAACATTGATCCACGCATTTGTTACTTCAAGACTGGATTACTGTAACTCCTTATTATCAGGTTGCTCCGGTAAGTCCCTTGGGTCTCTCCAGTTGATCCAGAATGCTGTAGGTCATGTACTAACGAGGACGCGGAAGAGAGATCACATTACTCCTGTACTAGCTGCTCTCCACTGGCTTCCTGTAAGATCGAGAATCATATTTAAAAATCCTTCTCCTTACCTACAAGGCCTTAACTGGTGATGCACCATCATATCTTAAACCCTTCCAATCGGGGGACCCTTTTATATCAGGAAAATCAAGAAAAAATCATGGTATAAATCCCTCCCCCCCAAAAAAACAAACAGGTTAGGTATCAAATTAAACATAAAAATCAGGGCTACAATAATATATAATCCCGATGTACAACCTATCAACACAACTCAAACAATAAATAGGATTAGGTGTTAGGGTTAGGGTTATTAGGGTTAGGGTTAGGGCTTAAAGGGTTACGGAGCTTATAGTACCATATTACCCCACTAGAGCGTTACGCTCACTGAATGCAGGGTTACTTGTGATTCCCAGAGTCTTAAAAGTAGGTTGGGGGCTATAGCTTTCAGTTATCGGGCTCCTCTTCTGTGGAATCAGCTTCCACTTTCAGTCCGGGGGGCAGACACAGTCACCTCATTTAAGAGTAGACTTAAGACTTTCCTCTTTGATAGCGCTTATAGTTAGGGCTGTTTCAGGCTTATAGTTAGGGCTGGCTCAGGTTTGCCCTGGTCCAGCCCCTAGATATGCTGCTATAGGCCTAGACTGCTGGGGGACATCTTAGGATACACTGAGCTCCTCTTCTTCTCTTCCTCTCTTCCTCTTTCGCTCATCCTCTCCTCTTCTCCTCTTCTTTCTCTCCTTCTGGATAAATTATTGTCTCTTCAATGCACATCACTAACTCTACTTTATTTTTCCATGGATTCATGGCTGCCTGGAACCGTTACTGACTGCTGCCATGGCCCTGCTGATGCCCGCCCCCTCCCTCCTCTCTACCTCCTTCTGCTTCATGGATCGTGGTTATCTGGATCATGGACCATGCCTACTACTCATTATATGAATAATTTCTGTCATATTCATTAAATGTGCTGTAACTCCGTTACATTATTCATTCTGGTCACATGACATCTATTGCTTCTGTCCATCCGGGGAGAGGGATCCTCCTCTGTTGCTCTCCCGAAGGTTTCTTCTTCCATCTTCTTTTTCCTGTGAAAGGGTTTTTACTATCTTTTATTTGGGGGAGTTTTTCCTCATCCGATGTGAGGTCCCGGATGAGTTATACCCAAAATGTTTTCTACTAAAATATGACTATTTTCTATCTTTTGTGTACAGATTGTAAAGCCCTCCGAGGCAAACTTGTATTTGTGATGTTGGGCTATATAAAATAAACTGAATTGAATTGAACCACCACAGAACAACCACCAGAACCGCCACCAGAATCTCCACCAGAACCGCCAGGTGAAAACAATACAATTTCATATGAATATTCTTTTCTTTGGTTCTTTTTTGTCTGTCCTATGCATATTTCATTTAATGTTTGTAATTTTGTAAACATTTAATATTATATAGGTGGAGGCTACAAATGAGCCCAGTTGGCTTTTTGCCTCTTCCTGCCATGTGATATTATTTATCGGAACGTTTATTTTTTTATTTTATTGTTTGAATTGTGCAAAATAAATAAATACGTGAATGCATTTGATGTTTCTTGGCAAAATTAAGTAAAACATTTTTAATAATCTTAAATATAAATATGAATAAAAACAAATCAATAAGCTTCAGGCCTAAAGTCGTGTCTCCTGACATTATAACTAATATGACTATAGCTTCTCAAACTCTCAGTTACTGAACGGTGCATAAATCTTTTGAGCGATGACGCTGATCACATTCAATCCTTTTCACACGTGGTTTATTGTTATTCATTGTACTCTTCATCATATTCTTTGTTTATTGCATTCATTTTGTTTATTTTATCTTTGAGTAGTTTCCCCTATTTTTCAAGATTTGGTCTCCTAGCGTCCTAAATTAAATCTAAAGTAAAATTATCTTTCTTATTTTTTTACAAATGTATGTTTTAAAAAAATTATAATTGAGTTATTAATAATTGCTACATATTTTGTATGTGTATTAATTATAATTTATTTAAACTGTGACAAGCAATAAGGCTGCATGTGTTAATGCTCATATCTGAATGAATTGTAAAATGATATTCATGTACGTTCACAGATATAAAACCTATGATATGGAAGATATGGGATTATATTAAACATCAGAAGAACTTTATCTTTGTTCACAGGGCCGTCTGGCATTTTAGTGTAAAAGTAAAATACACACTACAGTATACACTTGCCACTTTTATTTTACAATATACACTTATTTTAAGTAATGTTATCTGTTTGTTGTTTACCATATTTATTTGTAAATTACGTCTTGATTATTGCACTATGTTTATTGTTTTCATTTTCATTTGTATTGTTTTATTCTATGTCTGTTTATTGTTATGCACCTTTTATCTCGTCAAATTCATTGTATGTGGGACGTTCTTGGCAAATAAACAATTCTGAAGAGATACAGGGATTGATCGTTGCATCAAATTATTAGATTTTATCATTTGAAATTCAACATCACTCTACTTTTGTTCTGTCATGTCACCATCTGTCAAACCTGTTAATTCATACGCTGTATGATTCTGACGTCATAGTCCATTTTACGGATCAACAGCAGCAGAGCCTCTGATGCTCTGATGCTGCCGTGCAGGAGTGACCTGCAGGAGTGGAGATGCTGAGGTAGGGCTGTGCGGTAACCGGTATACGGGTTTCAAATTTCCATACGGTAGGAATTTTTCGTAACGACTGTTGTCGCTCTTCGACTGTTGTCGCTCTTCGGCAGCAACATGTATTGTTCACCGCTGAGGGCGCAGCGGTTTGAGCTACTTACGTGTCATGGTTATAACTTTAGTCATGGTTGTAACTTTAGTCATGGTTGTAACTTTAGTCATGGTTATAATTTGTGTCATGTTTATAACTTTAGTCATTGTTATAACTTGTGTCATGGTTATAACTTGTGTCATGGTTATAACTTTATAACAACAATTAATAACCCACAACTAACGCTCTTTAACAGGGTAAAACACCACGACACAACAGTTTGTGAGATTTGTAACACCAATAATTGTACATTTATAAAATTACACCGTCAAACTGCATGCTGGGTACAGCTCGCCCACTAACTTCCGGTCTGTCTCTTGCTGTTTTTTCCCCCCTACATTCCCCTCCATGTTTAGCTTCGTAACACTCTCTATGTACCAACATACAAACAGCTCTCACCACTCGCAACAGCTGTTCAGTTGGCCGGCGGTCCTTTTCGGCGTCAATGAATGAATGTGTTTACTCTGAAAAAAATACCGTGATATACCGCAAACCTCCAGAATCTTACAAAATACCGTGATATGAATCTTTGGCCATATCGCCCAGCCCTAGGCTGAGAGGACGTCAGTGAGGATCTGCTGCTGGAGGTCTGCACATTGACTCAGCACTGAAGAAACTCACTGAAGTGTTCAACAAGCCGCTGAGACGTGTTTCATCTGACTGATGTCACTGAAACACAAACCCGCACGCTGCTCGCCATCTTACAAAGACCTGAAAGTGAGCACTGTGTCACACACGCTGTGGCTCAGCGGTTCAGGCATGCTGTGGTTTCTGACAGCAGTTAGGACCAAACATCTGGATTTATGACAGGACTGTTGAATATGCTTGAGTCCCCTACTGACTCTATTTCAGGTTGTAGATCATTATTTATCTTTTGTTAAGAACAGGTTGTTTTCAATACATAGTGTAAATATTATCTGAGAGATGTTTGTAAGTTTACTGCACAAAAAGCTAAAAAAGAGATTAAAAAAAGATGTATTTCTATTGTAGGAGTTAAATTATGGAACAATGCTAACATGAATGTAAGAACTCATCTTTGGTTTTCCAAAAGATTGTTTATAAAACTATTTTGGAGGGTTACAAGTGTGAATGAAATGTATGTATATATATATATATTTATTTTTTTTTCCTTATATCAAATTAATTATCTGATTTAATTGATAATAATTTAGGATAGGAATATATACACATTATGCTTCTACCTATACCTTTTCAGTCTTTTGTTTTTTTGTATATTAAATTGTGGCTTTACTTATTATATTGTAATGATTGACTGAATAAAACACACAAAACAAACAAACAGCCCAGCCCTGTGTGACATCATGATGTGTGACATCATGATGTGTGACAGCAAAGCGAGTGTGTTCTCCCTTCAGTGTTTTCTCCCAGACATGCAGATTAGGTTAATTGGTGAAGCTAAAAGGCCATTTAGTAAATCCTTGACTACTTTCCTTGGTTCCTCACGTCTTAGCCCCTCCCACCTGAGATGCGAGCGGAAGAACAACCTGTATAATGAGAGCGGTCCTGTCAGCTAGCACCAATCAGCTGCTGACCATGACTCCACAGCGGTGTGAGCACATGAGCTGTGATGTCATGACATATGAAAGTTCCTTCTCTTTGGCCCCTGTCCAGCTGGTGGGGCCCTGGGCGTATCCACCACTCATCCTTGTATGTTCTAAGGTTGCAGGTTCCTGTTACTTGGTTACTATCTTATGGAGAGGGTTTGAGCTGGAGGAAGAAGTATTCAGATACTTAAGTAGCAGTATAAACAGTCTGTTACAAGTTCTGCATAAAAAGGTTTTACTGAAAGTATTATGAGCCGCATGTCCTCATAAATGTTAAATGTTATGCACCTCCCGCCAGGACAAATTCCTTGGTGTAAACATACTTGGCAATAAATGGTTCTGATTATGATTATGATTATGCAGCAGATTTGTCTATCAGATTTATATTTTTATAATTGATTTGATTGGCATATAATTATAATCTACAGGCATAAATAAGGATGTGTTTCATTTGCATTTAGTTGGTTTTTATTAGTTGGTTTGAAGAAATGTTAAACAGGAGCTGATGGAGCTGGTGTTACAATAATGCAGCACATAAAGGCCTTCAAGACAATAATTATAGATTACTAAAGGATGACTTATCAGAATAAATATGATCTGATAGCAGTGGCTTTTATATTATTATTATATTACTATACTTACATGGAAACTGTTACACCATCAGATAATAGCTTTAAATAAAATAACATCTCTGTTGGAGACACCTACAAAATGTATTTTCATATGCAGATGTCTCCAGATGTTATTAGAAAAAGAGAACATCGCCTGCTCAAAAACAAGTGAAACAATATGTCTTTGTGGAAATTATTTATATGAATATGTATCTTGAAAAATCACTGAACACAGAATGAAATGTAGACAATAAATTAATAAAATGATTGTAAGAAGAGGATTTAATAGTTCGACCTTAAAAAAATACTCGTAAGATGGAAAACAATTAAATCAAGTGATTTCAATATGGACCGTAAATCATAGCGATGCTGTGTGGACCGAGTCAGAGGGTCTCAGCAGAGTCCTGATGGAGACATGTCTGATGAGTCATGGGCGCTCTGCTGGGACCAGCAGCTCTGCTGGTGAACCAGACACGTTGGTGTACTGGTCCCAGCAGCCTGGCAGGCAGCAGTCTGCCTGCTGCAGCGCTGTCGGCCCCGGGATCAGATCTGCTGCTGACAGCTGACCACACAGAGCAGGACCACTTTATTATCTAGTTACTCATTATTACTGTTATTTGTTGGCTTTGCTGTACCGTTGTAGACTTTCCAGATATTGTGTAGAGGTATTTTAAAAGTGTTTAAAAACACATCTTTCCTTATTTCATTTATAAATTATTATAAATTATAATAATAATTATTATTATTATTATTATATGAATATATATATATATATATATATATATATATATATATATATATATATATATATATATACTGACACTAAGGTGCCATTATTTACTTGTTCATCAGAACGCATACATATACTAATGTACAATTCTTTATGAAGAGCTCTGTACTAACAATAGTAATGCAGGAATAACTT